>CM021110.1:89073902-89521286 GCA_007115665.2 Sequoiadendron giganteum | reverse complement strand
ACAGTTGGGAGGAACATGCCATTTCTTCCATTGGGTCCCCTACAGGTGATATTGTTTGAGACATGCTTGTTCTTGGCAAGACTCTAGGTACACATCGTTCACGAAGTTGTTCATCGGACGAGATCGTGGATATGGTCATCATCTATTCTTGTTCATATTCTATTTGTACACACTCATGATGTTACATGAGGTTTCATTGTATTATTACTTGTAATGTATCGAGATTTTTGACAATCTCATTTATTGTAAATAAACTTGTAATGTAACTCTTGATGTAATGAAACTTGCTATGATTATTCACATGTTTTGATATATATTTCTTGATGTGTTATTGTTATTTTACTTTAGTAGCATAGTTGTGGAACCCGAGAATGTTCATGTTAGGTTGTTAATCACATGTTGATATTAAATGTTTTTTTTTATAAATTTGATTGTTTAGTGTTAGTGACATGTCATTCCTTGGGTTCCATGATGGGGCGTTACACCTCATTGCATTTACACGCTCTTCATTCATATGATAAATATCCTATTATGTTCATCATTTCACTTGTGGAAGGTTATCAATTCACGCTTTCTAATATTGGCACTCTTCAACACGGTATTAGGGCCATGAGAGTGCATTCCTTCCCACATCAAGGTGACTCCCACACATATCCCTATCATTAGAGAACATGGATCTAAACAAACATCACCATTGTGTTTGGAAGGCTCGAGAAATGAAGAATAACCTTTTGTTTGGTGAAATTCAATAATTTCAATTTTTCACATTTTTTATTCTTTGTACTTTATTGTATTGTACAAATTTGTATGGTGCAAAAAATTTATAGAAAAACAAAAAAATAGTAGAGGTCAAAAATCACCCTATGCCCATCTACCCGTTTGGGTCATGCATTGCATTTGTTTTAAATGTTAATTTAAGTTTTTCAAAGCATTGAGGTCTTGTTTCATTATCAATTTTGTTGATTCACATTCATCAGTATATGCTAAGTGTTTGCGAGGATATTTGATTGTTGGAAAAAAGCATTTTATTGGGTCATGGCTAGTCATTCCTTGGATCAGCCTCAAACTCCCCATATAGTGTAGGAGGCACATTTTTAGGGAAATATTATAATTCTTCACTTGCATTACTCACCTTGTCCAATCAAAGCACCAATCCCAATCTTTAGTTTTGTTCATCTCTGTGAGGTGACTATTTTTCTACACATATACTCCATATATTGGTGTGGCTTACACATGCCAAAAGTCGGCTTAATCTCCAAACTTGGTGACCAGATCAACATCTAAGATTTATTCAATAGCTCAAATGACTTTGTTAGACCTAATCAATATTAGTTTATGACCATTGACACAGTTTATTTCTTCTACACAACTTCTATGCTCAAAAAAGTGCAAGACTCTATCTACCCTTTTATTTTTCTTTTGACTCAAACTTTTTTTACTATTAGCATTTAAACATAACTTCATATTGTAATTATTTTTCAATTTTTCTATCCATCAAATTTAAGTTAGTAGTTGAATTCTTGTAAAGGGGGAGATTTTTTTTTTTTGCCTAACTTGCAAATGGGGAGTTTGTTTTTGGATTGTGAATAGTCGACGAGAATTCGATTCAATCATCGAAACTTTGACATCGAGACAATTTATATTTAGTATTATTTTGATAATTTTTTAGCCTTTGAAATCACCATTGTAAGTGAATTTTGATGGGGCATAACTTTGACCTCAATTATCAATTTTTTGCACTTTTCTTTATGCATATCAAAATCTCACAAGGAATTAAGTTTTCTTGTATTTTCATATTTGGATAACCCATTTTGTAAAAATCACCATGCATTATAAATGATCGATTTGTTGTCCAATCTTCACACAAGTTTTAATTCTCTTGCACATTGTTATGAGGGGGCTATGTTTTAGCACTAATAATTTGTGGGGGGCTCTCTGAATCAAGGGGAAGTCTAGGTGTTTTTTTCTTTTGATTTTGTTGGTTCATGTGATCATGTTTCTCACACTAAATCCCTTCCATTTGAGTATTCTTTGTAATCCTCCTAATAAATGGAAAATTGAATGTGGATATTGTGGGATGAAAAGGCATACAATAGAAGATTGCATTCAATGTCAAAGTGTTGAAATGAAGTAAAATCTTCTTAATCATGGTATTGCCACACCTAATCATCTAATTCCAACACCCACAAAAACATCATCCAGTCTCACTAAGAAATCTTGTGAGACACCATCGTATGGGGATGAACAATGTAGTTGCATGGATTGCATTAAGGAATTATCTCTCATATCACCTATTGCTACATATGAATCCAATATTGACACATCCATGAGTTTTGGTGATTATTTACATCAGGACATCGCTATTGTCATTCCAATCTACCATATTGGGATATATACCTACCAAACATCACATCTTTGTTTGTAGAATCCTAGATTAAAAATTTGTATGACACTATTTAGGACACTCATATCCTCTATGGTGCTAGCTTTAATGAAGTTGCATCATCATTTCCATCTTCAATTTTTTTTATTTTCTTGCCTATATTAGCTTCTATCATGAAAAACAGTGCAAATATTCATGAGTTGACCTATCTGACTTAGTCATCCTCTATAGGAATATCATATTCATACCAGTCTAGTTATCACCGTACATACATGGTCTGTGTTCCTAAATATTATATGGTACCCGATCCATCTTATTAGCATTTATCACACATTAACATTGGCTTAGAGATCATTGAGTTTCATTTAAAGACATCATGGGCATCATATCAGTCTTTAGATCATGTGTAAAATTTAGATACCTTTATTCTACTTCATGTATATTCCTATCAAGAATGGGAATTCATCTTGCACACATTTGTGGTTTTGTTTCTTCCCAAGGGGATACATGTTGTTTAGCTAATGTGGATCATCTTCAACATCAAATTTTGAGCATCTATTTGTACTACAAATGCTATTTTGAGGGGAGGTTGCATGGTTTCTCTTCTCTTATTAGTTTTGGGAGAAAGAATTTGCTCACATGGAGTTCATTACTTCACACATTCTAAATTATAAAGTGCCCGTTTTCCTTCCATTGAAATTTTTTATGCACTAAAACATATAAAGTACCCAATTCAAGGGGGCAATCTAGGTGAACATTTTGCTTTTGAATTTGTTGGTTCATGTAATCATGTATCTCACACTAAATCCCTTCCATTTGAGTATTCTTTGTAATCCTCCTAATAAATAGAAAATAAAATATGGATATTGTGGGATGAGGTCATACAATAGAAGATTGTCTTCAACATTAAAGTGTTGAAATTAAGCAACTTATTCTTAGTCATGGTATTTCCTTACCTGGTCATCTAATCTCACTCAAATATCTTGAGAGAAACCATCATTTGAGGATGAACAATGTAGTCACATGGCTTGCATTGAGATATCATCTCCCACAACACTTGTTGTTACATTATAATTTAATATTGACTAATCCATGAGTTCTATGGATTATTTATATCAGGATATTGTTATCATCATTCCAGATCCACCATATTAGGATGTATATCTACCAAAGATCACATATTTTTTTGTAGAGTCTCATCTTATAGATTTGGATGACACTATTGAGGACATTCATCTCCTCTATGATGTTAGAACTAGAGTATCTATGTTGCCTTTTATTTGTGAGAGATAATATAATATATGGAACTGAATAAAAGGATTTGTTCCATGAAAGATTAAAACCTACATTCCAAAATCAATTTCTAGAATCAAGAATAATTATCATGTCCTAACATATATGAATTATAACTCAATTCATCATATGTTCATTTCTAAGATCCAACCAATGTTTGCACCCAGACGGTTCTTATTAGGTAACATAGGTTGATAAGTGATGCAAGAGGGTACTCCCCTTTGCACACCCACTCAAAATATAAAACTATTTTGTAGACAAAATATTTCTTCAATTCTTTATTCGACGAATAAAAAATACAAACAAACTTTAATTTCATTAATTCAATTACAAATTACAATAATTGGTCGTTCATGGCCTTATCTTTCCTAAGAACAACAAATTCTAACATATTTCCTTCCACATAGACAACCTTCTACTCAGTCATTGCTAATTCCCCATCTTTATTCTGCCCAAGTTTTCTCCTCGTCATTCTGTTTGACCCTCTCCTTCTTCCTCCTTCTCCCTACCTTTCCCCCTTGTTGGTGTTCTGTTATGTCTTTTTGGATACTCACCCTTGATTATGGTGACGAAGATTGACAACTAAAATATAACCTTGCAGACCCACCATGCCTCTTGATAACGACCATAGGACAATGGTTAACACCAACCTGCCATACAGCAGATGGGTCACACCTAAACCGTGAGATGAAAATTCCCTTCAAGTTAGACCCGCAACACCACAAGAGGTTTACGCATTGATCGTGAGGTGGTGGTAACATCTAGCTCATCCTTCCCACATTACCATAGGCCTTCTAATTTTTGCCCCTACAATACCGCAAGCCTATTCGACGACCACTGCAGGGGTGCAGATTCCTTGCAATACCACAAGCCTACCAGATGACCACCAAATGGGTGCGATAAAGACACTTTTTGATCTATCACAATAATCGATGTTGGTGAAGGTTGATTCTTGCCATACTTGATTGACATCAAATTTCTGTGAGGCAAAGAAATGCCTTGGAACACTAAACCAAGAAAACCCAAAATTGAAAATTAAACTTGAAAATGTTTTTGGGTGATGTTGATTGATAATCCGCCTAGATGCTCCTACATCAGATACACCAGGTATAAATATTATGAGCATATGCTCACAATGGTGGAGTTGAGTTATAAAACCACCCTTTGAGATTGTGGATAATCTGTAGCGAACCCCATCGTTGTATCGTGTACTGAAAATTAATCTTTCTTCTGCCTTTTCCAGTATCGTGTCGAAAAATGCACCACCACCCTCCAAAAACTCCACATCTTCCTTCCTTTCCCCCTCGTGGACTCATGTCCACCAAAGCATGAACTCCTCCACCAAATACCTTCCACACTCCTCTCCTTTGTGGGTTCAAACCTACCCTTGACTGACCACCTCCACCAATATCCTACAACATCTTCAACCATATTTACTTACAATCACACACCATATAAAACATATAATACATGCTCTAGTTTTCTATCCATCTCTTCTTCTATCTTTTCATCTAAAACTAAAGTAACATCATAAAAATGTTTTAGGGTGCTGCCACAATACTGGTTTACAATTTCTAGGAGATCTTGATTTTTGCTGAAATCACATATTTTTAGAAAATATAATGATTTAACCCTTGAAAAGTTCCATTTAAAGGATTATAATTGAAGAGGGTTTGATCAAACCACCTTAGATCAAACCCCCTTGGATAAAACTTCACTAGTTTTAAACCATATCTATAACATAGTCTCCTTTACACCTATCAAAATGTTGATAAAAAACCACTTTTGATTTACCTTTAAGGGGATCAAATGAATTCATTTAAAATTTATTTTTTGTAAGTATGTATTCCTTATTATAAGCTTCCCAAAAAGTATAATTTTAAATAAATTTAAATTGATTATTATATTTATTTATTTATTCTTGTGAATGTAGGTTTTTCATTGAAAATCAAGCTCTCTATTCTGCACATGTGGAAAAATAGAAGATTATCAAAGATTTAATTGAAAAATATCAGTGCACTGTATATTGAAGTCCTTGATCCAAAAAAATAAAAATTGAATTTCGATACATACAAAAATTGTTGTTGTATTCGGTCCACCTATGTCTGAATTGCAATTGGTTTGACTTCGAAATTTGATTAAGAAAAAAATATTTAATAAAACACTATGAATCCAAATGAAAGTGCTAGATATCATAGTTACATATCTAAATTTGAAAAAAATAGTATTTCATCCTTCATAAAAAAATAGTTATGTTGTATACGGTGAGCATCACTCCTTAAAAATGGTGTTTACTAAAAAAAACTAGTGTTTGAAGGAGATGGAAAAACAAGTGCAATCTAATTCCAATTTTTTTGAAAAAAATATATTTAGAATCTACAGAAAAAATGTCATAATTCACTAGTTTGCATCATCTTCAAATTCCTCATGGTTTAGCCGCTATAGGTGTCTGAAAGTAAAGGTTTAGTTAGAAAAAATTGGTTCAATGTCCAGTTTGGCTAAAAATTGTAAACCAATATTGTGGGATCACCCCTCATCTTCATTTGCAGTTGCAAAATCAAACTTTATTGTGATGTCTTCCACCTCCTCATGAACTAAATTTTTTTTCTCTTCGCCTTTCATTGCAACATATTTGTTGCTTTCCATTTCTTCCTCTCTCATCATGCCTTCCTCATGGCATGTCTCAGCTACCACTTCTTCAATAGCGGCTTCCTCTTTCCACCTTGAGCTATTATCCTCACTCTTCTTCACAACTTTCCTCTCACTTTTCCAAACACTCTTTTCCACTCTTTCTCGAACTATCTTTCCCACTTCTTCACAAAATATCTATCCAAACTTCTCAAACATTTCACCCTCAAATTTCTCCTAATATTTCTTCCAAAATAGTATCCGCATGGGTCTCCTCATGACCCAACCCATCTTGCTTGCTGCAATATTCCACAACTCACACTCTCTATTTTCAACCACTAGCAAATCAACACTCACTACCTCTGTAGGTTCCCCCTACAACAAACTCTCACCATTATCCTCTATCCAACAAGATTTTTGAAGATTCACCCTCATGATATCTTCTACCCACTTCCTCTCAGTGGAAGAGATTTTCAAACCTTCTACCCAACCTCATATCTGTTGGAGGACAGTCAACATGATTCCCATGGAACCAATGGCCTCTCAAGGCTTCTTCACCATTCACAAACTCTTCACCCACTGTCCTGGTGGATATGCTCCATGCCCAGGATTACTAGCTCTGATGCCAATTAATGCAAGAGGGTACTCCCCTCTGCACACCAACTCAAAATATTTAACTAATTTGCAGACAAAAAATTGCTTCAAATCTTCATTTGACAAATAAAAAATACAAACAAACTTTAATTCCATTAATTCAATTAAAAATTACAATGATTGGTCATTCATGGCCTTATCCTTCTTGAGAACAACTTCTAAGATCTTGCCTTCCACACAGGAAACGTTCCACTAAGTCACTGGTAATTCCCCATCTCTGTTCTACCTAAGTTTTCTCCTCGTCATTTTGTCTAACCCTCTCCTTCTTCCTCCTTCTCGTTGCCTTTCCCCCTTTTTGTCTTCCTGTTCTCTCTGCTAAATTCCAATTTTGTATGACCATTGGCATTCTATTATGTCTATTTGGATACTCACCCTTGATCATGGCGATGAAGATTTATGGTTAACATATAACTGCATAGATCCACACATCTTCTGATAATGGCCACAGGACAACTGTTAATACCAACTCACCATACTGTAGGCAGGTCACACCTAGATCGCGGGATGACAGTTCCCTTCAAATTCAAACCTACAACATCGTAAGAGGTTTACGCATTGACCATGGGGTGGTGGTAACCTCTAGCTCATCCTTCCCACATTATTGTAGGCCTTCTAACTGTTGACTGCAGGGTAGCGATGCCCCTACAATACTGCAATCCTATCTGACTACCATCGTGTGGGTACAGTTTCCCCGCAATACCATGAGCCTACCAGATGATCACCACAGGGGTGTGATAAAGAAACTTTTTGATCTGTCACGATAATCAATGTCGGCGAAGGTTGATTCTTTCCATACTTGATTGACATCGAAGTTCTATGAGGCAAAGAAATGCCTACGAATACCAAACTAGAACAAACCAAAACTAAAAATTAAACCTGATTTTTTTTTTGGGTGATGTTGATTGCCAGTCTACCTGGATGCTCCTTCATCAATAAGAAATAATAATCATAAATCACAATTTTTTAAGCTTTGAAAGGGATTTGAATGTAAGTACCAAAACTTAAAGAACACATTATAAACATATAGCATATGCAATTTTTTGCTATAAACTACATTCTCAAACAATGATTAAATCATTTTCCAGCTATAAAATTATTATATTATTTCAACAATACACTTTAATATCCTCAAGATCATTCATAATAATTCCCTTATATCCAATTATAGGTAAATTATTACAAATAAAGCCTACTATAAAATTCATCATTTTATGTTTAAACTTAATTGAGCTAAGTTCCTAGTTAGTAGATTTCTCCAATAATCGAAGTCCCTCCTACTAATATTCAAGGTTTTGTATTTAGATCATGCCCTATTTATTATCAATTACTTCTAGCTTGAAATTTTATGATTGCACACAATTTTTAAAATTTTAAATTATGAAGTTTAATTAAATAAATTACTTATTTAAAAAGAACACGATAAAATAATAAAATAAAATTGAAGTATATATATTATTAATTATTAAATTGAGATCATAGTGTGGCAAATAAATATATTGAATTATTATTAATTTCCTTCTCTCTACTCCATTATCGACACAACTAGAATTTTAAATTAGTGTAATCATCCTACCTTCTATTTGTGGGGGATAGAGTAATAAATGGAAGGGTATGGAAGGTGTTGTTGCAAAAAGCATTAAAATCTAAATAAAAAATTAATTTAATATTAAAATAAATTGACATGTCCTCGTAACATACATGAATTAAAACTCAATTGATCATATGTCTATTTTTAAGTTTGAACCAATGTATGCACCCTAAAGTGCTTGCGAGGTTACATATATCAATAAGGTAATGTTTAAATTTTGAGAGACACTCCTACCCTAGTCCCAAATCTTAAACAACACTCGATAAATATAATCAATGTCATGTTATAATTATATTACTTACCAATGTGAGAAATGTTCTCTTTTAATCTAAATTGAGGTTCATTTTGATGCTCAAACTTTTCAAATGATGTCATTTCTAATTACATATGGGAGAAGTTGTGACTTAAGAGTTATGGACCAAACTTTATCAATTATATATTATAATCGAAGTGTATATTGTTATTTTATTAGGATTACAAATAAATATATTTAATTTATTTTCATTTAATGATTAAAAGGTCAATAATTTTACATCTCTAAAAGAAAATAAATTCTATCAATAATTTATTATGGATAATAATGGAAAGATGAACACCTCATCATAACCAATCAAGCCTCTACTTTAATCCTTAAAAACTAATTAAAAAAAAACTTTGAATTATTATATTATTTATAATTCTTAACTCTTGTTGTTATATTATTAGTAGGTCACCCATATATAAACTTATTATTTAATCTTTCTTTGTAATTTAAATCCTAGTGCATAGTTTATCTAAAAATGATAAGTATTTATCATTACACTAAGAGGTGTAACCCTACAATGGAAGCACTATAGGAGCTCAACAAATTTGTCAAAAAAAGCCAAGAAAATTAGAAAGATTAGTTTATTTTTTAAAATAGTAATTATACAATATTATTTATATATTAGTTTGATTTTTTAAGAATATTTAAAATTTTATTTTAAAGGTCGTGATTGTCTTGGGCCATGAGCCTGTATAATGTTGGAGAATGCCAAGATCAAGAACATGAAACACACTTCCATAAGTGAACAAAATAAGCACAATAATGTCTATCAATATAAAATTAAGAGTGTGCAAATACAATGATCAAGCCTTGCATATATAGGCAAGGATGAGGAGGTGAGAAGGTAGGAGTAAAACTCTAACTACCCCTCCATAGTTAGGACACTTGTGATATCACTTTACAAGTGTGTGAGAAAGTGTCAACAGGTGTCTCAAGTGACAAGGACACATGTCTCAACCATATGATGTGAGACAAAAGAAAAATAAGCCTAAGTAAACTTAAGCTAGGTGTGAATAGGTCAATCCTAGAAAGGTGATTAGCTAACTAGGAATGATAATGACTCTATTTATACTAACACCCCCAATTAAATGCAACTTAGGGATTAATATATGCACTAATGATGAGTCTTGACTACAAGGCCATGTTAGGAACTCATGTACAAGTTTCTCATAAAGCAGAGAAAAGGATAAAAACCTAGTGGGAAATAAAAAAATCCCTCTCCAAAAGAGAAATGATGCAAATATAATGTACAAGTGAAGAAGATAGAAGGACTCATGATTACCCCAAAGGACTACTTATATTACATAAGTACAAGAAAATTTCCCCCAATAGGAGAGAAAAAGAGAGACTATGGAGTGCCCCATAAGATCACATAACCTGTAATGCTAAGTGATGCTTGAAGAAGAATGCATAATATGATCCTTGAATGTTGAACAACATTTCTTCCTTGTGGAAGAAGATGAGCTACAAAGAGGTGCAAGAAATCTTCCCATGTGAGAATAATATAAGTCTCTAAATGATGCATAAGATCCAAAGATGATGGTGAATCTCTGAAAGTTTCTCAAACGATCTATGCAAAGGCTGATGTAGAACAAAAACCAAAGATGTAAATGGGTTGACAAATTTTCTGATGTGGTTTTCATCAAAGGTGCTTTCCAAATCTGTAGTGTGTAGTCGGCCGACAGTATACTTGATCGGCCGTGAGTCAATGTAGTTTTCCGAGAGTGTACTTGGTCGGCTATGAGTCATAAGTAAATAAGACTTTAGTTAATATTAATAATCCATGTACTTATGTTATGTACGGGTCATGTTAGTTAGTTGTCTCGGGAATAGTTCTTGATGAAGTAATTAGTTATAATGAAGGGACGCAACGGTTGGTACCTTAACCACCACCAGCGTACTATATGTACTTGAGTCATGTAGTCGAGAAGGGGGATGGTTCTGCTATACTATGCTATGATATTTTCTGTTTGGAGACATTATGATGTAATTGCCGAATATTGAATAAAGAAGTATATCT
Source organism: Sequoiadendron giganteum (assembly GCA_007115665.2). Lineage (NCBI taxonomy): Eukaryota > Viridiplantae > Streptophyta > Pinopsida > Cupressales > Cupressaceae > Sequoiadendron > Sequoiadendron giganteum. Next base: position 89,510,416 of record CM021110.1, on the reverse strand, counting down.
ATGTTTTGTGTGATTGCCATGTGATTATTATATGTTGTCAATGCTATTTTATATCTCCGTTATTTTGTACGTCATTGTACCCGTAGCGAGTAAACATAGTGGAAACACAATTGTGAATATCTTGTTGCCCTAAATCATGAGAAACCAATGATGTAGGAAGACACAATACTAAAGAAGCAAAATTTGAAGGGGATGTGATATCAATGTAAGGTGAAGTAATTGGTGAAGAGAATAGAAATCCAAGGATCAAATATACAAAATGTATATCCTTATGCATGTTGAAGGTATCATTGTCATATATACTCAAAACATCATCAAAGTAAACAAAACCAAAGGAAGAAAAGGAATAAAATCTGGAATCATGATTAACATGAACCATGGAAATGATATCTCTACTCTACAAATCTCTGATGATCATTGAATGTGGTGTGAAATCAACTATTTTTCCTATGCCACTATATATAATATGATAAATAGAAAGGAGATTATTGGATAAGGAAGGTACATAAAGTACATCACTAAATGTTCTCTAATTACAATATACCCTTTTCCAAGAGCTAACATCTATGTGTTATTCACCACCAATATCAGTGTAAATGAACAAGGCTCAAATGTGGAAAATAGTTCCTTGGAGGCAACCATGTGGTGCGATGCCCTAGAATCAAGAATCCACATGCATGATATGTTTTTTATAGAAGAAATGAGTGTCATACCATTTGACAAGGTGGAAAAGTGAAACCCTAAGGATTTTCATCGTAGGATTTTAAAGGGGTCTCTCTTTTCCATAATGGTGAGTGCCTCTTATCATTTAAATTTAGGATTGACTAGGATAAGAGATTGAATTGTAACCTAAAAGGTGAGACAATAAATCCTAGGATTGGAATTAGGGACTTTGGAATGGAATGCAATGATATACCTAACAAATGATGCAAATAACCTATTCTGATGCAAAAATAACAAACCTAGAATGTCATATAAAAATTTAGAGTTTAGAAATAGATTCAACAGAGTTTTGTGTACCTGGCATATGAATTTGAAGCTGATATTGGAGGACCAAGTCACCTAGGGTGACTATGTCCTAGTAGCTAAAATTGGAATTTGATTCCACAATGGAATTTGGAGCCAGATCAAAGCCTTCTTTCTTCTGCATCTCATTGTCGAATCTTCATTGGATGTTGAAATAATAAGTTTTTGTATGTTGTCAAGTTGTAGGGTTTGAATGCAAAAATGCAAAAATGATCTTCAATCTTCCTTTAAACTTTAATTCAAACCTATAACTTTCACATTCAAAGAGAGAGGAAGGGTTGTGTCATATAGAGGCTTACCTTAGTCAAACCCCGTGTTGGTGTTTCCACCTCCATAATGGAAAATTGGTAAAAGTGAGCTTATCCTTTTGAGGGATAGAGGTTAAATGACAAATGAATGATGAATAAAAAATGTAATACAAATCACCAACAAAATTTTATTTTCCTTGAAGGATTGAATTTATGCACATCACCTCAAGGCTTGATTTCTTGGAAGACCTACAAGGGTTAGATCTAACAAAAGAAATGATAACATAAACATGAAAAAACTCACACAAAGCTTGACATGATGCTTCAATGTTGCCATGTTGCAATAAATCTACTCTTGATTGCTCTTGACTTGACAATAATTTCTCTTGATTAAAATATTTCTACTTAGTTTTGAAATTATGAAATGACTAGGTATTTATATGTAATTAATCTAATTTCTCAAAAAATAAATCTTGATAATCGATATTTGACATTTTAAATTCAAATAATAAAATTCCAACTCTGACATGTTAAATTTTGGAGGCAAAATAGGGGCACCAAGTTGCCTAGGGTGACTTAGTCATGGCCCTATCTTGTAGGATGTAAGGTGTCGAGGGCAAAATATTAAATGTTTGCTTTTGATTTACAAATGGATTTTATTGAGGGTATGACAATCAGAGACTAGAAAGTTGTGTTATGTTAGGATCCATACCCAAGGCATTCATTTGTCACGAGCTAACAAAGTTTTATTTTTCTAGGTGAATTATGAACCAAAGGCATGAGAGGCTAGTGAAGTATGATATTCACTAGGCGAGCCTTTGAAAAAATGCAACAAAGTGAGGATCGATTTTCACTAGCTTTGTACCCATGTCAACCATACCAAGAGTTATAGTCCTAATAACTCTGATAAGATGTTCCACAAATGATCAAAATGTTATGCCAATGCATCACTATGTCTAGCACATGTGAACAAAATCAAGTCATAATTAATCATTCAACATATTATCACAATATTACCACCTCTGGTAGTAACCTTTTGAAAACCATCTCATAATCAATACTACCACAAGTAAACAAAATATCAAACATCATCTACATAACAACACTTACTCACACACCCATATTATGTAACCACCTAATAGCAATTTCATCTAATGGTAATAAAATAATCATCTCAACATCCCCTAACACACAATTCAATCCATTTGTTATAAATAATAATATTATAACAATAACCCATCATAATTTCACATCTTGATCAACACATACTTACATAATAAATGAACTTCATATGGTTATCACAGAGGAATCACAATGACCAATAGTTGGATAGAATTAGTTAGTTAACCATATCATGAAAATGTGAACATCATTGATGTATAAGAACAACCATCATTCATAGACTCATGTATAATGTCTAACTTAGAAGCTCATAAAAATTGGTAAATAACCACCAAAACACATAGACTCAATAGGATCACGAAAAGATGAGGTCTTACAGTTACAAGAAATACTTGAGACTATTATGATCTATCTTTAGACTAAAATTTATTCCCATTAGATTAGGTGACCATTTCTTGACTACATGTAGGATAGTCATCATTTAATTCTTATAAATGGGCTTCAAAAACTTATTACATTTTATTTGGAGACTCTCAAATTCTAGGGTTCTTCCCTCTTGCACGAGTACCAATCCTTTGGAGTATCTAGAACTAGATTTATGCACATAGCTTCTATTATCTTTTCAAATACCTTTGTTGTTACGTCATTCTATTGGGATGATTTCTTCTTCAATAAATATGTGAGTGATGCTACTATGCTACCATTTTAGAAAAAATTGGTGAAGGTAACTAGCTATCCCTAAGAAACCCCATTACATTTTAGGTATTCTATGAATTTTCCATTATTTTATGGCATTGATATTGTGAGTGTTGGGATAGTTTAATATTTAATTACATTATTAATGTATGTTTTATGTTGTCTCTCTAAACATATTGGATAGGGTACTTGGATGCCCCATTAGGTGGATGAGAGATGTTATTTTTTAATTTTTTTTATTGACTTAGAATAGTGGTAATGATATTCATAAAAGTGGTATAGCTAGTGGTGGTTACAAAGTTTATTTGATATTTTTTCCTATCCTAGGAATGGGAGGAGTAATGGAGCATCTTGTTCGTTGTAGGTGGGGTCCACATGAATTATTATCTCCAATATGGGGTACTAGACTTGGAGATGTGAGCCATTTGGATTTATAAGTCAAAGATTTTGTCCATTATGATGTCTATTTTGGAGTATTTACATTCACTATGATCACCTTCATGGAAGTTATATTTACTATTCTAATTGGTTACCAATGTAAATAGGATTTTTTTTTTTTTTTTGTATGAGGTGGATTTCTGAACCTATTTTAGGATCATGGTATTTTCCTCTTATTTTGTAAACCTCTTATGGTTTCTTATTTCTATCTTCTCTATACATTGTGGCCTTGGGTTAGTAGTTTTATATCTTATTTTCATAAATACACACATGCTGCTAAATATTATAAAATTGAAGGGATAAAGTTTATTGCATTGTATCTTGTACTTGAATATTATTACATACTCATGCCTCCTTTTTATGATGGTTTTTTTTCCCAAAGTGTTTCTCCACATACATCTAGTGTCATGTGCTTATTTATCATGGGTTGGAAATTCATATTTGTTGAGTTTAAACTTCCAAATAATAACTTAATGGACGATTTAATGTTACACATATAGAATAAAAAATTTATACTTTTTGAGAAGACAAAATTTGTAGTAGTTTAACTTTTTTTTATCACATTTGGTATTAGAGTCATTTTTCTATTGAGAAGGGGATTCCTCTCTTGAAGTGTTGAAGGATTTTTTTCTAAAATGAGAACTCTTTGTGATTGGAAACCATATCCTTTACATCTCAATTAGAGACTAACAAGTTCAATAAAACTAGGTACAAGTCATTGAAGTTGAAGATAGATGATCTAATTGAAGAGATAAATAATGGAAAGTTGTTGTAAAAGAAAATATTTGATGGGATGTCTAATGATGACTAGAATATATTGGAAAAAATTCACGAGGAACCATTAAGTTGAATATTATTCATTCTATCATGCTAAATATTTGTGAGTAGGTCATCACACATTTCATAAGAAAGAGGATTGATGAGATATACCAAAATAAGAGTCTAGTAAATAAATTTTATTTAAAAAGAAAATTTATACTCATTGAAAATAAAAGATGGGGACTTTATTATAGAATATTTAAATTTATTTCGTTTGATTATGAGTCAGTTAGGATCCAATAATGCTAAGATTGAAGAAGAGGATAAGTGTATATTGTTACTTTTCTCTTTGCTTGAATCATGAGAGATATTGATTATTTCTCTAAGTGATGCTATGCCAGATCTACATTTGGATGTTACTTTACTTATAGAGGAAATGACAAGAAAAATCATAGGATAGAGATCAAAAAATAAATTACATGTTTGGGTGAGGCCCAAGGATAAAGGAGGGTCTAAAGTGGATTGGAAATTCTCAAAATAGATCTAATTATCGAGTTCATTCTAAGACCCCAAGAAAGAGTAGAGTGAAATTCTAGAATTTTTAAAAATGGAGCCATGTGAAGGAGTATATAAATGAGAAGAAGAATTATGATTCCACATAAAGTTCTTCTCATAAAGGTGATGAATCCTTAGATATTTATGCTAATGTTATTTTTTTATGAATAATGATTTGATTGAGTTGATTTTTTCATATCATACATGAATCCTCAGAAGGAGTGGTTCTCTTCCTACCAATATTGTGATGGAGGAGAAGTGTAACTATATGCCAATAATTTGCATTATATTATTGATCATTGGAAGGTATAGTTGTGTTTTAATCATGGGAGGGTAAAAATCCCTAATAGTTTCTTATATGTTCTAATACTTTTATGAAATTTGATTTATGTATCCAAGTTTAATTATTTTGGATTGAATGTGCCACTTAACAAGTTTGGTTGTAGGTTGGTGAGAGGAAATTTCATGGTTGCTAAAGGTCTCATGTTAGGAATTTGTTTAGTCTGGATATGTCCATAATTTTTAACTCTACCAATATAACTAGTTATGCTAAAAACACATGTATGTTGTGGCACCAAATTTTGGGCCAAATTGCTAAAAAATGTCTTAGGACACTTATCAATAGAAAGTTGGTTGATAGTTTTTATTACTTTAATGAAATTTTTTATTTCTCTTAACATTATATATTTGAAATATAGAATATAACATATTTTAATTTAGTAAGCAATAAACCAAAGATTGTTTGAGAAATCATTCATCCAAATGTCTTTCATTGAGCGGATGTAAGTTTTGTGGGAAAATATAATTATATTTGAAACAAAGAAAAATAGGTTGAAAAGTTGATGGTTGTGATGGATGAATGAATGTTGGATGATCAAAATGGAATATAGATCTAATACACCTATTCTTCTTTTAGTTTCATTAGGAAAAAGGAGATCTCTCCCAAGGGTAGAATTGACTTTCAACCTTGAGGTGAGTCAACTCTATGGAAAGGGGGATCTCTAGTTTTCCCTTATGGTAGAAAATGACTGAAATGCACTTTAAGAAGATGAAAATAAAATCCCTATTGAACTCAATTATGTGATGCAAAACTTAAAATACATAGTTAATATATAGTACAAATAGAAATAGTAATTTTTTGACTAATTTGAGAAGGGAAAATTGATGCGTACCTATCACCAAAAGTGGTTGTTAAGTGTCCTGATGGGATACATTCACCTAGGGTGAATGAGTCTCTATATAGGGATCCCGAATTTGATTTCACTATCCTCTGATCTTGGATCTGCACTCCTAATTCCACTATTGGAAAGTCAGAAATAAATTATGTAGGTGAGTTTCCATGGCTTGGTAACTTTGATGACAACTTTGAAAACTTTGCAAAATTACACTTTTTGATCAATCTTCAATCCTTCTTCACCTGTAAATCTACACACACAAAGAGAGGGAATTTTTTTTTCTTGGGGAATAGGAGTTTTCCTTGGTCAAACCCCTATTTGGAAATTAAACCTTGATAATGAAAAATAATGAAAAATGACGAGGATTGATGAATGAAAAAATCTATGTCACAACTCACTAAACCCTTAATGGCTTCCCTTAGAGGACTGAAGTCTAATAAATATCTCTAAGGATTGGATCTTGCTTGAATTGGCTTGAATGATTACTTGATTTGATGTTGAATGCTTGAAACCTATGTCACAATGTTAGCTCTAGAACATAACATGAACACACATGAATCTTGGCATGATGATATGATTATTTTCTTTGATTTCTAGATTAGATTACGTAATAATTTTTTGCATTAACATTTCGGATCACACTTTGTGATCTATCATCAAGATGAAAAGCAAAGAGCTCAAGGAGAAAATGATAGATAGTATCTAATATTCACAAAACTATCTTGACACATGAGATAGCTAGTATATTTGTTATTTATTCAAAGTCCAAATCATTCATCCTTAAAGTTGGAAACCATTATTTTGCACACCTTCCAATTTATCCAGAAGACCACACTTTGAACAAGAGGTCACGACATCAAGCAAGCAATAAGAAGGAGGCATAATGTCTCCCACTTTAAAGAAATTTCTAAACACCATGCTGTGAGCAATTACTTTAAAGTAGAATATGATAAAATCCAATAGATAAAAGAGACATGAGAGCTTATTTGGAAATCCCTATGCCAAACATATGTTTCCAAATGAATCTATGTCATAAAAAGGAGGTTTCCCCCAATATGCAATCCTAATATAATATATAAGGGATCCATGGATTTGGGGTCAATGTATCTCTTTGCTATAGTGATATAATCGAGCTCGAAATTGTCATCATTCCAAAAATAACTCATGGAACAATGAGCACAAAGGAAGAATGACACATGGAGAGAAAATAAAAACTTAGAAAAGCCTTTTGGGTCAACATAGAAGATACCTAAATGTCTCAATGCTTTGCATCATCTTCAAAAGGAAACATAAAAAAAATGAAAAGAAAATGATTACGACAGATAGAAGAATGAAGATACAAATAAAATAATGTCATGACATATTCACTTCCTTTGTATCCTTGTACCAACAGAGAGACAATGGTCATCCAAAATAGGCTCAAAAACATAAATACACACCAACCAACACATTACGAGGGATCACATTATGAAAATGAAATCACACAAAGAACATGAAAAGAATACATAAAGCTAGCATGACAGATGCGACCTGACCTAAATCAAGTTGTTTGCATCCCAATCTTGTTCATCATATGCGAAAGGTGGATGACTAGCCAAAGGGGAAACAATAAGTTCCAAACTAAGACAAGGCTATATAACCCTTTCCCCCCCAAATGTAGGACAAGGATGAGCCAACATAGATGATAAGAATGCACTCCTTGCAATATAGAAATAATTTGTATGAAATGTAATATATGTAATAGTGATTATACTATGATTCTACAACTATCACATGGAAAGGAGTAAAGTGTGTGCATTCTAATCAAGTTGGATGCTTGGAGGGTTCAAATTTTCTTAATAGCTTCTGTAAATGACAAAAATCATCGATGTGATGTCCAAATATTCTATGATATGCACATTATGGTCCATTTTTACTACTTTGTTTCTTTGTTAATTGTTTAGGTTTAGGAGGTAACTCAATTAATCCCCAATGTAAAAGTGTATAGAAATCATGCTCAATCTTGGATAGTTTTAATAGATCATGTAGGTGTTCAAGGGGATCATGGATCTTATGTTTCTTGTATTTGTAACATTTATGATATTTTTTCTTTGGTTGGACAATTGGTTGATGTAAAGGTGGAGGATATAAGGCAACCTTATCCCCTCCATGATTCGCCAATTGGTCTTTTGATTTTTTTTTATAAAAGAGGACACCTTTCCTAGTAGGAGAGGTAGTGAGAGGGAGATAAACAAGATTCTCATGATGGTCCACAATTGGTTCTTCTAATATCAAAGCCTTTCCTTTACAAGGAGGGGATGTGTTAGGAAGAATAGGGTTATAAATGACCACAATTGGTTCTTCTAACATCAAATCATTTCCTTTACAAGGAGGGGATGTGTTAGGAAGACTAGGGTTATCAATGATTGTATCTTCTTTTATTGAATTATTCCCACAAATGAGAGGGATATTGAGAGATGAGTGAGGATGGGGTAAAGTGATGTTAAGGAATGTGTCAATGATATTAGCTAGGCTCTACACAATTTCTATTCCCAATTCATTATCAAGCATTCTTCTCATGTTATGTATAATAGGAACCATAGTACCAACAATATATTCAACACTCACAAGATTTTAAAGTTTTTCTAAGGCTTTATCCATTTTTTGCGAGTTTTCTTGAGAAACATGAGCAACAATGGTTTCAACATCAATTGGATTGGAGGTCATAGGAAATGTTATTTCAGGCATGGATTCCAACATGGGTTGACTAGTTTCAACACTATGAGTGAAAGAGTTAGAAAACCAAAGATCCATAATGGATGTATCAACACAAGATGCCATGAGTCTCAAAATTCATCTCACTAAAGTATTAGCAATAGAAAACCAGGATGTAATACTCATACAAGTTTCACCAAACCAAAAGGGTACCCAAAATGGACAAAAAACACTAAACAAATATAGCAAACACTCAAAAATAGGAAGCACAATGCAAGGATGTAAGAGTAAATTGCAATTTTTAGATATGACATGAAAGAATTTTATGATTTTTGAATGCAAGAAACTAAAAAATTATGTATTTCGAATGCAAATTTTATGTTTGAATCATGCACTTGTTTTGACCAATTAACTTGAATGCAAAAAATTTCAAAAAATTGTAACTCCAAAAACTAAAACCGAGATCTAAAAATAGGAAGATATAAAGCAGATAAAGATAAATTTATGCCTAAAAATTCAAAAAATGACCTGTATAAGGACACATTCACCCTAGGGAAAATGGGTCCTTGCACAAGGGTTAAAATCTAGGTTTTCGATTTGATATTTAAGGTATCTGATTCAGGTTTTAAACAAAAACTTTTAGTTATAGATTTTTAGAAATTTGTGATGAAATGCAAATTCAATTTGATGACAAACAACTAGAAAAATGAAAACTTTTTGGATGCAATTATATTTGAATTTTTTGATTCAAATGATTGAAAAACACTAATATGCAGAATACTATGTGAAATGGATGCAATATGTATGCAAATTTTTAAATTTTTGAGATTTTAGATGATGTAAAATGCAATTTTAAAACCCTAAATGTGATACAAACTAATGCAACTATGAAACCCTAAATGAGATGCAATGCAAACTAATGCAAAATCCTAGATCTAGGGTTTGAAAGACCTCTAATTTCAAAAAGATTATAATGTAAGAATGTTAGGTTCAACAAAATGAAACAAAGAAAAATAGGTTGAAAAGTTGATGGTTGTGATGGATGAATGAATGTTGGATGATCAAAATGGAATATAGATCTAATACACCTATTCTTCTTTTAGTTTCATTAGGAAAAAGGAGATCTCTCCAAAGGGTAGAATTGAATTTCAACCTTGAGGCGAGTCAACTCTATAGAAAGGAGGATCTCTGATTTTACCTTATGACATAAAATAATTGAAATGCACTTTTGGGAGATGAAGATAAAATGCCTAATGAACTCATTTATGTGATGAAAAATTTGAAAGGTAGAGTTAAAGGATATCACAAACAAAAATAGTAATTTTTTCGGTAGATTTGAGAAGGGAAAACTAATGTATATTTGTCACTAGAAGTGGTTGTTGAGTGTCCTACTGGGATAAATTTTCCCTAGGGTGAATGGGTCTCTATATAAGGATCCAAAATTTGATTTCATAGTCCTCTAATCTCATATCTCCACTCCTGATTCCTCTAAATTCCACTGTTGGAAAGTCAAAAATAAATTATGTAAGTGAGTTTTCGTGGCTTGGAAATCTCTGATGAAAACTTTGTCAACTTTGTAAAATTGTACTTTTTGATCAATCTTTAGTCCTTCCTCACCTGCAAATTTGCACACACAAAGAGAGGGAAAAATTGTTTGTTTTTTATGAATAGGGGTTTTCCTTGGTCAAACCCCAATTTGGTAATTAAACCTTGATAATGAAAGATAGTGAAAAATGACAAGGATTGATGAATGAAAAAATTTGTCACAACTCACCAAACCCTTAATGGCTGCCCTTAAAGGATTGAAGTCTAACAAATCTCTGTAATGATTAGATCTTTCTTGAATTGGCTTGAATAATTGCTTGATTTGATGCTTGAATGCTTGAAACCTACATCACAATGTTAACTCCAAAACATAACATGAATACACATGAATCTTGACATGATGATATGATGTTGAATGTTGCACATCGATGATTGACAAATATGCTCTTCAATTCTCTTGATAATAATTTTTTCTCATATGGTCTCTTGATTATGCATGTTTTTTCTTCTCTCTAGGTTTGAATTGATAAAATAACTATGTATTTATAGGTGTTTATCTAATTTCTTAAAAAATAGATTCCATAAGCTGACATTTGAAACTTGAATTTGAATCATTAAAATGCCACCAAAAACATATCAAAAATTGGGACCTAAGACTTAAGGAGGACCCATTTGCCCTTGGGCGAATGGGTCCTGGGACCTAAACCCAACACATAATTTCCAAGGTGTGTAAAATAATGTTAACATTTTTTTAATGTCAATTTCCCTTTCACAAATGGGAATAATAAGACTTAGGAATGCATAATTTAGGCAATTAGAAACTTAATTAAGTCCAATTAATTAAGGGGATGCAAACATAGTGTGAAAATGTAAAGGAGTATATTGACCTACACTACAATATTACATTAATTGATTATGCTTCTAGATATACCTAGATTTATTTTATGTATTATAATATGATTTTTTCTTTAATATCGAGGAACTTAAGGATCCGGTTGAGAAATAATAAATTGTAAAATAGAGGTGTTGAGATTAAAAAATAGTGGTGAGTATTGTTCCAATAAATTTGATGACTTATATAAGAATGTAGGTATTATTCAAAAAAATACAAATCCCTACACACTATTGGTACCCAATTTGACTATGTCCAATTATTTTTAAATTTTAACCCCTTGATGCATTATGGCTTTATTTTTCTCATCATAGATAACTAATTTAAAATGTTTCCTAATGGATTTTCCTTGGTCTAAGTTTTTATATATGTTTTTCTTCATCCTTCTCCATGTTAGTGGAAGTTGAAAGGATCCTAAAAATTTCTAATCATGGGGTGTTTTATGTTCAAATTTCTAGGAACTATGCTTATGTCAAAGTTTAGTATGTCTTTCCTTCTAATTCTATATTTTTCCTTTGTCCCCATTAGCATATTAGACTTTCCCATCTAGGCATACTTTTCATCTATTCCTTGATTTTTCCTTTTTTAGAGTATTAGAAATTTCTTACCAACATGCTTTTTATCAAAGTCCTAATTCCCCAATCCATTAGACTAAGTTCCCTTTTGGAGTCATAGTTCCATCCATACCTTTACCCTAGTACCTTTTCCTTGGTATGTCTAATCCCTACTTTCTAAATTTTTCTTTAATCCAATTTTTTGAAGTCAATGATACATAAATACTTATAATATACCATACAATGCATGAATTGTTCTTAAAACCTTGAAACATTTCACTAAATTATCTCATTAGGATCAAATATTTGGATGTGCCCTTATTTGAGTACCCTGTATGAGGTACTTCCAAATCCAAATCCCCAATTTATCATATTATATTGCCTTATTGGAATTGTGAGCTCAAACCTATTCTTATATTCATGACTAAAGGGATGAATTTCTTGCCATCCTCAACCCATGATCCTTGAAACTTTAAATCTACCATGTTTTACACTATTCGTCCCCACCTACATACCTACATGACCCAAAGTTCCATGAATGTCTTGGTAAGGACCTATAACTATTCGATTAGGTTCTTTCACCTGTAAATCATTGTTTATTCCAAAGGAACTTATAACATTAAAAGGTGATGGAACCCATGATGTAATTAATGTGATATTTAAAGTTACATGTCCACATATGACTCATTCCATTCCAAGGATACCATTTTAGTGTATTTCATGGGATCTTATTCACCATACACAATCAAAGTAAAGGATGCCATTAATGATAAGAATAATAACATTCATAAAGAGAATTATTTCCTCACAACTCTAGGTACCTCTAAACATATCAAAGAGGCAATATCTATACAAAGGGCATTAATATTGATGATTTCAAACGCATGATGAACCTATGAGAAAAAAATGATTGTGGATCTTCTCCTTGGGCCACTCAAATGAGCTAAATGATATGTATTTCTATATATTTTTTAAAGAAAGAAAAAAGAGAGAAAGTAAGGGAGAATAGTAGAGCAAGAAACTTGCTCAATAAAACCCTAGGATTCTTAGTTTCTAGCTCTAGGTATAATATTTTGATATTTTAATCACAAGGGTTCATCCCAAATTTGTAATAAACACTTGTAACCTCTAAAAAATGAATGATTAAAGTAATAATTGATCTTGATTAAGTATCTCCCTATGTATGTTATACATTTATAATTGTGTTGCTAACTAGTTTGCAAGCTATATGACTATAAAATTATTACAAATATTTTGCAAGGTATCTTTTCAAGACAATAAAAATAATGTATGATTATTCTCATGGATTACTAAGTAGACTCATTTAAAATTCTTAAAATAGTTATTGTCCCTTTGAATATATGTTTAGAACTAATTTTCCCATGTATTTTGGAATAAAAATATTTTGTGATATTTTCATTAAGGTTTCACCATTGGCTTTAGTTATTACCTCTTTTGAGTGATCTAATTACTGTGTTATTTAAATAAATATAAAAACTATTCTATTACTGGCTCCATCTCCCCATCATCCCAACACACTCATAACAAATCAATTTAACCATATATTTTAAGTTTTATCTAATTTAGTGTTTTCTCGTTGCTATGTCTAAATATGTACAAAACAAATAGGACTATAAAAATTCACTATTTAAACATTTCATATGGTAGATTGTCTACTTTAATAAGGTTATTGACCTTGAATACTACAAATCAACATATAGGTACAATGTGACAACCAAAATAGGGGTACAATATGTATCAGGTATGATTTTTATTAAGGTAAATGTTATTTTCTTGCGGTGATGTCTATTATAGTACCTTAGGGAATCTCCTCTTGGTTTAGCAAAGCTATAAGTGAAGGAGGTCCTACACACCTTACTAAATTGGTCTAAAGTTGCCTTGCTTGAACATAAGTGTGGAGTATATATCTCTAAGTTTGACACCCCCAATTCTCAGAAAAATCTTATACCTTTAGGTATATAGGGACTTACAACTTTGAGAACCAACAATTGGCATTTTTAGCTAAGAATGAATTAGACGTTGTTGCTGAAATGTTGATCTAGTGCATATTTTGAGAATGTTATTAATCTTGTGTAGATTATTAATCAATTTGTATAGTTGGTAGCCCATAAATTTACATCAAAAAATTAGAATCATTATGGAGAATATATTAATCTAAAATTTGTTGTGAAGACCTTGGTAACTCATATAGTTTGCAATTGTGCATTTTGTTTAGGTAAGTTTGATTTCCTATCAACTTATGTCAACAAATCGACACTATTTTCATGGAGTAAGTGTAAGTGGGTTGAAATAAAATTGAAGACTTTACTGGTGGGATGAACCAAGAAATATTTAATTTCCTTGGAGGTTTAAATTTCTTCAAGGATTTCCTCTTTTAAAAGAGGTGGTGGTTTTGTTGTCTAGAAGAATAATCTATTATTGATATAGTTTATCTATTGTTTGTGTTACAATAACACATCTCAAGTCGACAAGAGTTAGTCATGAAAGGTGCACATGTTTTTTCTTTTATATTTTGAGCAGTAGTATCTTTCATGGTGAAGAAAATAGAAATTTATGAAACCTTAGTTTCATGTCCTTCATGAGGTTATTTTACTAGTCATAGCTAATTGGTATGGATACAATTATCCTATGGTTATTCCTTCATGTGATTTACATGTTTTAGCCCCTAGGAACTATAGTGAACTATATTCCCATGAATATTATAGTGATGCTTACTCATTCTATTCAATTAACCATGAATCATATGCAAACCCATGCCCAATTTTGTAAGCATCCATACAAAAAAAGCAAGAAATCAATGATCTTGTTAGGAAGAAAAAATAAATCCCCAACAAGATTACCCTCGATCCTGTTAGGATACTTGAAATTAAAATTGCTATCCTAAGTTGATTTATGTGTCTCCACGTACTTTGGAAAATGTTATAGGGGACATGAGGGGAAAAATATTTATTATTTATTTTCCTATGATAAATTGTAATTGCATTCAAAGAGGTGGACCCATTATAGCGGTGGTTACAAAGCATCTTGGAGGAATATTCCTCTTGGGAATCCAACTTTCTAGGTTGGGACCACTTGAGTGTGCATGTCAGGTTGCATGTTATTTGCATGTTTTGTATGCTCTTGTATGGTCGGGCACCCAAGTTTGTATGTTGGTGCATGTGCTTACATGGAGCCATTGGAGCTATTAGAGAGTTATGGAGCACTTGGGTTTGATCAATTCCTATTGGTTTTGGGTTGGGTTCCCATGTGAAGTCCACATAATAATTTAATATTTTATTCCATGTTTATGGGTTGTCCAATAAGGGGGGAATGGGTTTTTCCAATAATTTTTTCTTGTTCTTTCGGGATACCATTTGTGGTATTCTCTCCCACAAACTTTTATATATTGAAGCCTTGAGAGGGGTTTAGGATGAGTTCTTTGCAAGTTGTTAGAGTGACGAAGTGCTACTGGATTATAAAGAGGATTGTTGTATTGATGTACTTCTTTGAATATTAATACAAACATTGGATCTCTTTGGGTGTGGAGTTTTTTCCCACAAGGGTTTTTCCACGTATATCATGTGTCACTTGTGTTGATGACTTGTGGTACTGTAGATTTTTCTATCACTGTTGCAATTGTCAATCACTTAATCATTTTTTGGTAATCTTGTAAACATAATTTCAGATTAGCAAGCACTTTGATAAGTTCATATTGCTGCAAGTTATACCTTCATTTTATAACATTTGGTATTAGAGCTAACAATTTTGTTAAGAGAGGGACACCTTTCTTTTGAGTGTTGAAGGATTTTTGGTTGTAGTGGGAGCTTATACATTGTGGGTTATGTAGATTTATGAATAAGTTTGTAAACCATGACTTATACCTCTCTTCTAGATATTGAGAAGTTCAATGGAACTAGATACGAGATGTGGAAGTTGAAGATGGAGGATCTCCTTGAAGAGAGAGACCAGTGGTTGGCAGTTTCGAATGAAAAGAAACCTGTATCAACGTTTGGTGAATATTGGAAGAAAATGGATGAGAAGGCACGAGGAACCATTTTATTGTGTCTTGCAAATTTTGTCCTCTTAAATGTTTCAGAAGAATCTACCGTATACAACTTGTGGAAGAGGATAAGTGATATCTATCAAACAAAATTTTTAACTAATAAGTTGTATCTCAAAAGACATTTGTATTCTTTGAAATTGAAGGATGGTGATTCTTTTGTAAAAAAAATAAATTATTTTAATATGATTATAAGTCAGCTTGCATTAGTAGACGTTAAGATAAAAGAAGAAGATAAATGTATTTTGTTGCTTTGTTCTTTACCCGAATCTTGGGAAAATATAATTTTTGTCATAAGTGGTGGTGGTATAAAACCGAAGATGGATAGTATCATTGCGATATTTCTTTCAAAAGAGATGAGGAGAAAGTCCATGAATGCGGGCTCCTAAGATGCCCTGCATGTGTGAGAAAGGTCCAAAGAAAAAGGATGCCCTAAAGGGGACAAGAAGAGAGACAAGTCTAAAGGATGTTCTAAAACCCCCAAGAGGAGCAAATTAAAGTGTTGGAATTGTGGTAAGAGAGGGAATGTGAAGGAGTGTAGGAACAAGAAAAAGAGTTCAGATACTTCCATAGAAAATTCCTCAAAAGATAGTGATTCTAATGCTTTGTTTATTTATGCTAACACTATTAGTGATGATTCTTGGCTTATTGACTTAGGTTTCTTCTACCATATAAATCCTCACAAGGAGTGGTTTACTTCATATTCATCTTATGATGGGGTAGAATTTTTCCTTGGTGATAAATACACAGAGAAGATTGTTGGTAAGGGAAAGGTAAAGCTATGTTTCAGTGATGGAAGGACTAAAACTCTTGATCATATTTGACATATTCTGAGACTTGTGAGAAATTTACTTTTAGTATCCAACTTGAATGATTCTAGAATGAATGTGAAATTTGACAAGTCTAGTTGCAAGTTGGTAAGAGGGAGTTTGGTGATAGCTTAAGGATCTTGATTTGGGACTTTGTTTAGGCTTAATGCATCTACTTTTTATAATTTTACCAATGTATCTGGAACTCAAAATGGATGTATGTTGTGGCACAATAGATTGGGTCACATAAGTGAAAAAGGTTTTAATACCATTTCAAATAAAAAGTTGGCTAATGATCTTTTTGATTATTTTATTGGTAAAAATGATTTTTGTGAGCATTATGTGTTTGATAAATAGATTAGACCATCATTTCCTAATGGGACTGATAAAGCTAAGAGATTATTATAGATCATTCATTCAGACGTGTTTGGACTAGTGGATGTTGACTATCTTGGAAAATCTCAATATTATGTTACTTTCATTGATGATGTGTTAAGATACACCTATATTTATTTTATGCATGTAAAATATGAGGTTTTCATTAAGTTTAAGGAATTTAAAGCCTTAATTGAGAAGTAAAAAAATTATAAGATAAGCGTGTTGAGATCTGATAATGGGTGTGAATATTGTTCTAAGGAATTTGACGATTTCTATAAGCATGCAGGTATTGTTTGACAAAAGACTACACTTTATATACCTCAACAAAATGGGGTAGTAGAAAGAATGAACCAAACCTTAATGGAAAGAGCTAGGAGCATGTTTAGTGGTGCTAAGCTTGATAGATTCTTTTGGGAAAAAGTTGTAAGTACTACATGTTATTTGGTTAATATATCACCTTGTTTAGCTCTTGTTGATAAAAATCCTTATGAAGTGTGGATATGTAGAAATTCTTCTATTTCACATTTAAGGGCCTTTGGTTGTGAGGATTTTGTTCATGTGCCTCAAGAGAAACATTCTAAGTTGGATCCAAAAGAATGGAAATGCATCCTTGTTGGTTATGGTGAGAATGTAAAATGTTATAAGCTTTGGAATCCACTAACCTGTAAAATGGTTTTCTCTAGAGATGTGATATTTAGGGACTTTAGAGCTTACTTAGGCGAAGAACAACCAAAGGAGAAAGATAAGATAAAAACAATGCACTTCAAGACAAAGATTGAGAAGCAAGAAAATGCACATGTGGAAGAACAACCAAATGGATTAGAGGATGGAGAAGAAGAAGAGGGTTTAGAGAGTTCATGTGATGTGTAGGATGAGCATGTAGATGAAGAACAACAATAAGATCCCCTTACTCCTACCTTGAGAAGATACATAAGAAAACAAAATTTAGTTGAAAGGTATAGCCCATCTAATTTCCGTTATGTATTTTCTTTATTGAGTACTGACGATGAACCTAGATCCTACAGGGAGGCTCTTTCTTCAAAAGAAAATGAGTCTTGGATCTAGGCCATATAGGAGGAGATGATGGCTTTAGATAGTTTTGATACTTGGGATCTTGTGAGTTTTCCAAAAGGAAGGAAGCCCATTGGATGCAAGTGGGTATTTAAGAAGAAATTTGGATTAGATGGTTGGTTAGAGTGGTACAAGGCTAGATTGGTAGTCAAGGTCTACTCCTAGAGAGAGGTAGTTAATTTCAGTAAAAATTTCTCTCTTGTTGCTAAGTTAGCTTCTATTAAATTCCTATTATCTATTGCTATTGCTTATGGTTTTTAAATAGATAAAATGGATGTTAAAACTCCTTTCTTGCATGGGGATCTCGAGGAAGATATTTATATGCGATAACCTGATGGTTTGTTATGAAAGGAAAAAAATATTTGGTTTGCAGGTTAAAGATATCTTTATATGGTTTGAAACAGTCACCCAGGATGTGGTACCAAAATTTTGATGTCTTTGCATTGAAGTTTGGTTTTATTAGAAGTGAGGAGGATCATTGTGTTTATATTAAGGTTATTGATGATCATATTCTAATAATTGTCTTGTATGTTAATGGCATGTTGTTTATGGGTAACAACAAGGTGATGATTAAGGAGCTTAAGAATCAAATTTATGGCACATTTGATATGAAGGATTTGGGGGCTAAAAAATATATTTTTGGGATGAAGGTCAGTAGAGATTAGGCTCATAGAAAGATTTGGTTAAGTTAGAGTAAGTATGTTGATAGTATTTTACAGTGGTTTAATAAGCATGACATTAGTAGGTAAATATTCTATTTCCGGTTGGTACTAAGTTGAGTTTAGACATGTGTCCTAATTTTGATGATGATTTTGAAGAGATGTCTAACATTCCTTATGATAGTGTCATTAGTAGTTTGATGTATGCAATGGTTTGCACTATACCAGATATAACCCAAACAGTGGGAGTTTTGAGCAAGTTTATGTCTAACCCTGATAGATAGCATTGGAATTTTGTTAAGAGGGTGTTCAAATATTTGTGTGGTACTTCAGATTAGTACTTGGTTTATCATGCTACTGATGACGTGGATAAGTCATTGGATATACAAGGTTTTGTTGATGTAGATTACACAGGTGACTTGGATAGTTGAAGGTTCACTAATAGCTATGTTTTTACTTTGTTTGGAGGTACAATGAGTTTGATGAGTAAGAGGTAGCCTAAAATTGCATTGTCCACCACCAAAAATGTAGTATATGTCAGCTACTCTTTCTTCTAAGGAGGTTATTTGGTTACAAAGACTTGGTAAAGACATTGGTTTTAATTGCAGGACAATGAGCATTAGATGTGACAGTTAGAGTGCCATATTTTTAGCTAAAAATCCTATCATGCTTGTACTAAGCATGTTGATGTTCAGTTTCACTTTGTGTGAGAAATGGTTGAGAATGGTAGGGTTTTGATTAAGAAGGTTGAGACTTTGGATAATGTTGCAGACTCTCTCATGAAGCCAGTGATCATGAATAAGTTCGCTTGGTGCAGGAAGGCTATGGACCTTGATCACTGTACTTGATTATATTTTTATTTGTATCTCATGGATGTAATTTCAATGTATAATTTCAAGTGGGAGAATGTTACGATAGGTGACATTAAAATTGATATCGTAAGTTTATTTATGTGTCTTCACATTCTTTGGAAAGTGTTCTATGGGACATGAGCGACAAAACATTTATTATTTATTTTTCTATGACATTATAATTGCATTCAAAGAGGTGGAACCATTACTGTGGTGGTTACAAAGCATCTTGGAGGCATATTCCTCTTGGGCATCCAACTTTATGGGTTGGAAACACTTGAGTGTGCATGTTTCACATACTCTTGCATGGTTGGGCACCTAGGTTTACATGTTGGTTCATGTTCTTGCATGAAGCCATCAAAGCCATCAAAGAGCTATGGAGCACTCGGGTTTGACCAATTCCTATTGTCTATGGGTTGGGTGCCCATGTGAAGGGCATGTGATAATTTAATATTTTATTCCATATTTATGGGATGTCCACTAAGGGGGTGTGGGTTTTTCCAAGTGGTTTTTCTTGTTGTTTTGGTATACCATTTGTGGTATTCTCTCCCATAAACTTCTATACATTGGATCCTTGAGATTATGGTTTAGGATGAGTTCTTTGCAAGTTTTTAGAGTGACGAAGTGTTTCCTAATTACAAAGAGGATTGTTGTATTAATGTACTTCTTTGAAGACTAATACAAACATTGGATCTCTTTGGATGTGGATTTTTTTCCCATAAGGTTTTCTCCACATATATCTTGTGTCACTTGCATTGATGACTTGCGGTATTGTAGTTTTTTCTTTCATTCTTGCAACTGTCAATCACTTAATAATTTTATGGTAATCTTGTAAACATAATTTTAGATTATAAATCACTTTGATAAGTTCATATTGCTGCAAGTTATACCTTTATTTCCAACAGATCCTTGAAACTCTAAAAATCCCACATTTTTCACTATTAACTCCCACCTACTTCCTTGCATGAATCATAGCACCATTAGTGACCTAATAAGGCCTTGCAACTACCAAATTATATTCTCTCATCCAAAAGATCATTTTTTATTCTAAAGACATAGATTCAAAGGAAATTATAGTTATAAAAGATGATAGTTCCCACACTATAATTAATGTTTCATTCCATCTCCATCTACCATTTTAGTGGATTTTATCAAGATATTCTCCACCCTACACAATAAAATCAAAGGGTGAAAATAATACTCAAAATAATAGTAATAATGAAGAAAAGGAATTCCTTATGCCTCCAAGAACCTACACACATCTCAAATAGGTGAATTCTATATGATGTTATTGATGATGATGACGTCAAATGTATGGGCAACCTATATGATAGAAAATGACTGTGTACCTTGTACTTGGGATACTTGAATTCATTTAATGATATCTATTTCTATTTTTTATTTTAAAAGAGAGGTAAAAATAGGAGAAAGAAAGAGAGAATAGAAATTGAAGAAACTTGATCAATAGATCCCTAGGATTCTTAGTTTCTTTGAGTATAGTAATTTGATACTGTAATGATCTAGGTTCATCCCAAAGTTGTAATAAACACATATAATCTCTAAAGAGTGAATATTTAAAGGTAGAATCAACCTTTATTAAGAGTCTCCCTATGTATGGTATACATTTCTAGATGTTTTGTTGATGAGTTAGCCAACTAGATGACTATAAAATAATTGTAAAATATTTGTAAGGTACATTGTATAGACAATAAATAAAAGGTATGGGTGTGATCAGGGATTGCTAAGTAGACTCATTTAATATTTTACATATATTTTGAAAGACATATTCTTTTAAGATATCTTCATTAAGGTATAATCAATAGTTTAATTATTGCCTATTTTTAATGAATTTATTGATTTTTTACCCAAATTGATATAGCAACTAATCTAATATTGGATTCACCTCCCCATCATCCCAACACAGTCACATTTTTTTTACTTTAACCATATTCTTAGTTTTATGTAATTTAGTGTGTTCTAAATACTATATATAAATATATACAACCATAGGAGCTATCAAAATAAATATTTTAGAAATTTCAAATGATATATTATCTTATATAATAATGTGCTTGAACTTGAATATTATAAACCAAAATATAGGTACAAAGTGACAATTCAAATAGGGGTACAATGTAAATCAATTATTATTTGTATCAAGGTAACTGTTAGTTTCTTGTGGTGATATCTATTGTAGCACCTTTGGGAACCCCTTTAGTTCAAAAAATATATAATTGAAGGAAGTTATACCCACCTTAGTATATTGGTCCCAAGTTGTCATGCTTAAACATAAGTGTGAAGTCTTTCTCTCTAAATTTGACACCTCTAGCACTCAAAAATATATTAGATTTTGGGATTTAGGGACTTACAAATTTGAGCACCAATACACACCATAAAAAAATGGGGTTGTAGAGAGGATGAACCAAACCTTGATGAAAAGAGCTACAAGTATGTTAAGTGGTATAGAGTTAGATTAGTGCTTTTGAGATAATGTTGTGAGTCCTACTTGTTATTTAATAAATAGATCTCCTTATTTGGCTCATGCTCTTAAAAATATTTATGAAGTGTGGATAGGAAAGACACATTTTCTTTCAAATTTAAGGGAATTTGGTTGTGAGGCTTAAATTCACGTGCCTAAGTAAAAACAATCTAAACTAGATTTAAAAATATATAAAAACATCTTTGTTGGTTATGGAGAGAATGTAAAATATTATAACATTTAGAATCCACTAACCCAAAAAAATATCTATTCTAGAGATGTTCTTTAAATTAATTTAGAGTATTTTTAGATATATGTGACCAAATTAAAAAAAGAATGGAAATTATGCATTTTGAAATCATGGTTAAAAAGTAGGAAGATGCACATGTCGAAGCACTAGATAAAAAATTAGAGGAAGGAGATGAATAAGAGGGTTTAGAGAAGACTTTTGAGTAGGATGATGAGGTTGATCATACAAAATAATAGGAAAATCCTCTTACTCCTACATTGTTACGATCCATAAGATAATAAACTCTAGTTGATAGGTATATCCCATCAATATTAATTGTGTATTTACTTTGTTATGTACTATTATGAATCAATATTTTATAGGTAGGTTGTATCTCTAAAGGATAATGAGTCTTATATACATGACATACAAGAGGAGAGTATGACCTTAATAAAATATGACCCCTATGATCTTGATAGTTTTCCCAAAGGAATAAATCCCATCGGTTGTAAGTGGGTGTATAAGAGGAAGACCAGAGCATATGGATGCTTAAAGTGATAGAAGGATAAAATAGTGGCCAAGGTTTATTCTAAGAGAGAGGGAGTTGATTCTAATGAAATTATCTCTCCTATTGCTAATTTATATTCTATTATATTCCTATTATCTATTGCTATATATTATAATTTTGATATTGATCAAATAGATGTTAAAATGTATTTCTTGCATAGGGATCTTAATGAGGTGATTTATATGACAAACTAATGCTTTTATTGTGTAGGGAAGGAATATTTGGTTTAAAATTTGAAAAGATAATTGTATGTTCTAAATTAGTCACCTAACATGTGGTACCAAATTTTATATTTTTAAAATAAAAATAGTTTTTATAAGAGCAAAGAAGATCATAGTATTTATTTTGAAATTATTGATGATCATATTCTCATAATCATAATGTATTTGTATAACATGTTTATTAGTAACAACAAGGTGATAATTAGGGAGCTCAAAACCCAACTTTTGGGCACATTCGATATGAAGGATCTGCGAGATATAAAGTACAGTTTTGGTATGGATATCAATAGGGATAGGGCAATAGAAATACTTTGTTAACTCAAAGTAATTATTTTGATTCCATTTATAGTGGGTTGATATGTAGGATTACAAACCTATAAACATTCCCTTTTCTATTGGTAATAACATTTTATTAGATATGTGTCCCATGTTGGATTATAATTTTGAATTTTTTTCTAATATTACATATACTAGTATTTTTGGTATCTTAATGTATTCAATTTTTTGAATATGAGAAAATATTATTAGAATTATGAAAAACATGATATACAAGATTAAATAACAAACAAAACCACTTGCCATACAAGAGAGTTACAAAAAACAAATTTCTATATCCTCAACTAGAAAAACTTACAGAATGAAAACTTTCTTGATCCTCAAAAGAGATAATAGGGAGTGGCTAAATAACCTAAAAATTAAAGAATGCACAACGGGTTCTGAAAAACAAGGCCTAATGAGGTACCCATGTACAAACAATCTAATCTCTCATTATTTGAAAGAAAACTAGGTATACTTAGACTGAATTTATGAGCCCCAAGTACTTTCTGAGTGTTGTAGTTTATACCCTAGATTCAGTCATATAAAGGTAAACACCAATTGATTTGGAAAAATGATAAACTAATTAATTATATATCCACCGAATGATTAATAAAATCAAACAAATACAATTCCAGTAATCATTATATCAATTAGATAAAAATAGTACATTATATATCTTTCCCTATACTCTACATATCTCTTTCCTTTCTTATATATAATCCTTAAATACATAGTACATATAATTATATATATTTCTTACATATATTCCTCTATCCTCTCTTCATTATCCTCCTTCTATTGTCATTCATATATTTCCCTATACATATATATATGGGATGGGATGTGATCAATCTATTCTACCCCTATTCTAAATTGTATCTTTTCAATATTAAGGTTCACAAGCTCTTTGTGGCAAGATGCGGTAGGGTTTTCTTGGTGGTGTCTGCCTTGTTGCTCTTTTTTAACTAACACTCACAATTGGGGAAAAGGAGAAAACCTCATGGGAAAAACTCATCTCCAAAAGATAGAAAGGCAAATAAAGGAATAAGAATCCTATAAAAAAACGTCTCAAAAAGAATAGGAACATGAAGAACAGTGTTGAAGCATGAAGAAGATGTAGAAAAATGTTGAATGATGACTAATATAGTGCTAAAATGAAGAAACTCCTCTAAAAAAGATGATGATTAGGATCAAGAAGACACAAATCTACATAAGTGCCCCCAATGTCATAACTCGAACTAGATGGAAAAAGGAAAACATCTAGAAATCAAATATATAAATGACACACAAATCTACATGAGTGACTCTAATAACACTACTCAACATGAAAGATATAAGTAAAAAATATAGGTACCAATAGTCTAAAGAACACCGATCAGGTGAAAATAGAAGGTTGCCTCCAAAAATAGGAATGCAAGAGTGTCTATATGGTAAGTGATCTATCTCATTGAAATTCATGGGTAACCAACCACTATATCTGCCTAACATAGGAACAAAAACTAGATACACGAATCACTCCAAAAATGAACCAATAAAGCATTAGCACCAATAATAGAAACCCACCCATAATGCAAAAAAGAGAGAGCCAAGAGAAGTCCATTGAAACTGTCACCAAGAAGTGCATGTAGGAGAACCAAGAATATTTGAACATGCACAAAAGAGTACCTGCAACTGAAAAAGGATGTGCAAGCTAAGACACACACACATGAGACAAGAATCACTAGGATTTGATATTGTCATGGAAGGAACACTCACTTGATAAAGGTCTGATGAAAAAAAATGCCTACACAACCCCCAATGACACTTTATAACATAGTGCAAGTACAATAGGCACAATAGGATGTGTGAAATCCCAAAAAAACATACACTAGAGTGGCACTTTATCTTAGTGCATCTACAAAAGAGAAATTGCATGCACAAGATGCTCAAAATGCCTAAATAGAACAAAAAGATAGAAATACATGTAGAACATCCTAAAAAGAGTCATCCCATGCTAACAAAAAGTTTCTAGGACCCAAAATGTCCAAGTAATTCACTAGAATGTGAAAACACAAAAAAGTAAATAAAATATAGTTTAAGAAAAATCTAGAAAAAGTGCATGAATAGGTAGAAAGAGCTCTAAAATACTATTCCAATATCATTGGAATAAAAAAATAGAGAAACAAGTCAAAAAATGTGAGCTTAGGAGTGAAAACAACACATTTGACTTTGATTGATGATAAAATGTACCAATAGAAAAATATTAAAAAAACTAGAACAATGAGATAGTGATTGAAACTAAATTTTTGACAATATCTTGTTTGCTCAATTTTGATAATTGAATGAAAATTTATCACAATTTTCCCAATCTTGCTAAAATTGCAAAAAAAAAATTTAGCACCCCTAAGGGTTGGGCACTGGTCACCCATGCAACCCTAGGGTGATACTAGGGTGTTGGATGCTAGTGGTTTTAGGGCAGTGACTTGGAAGATTACTGTAGAACCACTAGCGATTAGCAGGTTAACCACACCACCAATGATTTCCAGGAATTCGTTAGTTGTTGCCACACTGCTTGGTGGTAGCCTCAAGGGTGTTGCTCCATGAGTGGTGCATCACTAGCGAGCAATGATACATATTTTTATTCTTTTTATAAAAAATATATGTGGTATGAAAGTTTGGGGGCCGTACGACCTCCAAAATACAAAAAGCTCAAAATACCTCAACAGTAAAATAGGGAAAATTTATAGTTAAAATCCATTTATTTGGCCACCTGAATGCAATTGTGAGGTATTGCCACACCAAAGTGCACCAAAAAATTTCCAAACTACAAAAATTGAAAAAAAATCAATGAAGATTCTTGACTTTCTCTTATAATCGGAGTTGAGAAAAAAAAACTCAAAAATAGAGAAGGGGTTCATTAAATGTATGCTTTGATACCATGTTAGAATTGTGAAAAACTTGAGACACAAGATCAAACAATGAACAAAAACAACTTCCACACAAGAGAGCTCCAAACAATAATTTGCTATATCCTCATCTAGAAAAACTAATAGAATGAAAACTTGTTTGAACCTCATTAGAGATAATACAATGAAGGAGAGTACTTCTAAGAGAAAACCCTAAGTGATAAAAGGATTATATTGTGACAAGTGTCATTATCCTATGTGAAAAGAGAATGATCTAGTAATAACTCACTTCAATTACATAAAAAACCACTCCTAAGTTTAGCTTAAGTGCATGAAATTAAATTAGCTTAATAATTAATTAAAGTTAATGAATTATTTGCTAATGCATGATTACTCTAAGACCCCCCTTAAGTGAGATCTTAGGGAGTAGCTAAAAACCCTAAAAAGTAAATGTTGGAAGAATGAAGAAGATCACATCCCTTGTTAATAGTTTTATTGTTATTGATGTCACCATGATATATGGATTGCAACTAAGTCACATCAATCTAGTATTCTGAACTGGTAATATAGGACTAGCCTCTGGTATTTTGCTCTGGAATCCTCTCCTGTAAATAGCTGCTACTTCAATTTTTGAGAATTGGTTTGTGATTGAGAAATGCATACATGAACAGGAACTCGTAAGCACAATTGTTCATGGTCATCTCTAGTATCATTTTTGTTGTACACAATTTTGCTATTAGGTCTACTGCTGGCCAACCTATCATATAATAGAAGGTGTAATGGATTAAATCTTGGTTGTATAATCCATGCCGACAAGCTATAGTGTGTCACATGTTTGAATTATTGATTGAGAAGATTTTTCAAGATGACTTGATTGTAATCTTTGACAATTAGATATATATACAAGATGATTTTGTAGAGTTGGATAGAGAGAGAGGCATAGATGGTGTTGAGCGAATATTAGCAGACTACAGATGGAAGTAAAAAGGGTGAAGTGTGATCTGCTGGCATGCAAATTTTATTGAATTACAAAGGAACTAAATATGTACTTGAGTTGTATCTCTATCAATTCATTAGGGCGGTTAGCCATTTTGCTACTTCATTTTTGTAGGCAATGAGCCTCCCATTTTGGACAATGAGTCCTAGTAGTGAGCCACCCTTTTGTAATATCTTATAACTGATTATACTATATTGTGAGTTAATCCTCACCGTGGTTTTTCCCACTCTGGGCTTTCCACGTAAAAACTCTGGTGTCTCTTGTGCATTGTGTTCATGTTCTGTTGATGAATCTGCTTAATTTAATTATCATATGTTTTGGATTGATTGGATGGTATCTATTCAATAAGTTTAAGAATATACTGATTCACTCCCCTCTCAGTATATTGGATATTTAACAATTGGTATCAAAGCTTGGTTCCTCTGGAGAAGTCTAACAACTTGAGGGAGATATTGAAGAGTGAATAGATGGAGGATAATGTAGAACTCCAGACTGCTCTTGATGATCTAGGCAAAGCTGAAAAATGAGAATAAAGATCTGAAAGAAAATATTGATGAAGAAAATGAATCTGTCCAAAAATTGAAGGAACAATTAAGGAAGTTCAAATAGAGACATAGAGAAGTTAGTGACCAATTGAGGCAAGCAAATGAAGACATTACCAAACTGAAGTTGTAAGTGGAAGAAAACAAAAGAATTGAAGAGTGTCTGAATACAGAGATAAAGAACAAGTCTGATGAATGCTCCACACTTGAACAAGAAGTAGTGAATCTGAGAGCAAAACTGGAAAAAGGAAAAAGTATGTGAGGATAGTTTCAAGACAAGCTCCACCAGGCTTGATGAATTGATTGCTAGACAAAAACCCTCTAAAGAAAAAGGAGGATTGGGATTAGAAATAGGTGAAAGCTCAAAAGCAGTAAAAGATCAAAAGGCCCAAGATAAAGGAAAGGAGAAAAGGAATCCAGGAAGAAAACCACCTGTCAAACAACCAAATGAATAAAGGTACCCATATTTCAATGGAATTTGTTTTTCTTGCAACAAGTTTTGGAATAAGGCAACTACATATAGAAGAAGGATGAATCAATTTTCTGGTTCTTTCCCCGAACAATGCTATGTTTGTAATAAGTTTGGACATAGAACTAGTGAATGCAGAAATCAGACGATGAACTAGTTCAATGGAGGAAAGATGAATCAATCCTTTGTTGGCTATTGTTATACATGCAATAAATATGGGCATAAGGAAAATCAGTGCAGAACAAGGTTGAATGGAAGTCAATCAAGTCAAATAAATGTTGTCTATTACAACTGCAATAAACCAAGACATGTTTCAAAGGTATGCAAAAGCAAAAAGGGAAAACAATTTGTTCTGGAAAGGAAGAATGAACCTAAGAAGAAGGTTGACAAGGAAGAAGTCAAGTAGGAAATGAGTAAAGTATGGAAAAAGAAAGAAGATTAAGAGACTACTGATGTGTCTGTACACTCATCCGGTGCAGATGATTCCTCAAGTAACTAGACCTAGCATGGTCTTACGGGGAGCTTTAGCAGAAAATCCTTAAAACCCCCGATTGCAAGCGTGTTAGATCCAAGACACGAGGTAGAGTCAAAAGAAATCAGTTTGCGGAGGTTTTGGAAAAGAAACTAGAAGAAAAGAGGTGTGTATGCTCATTTGTAGAGCACACTAGGGTTTTTAAGCTCAACTAAATTTGGCAGCTTTTTCAAATTCCAAGTGCATTAAATGTGAATTAGGGCATCACATTAATCTATAATGTAAGATTGTGAAGGAATTTCGAACATTTGTGCATTCAAAAGGAGCAAAGAACGGTTTGAAGTGATTTAGAGTGAATTGAGGAGCAATTGGTGCAAACCCTAGTTTCGGGTATTTGTGAAGAAAATGGTATTTTTGATTATGTGCTACTGTGAGTTTGTGGAAATTCCTTCTCGAATATTTTTAAGTGTTCAAAATATAGAAAATGGCAACTCAAGTAGTTGTACGAACAACAAAAAGACCTAGGCCCTCCTATAGAAAATATTCAATGAAGGTCTTCGAGTATGACCTTGTGGGTGCTTTCTCTTCGATTCCTCATGACGCCATGCCGATAGAGGATACCAGAATGTACATTAGGGTTAAATCGGAAGAATTCAATCATATAAAACTGATTAATACACGAATGAATGAACTCACTGATGATAAATTCTAGTTAAAACCTGAATACTCAAATATTATGACGATGACGCTAGACAGTTGGAACAATTTTCCAAACTTCAGTTCTACACTGGATAACCCATATGTAAAGCTGGTTCTTAGCAGAATGCATGATCAGTTCTTATGGACTAATGAACCACACTTGATAAAAAAGGAAGCAATTAAAGCCGTCACCAAACTCTGCAACACTAGATCAGTACTTGTGTTGAAGGTAGTGAAAAATGAAATGGTATCAAATCTCACCGGTGCTACCTATGACAACAGAGCTCTAGTGACAAAACCTATCAAAAAACCAGCCGTTAAGTATGAATCTATAATGATTGGCCACAAAATCTACTTCACCAACAAAGAGAACTTTGTGTCTACCACAACTATCTATATTGTTTATGATATGTTTGTAAATGGTACAAGTTATGATCTATGTGCGCTTAGCAGGAAACAACTGCTTGAGAACCCGAGGATGTCAAAAGAGAAGTACCCATTTAATTTTGGTTCTCTAATTGTATGTTTGTTATTCTACTTTCTAAGAATGCTTCTGAGAAAATCTGGAACTGTGTGTTGGGATCCATCTCTACCTATTTCCCATCATATTTTTGAGCACATAAGAAATTTGGGTGATGTGAATGATGTAGAAAATTCCATGACGACATTATTTTTTGTCTTTAAGAAGAATATGAATCAGTGAGACAAAATTCCAAGGAATATTGTGGAGAAATACAAAAATAGATTATATTTCATGTATCTTCTGATGAGTGTATGATAGAAGCGGTTGAACCCCAAACCATCTAGATTCAACATTTGGGTTATGAAGTCTCGGAAGATGATGTTGAAGGATACGCGCAACACTTTTTGAAGAGTCCTAAAGATTCGAATGAACCTCAGATTGGGACTTATGTAGAAAAATCTAGGGAAGTTCTCTTGGAGCAACACAAAGCTCAAAGTAAGAAAAATGTGGATAAAATGCTTAACCAATCTTTCACACCTGAACAATTAGCTTGAGCAAGAGCTATTCAAGGAAAAAATTCTACAAAATTACCCAATGTAAGGAGATCCGATAGGACCTCTCCTTCCAGACCAACTTTTGGACCAGCTACAACTGTGCCCAACACTGTTGATAAAGGCAAAGTCTCGACTCCTTCTAGACCTACTACTAGATCAAAAAAAAGGAAAGGCATTCCTCCAGTAGCCCCTATCAAATGAAGAAAAGAAAATGCTACTAGAGAAAATAATATGAGCATTATAAATG
The DNA here is from genome assembly GCA_007115665.2 of Sequoiadendron giganteum. NCBI lineage: Eukaryota > Viridiplantae > Streptophyta > Pinopsida > Cupressales > Cupressaceae > Sequoiadendron > Sequoiadendron giganteum. The sequence continues at coordinate 89,479,741 of CM021110.1, read as the reverse complement.
ATCGGGAGGAAATGGAAGAAGACCCTGCTACAAAATTGAGAAGAAAGAGAAGGGTAAGTGTCTCCTCCGGTGAAGGTGCATCACAAGAAACCAACATTGGCTCGAGGAAATTTCAATATGTGTCATCTTTAGATGATGAACAAGATGATCATGAAGCAAATAAGGCCAAGATTTTAGAAGAAATTTCGTTGGACCAGGAAGAGCAAAACACCTCTCCGGTAAGGCTTGGTTCCCCTCTTAAAATTGATGTTTTGGTAAATAATTTGGTGAATCAAGATGATATGGTGAAGTCCACTATGGAAGTGTATAATTTATTAGGAGAAGAGGATAAATAAAAAATAATTCAAGCCATCATCAAATATGTTATCATTTTGGAAGCCAAATGGGACAACATCATGTGTGATGTTCCTGAAAATTTATGGGAAAGACTAAGGAAAAGGAGAGTAGAGGCAGTCAAGTTAGAAGAGAAAATAAGAAACAAATCTTATAAAGAAATTGCACCCTCTCTAACTCAAGATAACTTAGAATATTTGAAGAAGATTTGTGCTTAAAATGTTTAGGGAGAAAAGAAGAGTCAATACCATGTTGACAAAAGATAAGAAAGAAATCAGAGAAATAAGGAAGGAAACAATAAGAATGATCAAGGACACTGTAGAGAAATATGGCATGATTGGTGCATCTGGTTCAACCTCTTAACCTAGAAAATAAACTTCTATAGAAGTTTTGGAAGAACCTCCTTCCGATGTTGCTAATGAAAATGAACCTCTGGAAGTGAATGACAATAATGTTCCTCTAGAAACAGGTAGTACAAATATTCTACTAGAAATAAATGTTGCAAATGAAAATCCAAAAATTGAAAAATTTGTTGAAGAAAATTCTGAAGTTCATGTTGCTACCCGTCCGATACACCCCGGTGAAGAAGATAAAGATAAAGAAGAAGAAGAGAAAAGAGAAGAAGAAGAAGAAGAAGAAGAAGAAGAAGAGAAAATTGAAGAAGATAAGGTAGATGAAGAAAAATCAAAAGAAAATGAAATGGAAGAGAAGAATGCGGAAAACGAAAATGCAAAAAAAGAGAATGCTGAGGAAGAAAAAATATATGAGGAAATATAAAATAAAAATACTGAATCTGTTGATATCGTTGGAAAGAATGAAGAATTATCCCAACAAGTGGTAGAATCACATAAATCCATTGGAGAATCCTCCTTCGGTGATGATGTTTTGAAGGGACTGTTGTCAAAGAAGATTAGATTCCAACTAGTAATTCCTCTGAAACTCTTGCAACTTCCAATGAATCAAGGTTATGCAGACTTGAACAAGATTTCCCTCGTACATAAATTGGTGTTAGGTGATTTATTTCATGCATCCAGTAGGAGAGAAATCTTATAAATACATCAAAAAGGGATTGAGCTTATTGAAGATACCATTAAGACCCTGCAAGATGTTACTCTGGATACATCTGTTGATACATCTCTTTCTTCGATTGAAAATTTGAAGCTTTTATTGGACTCGTTTAAGGAGCATGCTGCTTGACTTATTGAGAAAATAAAACATGATGTAGAGGAGAAGTTGAATGAGAAAATACTATTGATCCTTCATGATAAATGTGCCTCAACACACACCAATGTAGAAAAGAGTCTTGAAGCTGTGAAGAATTGTGTGTTTACATATTGTATAAGGTGGCCTAATACCACTCAAAGCATAAAAGATCTCATGGACTCCATTGAGTCCCAGTTGACCATTGTCTCTGGCACCTATAATTCATCAATGGACAAAGATAGATCAACTTGGAATGCTATTTATGTGCATAGAGAAAAGTTCTTTATGTTACAGAAGCAGAAGGAAGAGATAATAAAAAAATTCACCTTGCTTGGTGATAACGTGAGAATGGAGTATGCCTGGGTAGCCAATGCTTTGGCTAAAGCTAAGAATTTGGACAAGATAAATCTATCTCTGGATACTCTAGATGAAGCCGAAGAAAATTTTATTTCTTTAGAATCTTTGAACAAGTTGCTAATATCTGCTAAGAAGAGTTGGGAGGATGGAAAAATGGCTTGGCAAGGAATTATACAAGAACTGCAAAATGCTCCCTCCTCCGGGTAATTTTTTTTTTTAATTTGCATGAGATAAATCCTCAAGGGGAGTTCAAAAGTTTGATTTCATGTGTTTGAACATTCTGGACCATGTGTATATATCTTTCATGTTTTTTTTGTTATTCGACCTTTGTCCTTGATGCCAAAGGGAGATAAGATGAATGAGAAGTAGAGCATAGTCTATACAGTTTTGTATATTCCTTTTGGCACATATTGCCATCAATGACAAAAGGGGAGGTTGTTGGAAGAATGAAGAAGATTATATCCCTTGGTAACAATTTTTTTTTCATTGATGTCACCATGATATATAGATTGCAACTAAGTCACATCAATCCTGTATTCTGAACCAGTAATATAGGACTAGCCTCTGGTATTTTTCTCTAAATCCTCTCCGGTAAATAGCTGCTATGTCTGTTTTTTAGAATTGGTCTGTGACTAAGAAATGCATACATGAATAGGAACTCGTAAGCATAGTTGTTCGTGGTAATCTCTAGTATCATTTTTGTTGTATAAAATTTTGTTATTAGGTCTACTGTTGGCCGACCTATCATATAATAGAAGATGTAATGGATTAAATCTTGGTTGTATAATCCATGCCGACAAGCTATAGCATGCCATACGTTTGAATTATTGATTGAGAATATTTTTCAAGCCGACATGATTGTAATCCTTGATGTAATCAAATATATATACAAGATTCTTTTGTAGAGTTGGATAGAGAGAGAGGCATAGATGGTGTTGAGCGAATATTAGCAGACTACAAATGGAAGTGAAAAGGGCGAAGTGTGATCTGTTGGCATGCAAATTTTCTTGAATTACAAAGGAACTGAATCTGCACTTGAGGTGTATCTCTATTAGTTCATTATGGCAGTTAGCCATTTTGTTACTTCATTTTTGTAGGCAGTGAACCTCCCATTTTGGACAGTGAGTCTTGGCAGTGAGCCACCATTTTGTAATATCTTAGAACTAGTTATACTATATTGTGAGTTAATCCTCACCATGGTATTTCCCACTCTAGGTTTTCCACGTAAAAACTCTGGTGTCTCTTGTGTATTGTGTTCATGTTCTGTTGATGAATCTTCTTATCTTAATTATCATATGTTTTGGATTGATTGGATGGTATCTATTCAATAAGTTTAAGAATATACTAATTCATCCCCCCTCTCAGTATATTGGATATTTAATAGTAAATGCATGATGGGTCCTAAAAAATAAGGCCTAATGAGGTACCCATGTACAAGCAATATAATCTCACACACTTGGAGAATAGGAGAAAAAATCATGAGAAAAACTCCTCTCCACAAGATATAAAGGTGAATGAAAGACTAAGAAGTTTCCAAAACAATTTCTTAAAAATAATAAGAACATGAAGAACATCACTGAAGCATGAAGAATTTGTAGACAACTATCAAATGATGGTTGATATAGTATTGAAATGAAGAACCTCCTTTGAAACAAATGATGATTAGGATCAAGAAGACAAGAATCTGTATGAGTGCCCCCAACAACACTACTCAAATTAAATGGAAAACAAAGGAAAAATCTGAAACTCAAAGATACATATGACACATGAGTCTGCATGAGTGACCCCAATGAAACTACTCAACATGCACGATACAAGTAAAAATACAGGTTCCAATAGTTTGAAGAAAATGATCAAGTAAAAATAGAAGGCCATCTCCAGAAATAGGAGTGCAAGAGTTTCTATATGGTAAGTGCTCCATCTCACTGAAATGCATGGGTAACTAGCCATTGCATCCACCTAGTACATAGAATAAAAAATAAACATGTAGATCACTCCAAAAATGAACCAATTAAGCATTGGCAACAACATGAAAAACCCCCATAAGGCGAAAAGGGGAGATCTAAGATAGGTCCAATGAAACTATGTGTCACCAAGAAGTGCATGTAGGAGAACCAAAATCATCTAAACATACACAAAAGAGTACTTTCAATTCAAAAAGGGTGTGTAAACTAAGGCACACATGTATGAGGCAATAATCACTAAGATTCAATGTTGTCATGGAAAGAACACTCACTCAAAAAATGTGTGACGAAAAAACAAAAGGCCTATACAACCCCCCATGCCATTTTATAACATAGTGTGAGTAAAAAGGCATAACAAGATGTGTAAAATCCCCAAAAACGTATAGACCAGAGTTGCACTTTATCTCAATGCATCTACAAAAGATAAATTGTATGCAAAAGATGCTAAAAACTCCCAAATAGGATGGAAATCTATAAATACATGTAGAATAACTTAAAAAAATTCATCCCACACAAACAAAAAGTTTACAAGACTCATAACATCCAATTAATTCACTAGAATGTGAAACACAAAAAACTAAATAAAATGTATTGGGAGAAAAATCTAGAAAGTGTATTGATAGCTGTGAAGAGCCTTAAAAGATCATTCCAATGTCACTATAATCACTTAAAACAAAGAAAGTGGTCAAAATTTGTGAGCTTGGGAGTGAAAAGTGCACATTTAACTTTGACAGGTGATAAAATGGACTAACAAAAAAATCTAAGAGAAAAACTAGCACCATGAGATAATGTTGAGAACTAGATTTTCGAGAATATCTTGTTTTCTAACTTCAATAATCGAGCGAAAATTTATCGTGATTTTCCCATTATTGCTAAAATTGCAAAAAAAATAAAAAATATTTAGCCCTCAAGGGGTGGGGTGTTGGTCGCACATGCGACCCTAGGGCGACACTAGGTTACTAGCTGCTAGCAGATTCAGGGTGGTGGCTTGGTGGTTTACTCCATAGGTGGTGTGTCACTAGTAGGCAGTGGCATGCTTTTTTTATTTTTTATATAGAATCCATACAATGTGACTCTTTTGGGGTTGTATGGCCTCCAAAATAAAATTAAAAATTTGGCTTAGAAGCTCTTGATGATGAAATAAGACAAATTTATAATCAAAATTCATTGATTCGGCCTCTTGAACGTAATGGTGAGGTCATTTCATGCCAAAATGCACCAAAAAAATTCCCAACTCCAGAAATTGCAAAAAAAAATGAAATGAAGATTCTAGATTTACTCATGTAACCTCAGTTGAGAAAAAAACTCAAAAATGGAGAAGGGGTTCATTGAATACATGCTTTGATACCATGTTAGAATTGTGAAAAAATTGAGATGCAAGATATAACAACGAACAAATACACCTTCCATGCAAGAGAGTTGAAAAAAAAATCTGTTATATCCTCAACTATAAAATCCTATAGAATGAAAACTTGCTTAAACCTCAAAAGAGATAATACAATGTAGGAGAGTGTTTATAAGGGAAAAATCTAAGTGCTAAAGGGTTTAGATCATGACAAGTTTCATCATCCTATGTGATGAGACAAGATGATCTAATAATAGTTCACTTCAGTTACATAAAAAATCACTCCTAAGTTTAGCTTAAGTGCATGAAATGAACTTAGATTAATAATTAATTAATTATTAGCCAATGCATGATTACTCTAACAAACATTACCCAAGCAATGTGATTTTTGAGCAAGTTTATGTCTAACCCTAGTAAGGAGAATTAAACTTAAGTTAAGAGGAGATTTAGATATTTATGAGGGACTTATAATAAATTTATGTTATTATGATACTAATGATGTAGTTAAGACAATATAAATACAAGGATTTATAAATATATTAGGTGGGTATTGGCTAAGTGTTCTCTTTGTTCGGTAATGTGGTTATTTGGATGAGTAAGATGTAGAAAATTTATCCTCCACAAAATCAAAGCATATATCTTCTACACATTCCTCCAAGGATCGTATAGTTATAAATACTATGTTCAAGTATTGGTTTTGATTGTAAGGTGGTTAGAATCAGTTGTGATAGTCTAAGTATTATTTTTTGGTCAAAACTCTCATGTAACATGCTTTTATTAAACATGATAATGCTCATTTTTTTTTTTTGCATGATATGGTATTGAACAGTAAGGTCATGTTTTATAAAGTTGACACTCAAGATAATGTTACAAATTTCCTTATGAAACTAGTCAACATGGATAAGTTCTCTTTCTACAGTTTGGTGATGTATCTTAGATCATGTACTTGATTTATTATATATTTCATATGGATATCATTGCTATGCATAATATCAAGTAGATGAATATTATTATAGTGTGATATTTAATTGTAATCCTAATCTACATTTTAAATTATATCTCCACACATCTCAAAGAGGTTACTTGGATGCCCCCTTAGATGGATAAGAGATATTATTATCTTGTCGACTTGGAATATTAGTTGTAATGACATTCACGAAGGAGGTTGTGTTAGCACTAGTAGTTAAAAAGTTTTTTTTTGGCATTTTTCATATCCTAAGCATGGGAGGAATTATGGAGAATCTAGTTAGTTGTAGATAATGCCCACATTAGTATTTATATCTATTAAGGGCACTAGTTACAAGTCAATTTTTTTCCATTATGATACTTATTTTGGAGGAGTTACATTTAACATTATCACCTTCATGGTATTTACATTTACCATCCTATTAGGTTTCCCATATTAATGGGGCATTGGTTTCTTGCATGAGGTGAACTTGAGTGCCTAGTTTGGGTCCACAATATTGGCCTCTTGTTTTGTAAACCTCTTATTGTATTATTTTCTTTCATTTTCTCTATATATTGGGGCATTAGGTTAGTATTTTCATATGTTATTTTTACAAGTACACAAGTTCCATCAAAATGATATCAAATGGAAGGGAGAAAGTGTTTCATTATATCTTTTAACTTAAGACTAACACATACTTACACCTCTCTTTGATGGTGAATTTTTTTTGAAAGGATTTCTCTGCATACACCTAATACACCTATTTATAATGATTTTCTGATTTATAGCTTTTTATTTTAAACTTCCACATAATCTCTTAATAGGTAATCCAACATTTCAAATATAAAATAAGGGTTCTATACTCTTTGAAGAGCTACAATTTTTATTAGTTTACCTTATTTTAGCAATAGTGAGGGTCCGCCTTGACTCTCCCATGTGAAATAATATGACCTAGCTACTCTACCTCTTTGATCCTAAAAACACACTTAGATGGCTTAGCATAAATTTTATATTATTCAATAATGTCCAAATTTTGATTCACATGTTGCAAGTCTTCCTATTGTTTTTCTATATATCGGGATGCTAGCAAAAAAATCCAAATAAAATTTCATATAAATACTCTAGAGATAGATTTCATCAAACTTTGAAATGTAGATGATGCATGTGAGATCAAAGGCATCACTATAAATTTAGGGTGGCCCTCACGTGTTTATAAATTTATCTTATATATATCCCCATCTCTAATTCTAATTTAATTATAACTATAAATACCAAATTTGGTAAAATAATATAACATCATTTATCTCACCTGACAAATCATCGATTATTGGAATTGGAAATTTATATTTATTGTATGCATTTTGATCTCTTTATAATCAAGACACATCCCTCATTTTTTATCTTTCTTGTGCAACATCATCATTGGATAGGATTAATCACCTTGACTATGCCTAATAATACATGCATATATCATCTCTTGTACCATCTTCTTGATCTACCTTTTATTTAAATATGGGAACTTGTAGGGCCTAATGTTGGGAATCCCCAATACTAGTTGAATTACATGATTATGATATCTTCTCGGTGGCAATCCTTTTGACATATCTCCAAAAAATACTAAGTTCCTATATATAACTACTTACAAAGTTGTTGGTTTAAGAACCTTTACTATTATTCTTTTAATAAAAATAATTGAGCCAAAAACCTATGTACTCCATTATTAAGAATAATTGACATTTGATGGGTATGACCATCTATAGGTACTTTTCAAGAGTAAAAGAAAGATGATGAGTCCACTTCCTGTGGAAGTTTCAAACTTAGCTGAAAACTCAAAATCGGTCAAAACAAAATGGGATCTTGTTATTTAGCAAATGAGATCTCGTTTTGCTTTGGGACCACGACCCAAAAATGGGATCCCATTTTATAAAGGCTTAATTTAAAAAAAAAAAATCAAACGAGGTCCCATTTCTAAAAATTCAATTTTTGACCCAATTTTTGCTATGGGTTTCACGTCAAAAAAAGGCTTGGGGATCCAAACCTTAGCTTTGGACCTGCTTTGACCTGCAACTTGAAGGTCATGTCAGTGTCACTAGAAAATAGTGACTTTAGACATATGTTTGATAAAAAAAGTGACTTTTAAATAGTGATTTTTAGACATGCCTATTGAAAATAAATTTGTATCATCTAGGTCTTAAAATAAATTACAGATTTGGAAACTAGACTCAGAGTAATACATTTCATATTACTAACTTTTTTTAAGATTCAATTCTATAAGTGCTTCAAATTTTTAGGTCAAATGAGATATAAATAGGCATGTCTAAAAATCACTGTTTAAAAAAGTGACTTTTAAACAGTGATTTTTAGACATGCCTATTCGATCTTTAAGTGCATGGCCAAAAAGTGTGGACTCAACTTCTTGCACACACCCTGAAAATAACCCTCTTAATTTGAGTATCCTATTCTCTAAGTGAAAACACATGAATAGATTCTTAAATTTTATCTCAATTATTTCCAATGTGTTAAGCCACTAGAGTCCCAAAAAAGTGTTACATGCACCCATTGAGAAAGAAAGTATACAAGGATCTAGTTTTTGTTAGCCCATGAAAATTTTGATTCTATGCAATTTTCATAAAAAGATAATGGTACCCCATTTGAAATCATGAATTAAAATTATAAAGATAGATAAAATGAATCAAATTATAAGCTAACTTCTTCTTGATGAATTTGTGAGCGCTTCCTCAATCTATCACCATAATTACTCTCCATTTTTCCCACTAACTTGAAAGTGTGTGGGGTGCTAATTCTAGAAATTAAATGAAGATAAATAGTTATTTAAGTATCTCTTAATTCGTCATTTGTCTCATCAACAACCTCTAATACTTATTCTTCATATTTTTATTCCTCAATATCCCCTTCAATATAGAATAAATTATTTTTAGCATATTTATGCCCAGGACTATATATTCTATCACAATTAAATCATAATTTTTTTGCCCTTTTTCCCTTCATTTTGTAAAGGATTCAATCTAGTAGGTTGAGGGAAAAATTTGTTGGAAGTATGCAAAACATTAGTCCTATATTGTCATTGATGTCACCATGTTGGTCTGGTACCTTGTACCGGTGTGCAGATCAAGCTTATCTCATCTGGTATTTGATATGGTATTTTGGTCTACATATTCTCTCCAGTAATCACCGAGGTTTAAGGTTTTGGGAAAAGGCTTATGATCACTAGAAGCGTGTCTATATGAATTCTCATATGTTCATATGATTGGACGGTATGCTGGCATCAATCTTTTATTGCATTTCATTATTAGGTTAACCAGAGCCGACCTAATTATCAGTCTATAGCTCAACATAAATGTGAGACCTAGCTTTGGTCCCAGTCGACATAATATTGCATGAAATAGGTGAATTACTTTTGGAAAAGATTTATATGAAGCCAACAAGTTATCATTTTAAAAATATGAATTGCATCCAATTAGGTCAACCTAATTGATGCATGTGGATATATCAGGTATATATGCAAGACGGTTTGAAGAGCAATGGATGTGAAGTGAAAAAGGAAGTGTGTGTGTATATGTGGTAAGCAAAGTGTGTAAATAGAAGGTTGAAGATTAGTTTGTTGTCATGCGAGTGAATACTTTGAGCATCAAAGGAACTGAATCTACACTTGTGGTGTAACTTCATTAGTTCAACTCTGGTAGTTAGCCATTTTTGTTTACATGTTTTTTGTAGGCAATGAGCCTCCATGTTTGGACAATGAGATTTTTATATCTGAGAGTGAGCCTCCTTGTAACTAGTATTGAAATAACTATATATTGTGAGCTAACCTCACCGTAGTTTTTCCCTCATTGGGTTTTATGTAAAATCTGGTGTTCTTGTGTTGTGGAATTTCATGTTTTGTTATTGCTCTTATATGTTCTATGATGTGAAGTAATTAAAGGTGTTTGTTCAATAAGTTTTAGTGGATACTGATTCACCCCCCTCTCAGTATCTTGATTATTCAACAATTGGTATTAGATCTTTGGTTCCTCTGGAGAAGTCTAACAGCTTGAGGGAGATCCCAAAGATTGAACAAATGGATAAAGAAGAGCTCCAGACTGCCCTTGAAGATCTTGACAAGGCTGAAATTGAAAACTGAGATCTGAAAGAAAATCTCGATGAAGCAAATGAATGCATCCATAAATTGAAAGAGAGTTATAGAAATTCAAAGAAAGATGTAAAGAAGTGAGCGAGCAATTAAAAAAAGCAAATGATGAGAATAGTGGACTAAAGTTGAAAATGGATGAAAAGAAGAGAGTTGAAGAGTGCCCGGAAAAAGTAATGCAAAGCAAAGTTGATGTTTGCTCTAGGCTTGAATAGGAAGTGATGAATTTGAAATAAGAACTTGAGAAAGCAGAACTTTGTGAAGATGATTTCAAGAAAAACTCCACCAAGCTTGATGAATTAATAGCAGGACAAAAATATTTTAAAGACAAAAGTGATTTAGGTAATGAATTTGATGAAAGAATGCAGAACTCAAGATAAAGGAAAGCAAAAAAGAAACCTTGGAAGGAGATCAACTATCAGACAACCAAATGCACAAAGGTACTCATCATTCAATGGTTTTTGTTTCTCATGTAATAAATTTTTTCATAAGGCAACTGCATATAGGAGTAGGATAAATCAGTTTTTTGGTCCCTTTTCTGGATAATGTTACACATGTAAGAAGATCAGATGTAAAGCTACTAAGTGTAGATCTTCGATAAGGATAATTAGTCAAGTGATGATGAATAGGTTCAATGGAAGAAGGATGAATCAATCATTTGATGGATATTTCTATACTCGTAACATGTTTGGACATAAAGAAAATAAATGCAGAACAAGGATTGATGGGAATAAGATAAGATAGAGAAATATTGTCTGTTACTATTGCAAAAAATTGAGACATATTTCAAAAGTGTGTAGAAGTATAAAGGGAATGTATTTGATGGAAGATGATGAACCAGTGAAAAAGATTCATAAGGAATAGGTTAAGCAAGAAATGAGTAAGATATGGAAGAAAAAGGAAGAATCAGAGACTATTGATGCATCTATAACCTCATTCGATGAAGATGACTCCTCCGAGAGTTAGACCTAGCATGGTCTTAGGGGGAGATTTATCATAAAATCAATTAAACCCTAGAAATACAATGTGTAAAATGTTGGCATGTGGATATGTTGCAAGAAATGACAAGATAGAGGTGATGCAAAAGAAACCGAAAGGAAAAGAGCGAGCATGTTCTTTTCTAAAGAAAATTAGGGTTTCTCAATAGAGTGGAAGAAAAGTTTTTTTAGCTTTTTGCAATTAATGTGAGTTGGGGAAAAATTATGGTGTATAAAGGAAATTTCACAAATCATTTTGATCATAAAATATATTCGAAGGATTTGTAGAGTGACTTGGAACCTTCTTGGAGCATTTCTGAAGCGATTTGGAGCCCTTCAAGAGATCTTTGTGGACATTCGAAAGCAAGCGATGGAAGTTTCTCTCTCTCACAGTTGTAGAAGAAGGTAATAGAAGAAATCATTGTTGAATTTTAAGAAGTTAACTACTATAATGGAAATTTATAATAGAGGATCCAGTAGAAATATCCCATTGAAATTAAAAGGAGTCGAGTTGGATGAATTCGATCATCACAGAATAAAGAAGATGGAATCAGGGTTGGAACCGAGGAACTTATGGAACTTAATAACCCTAGGTTTAGATTTGTGGGGAGAATTCCCTTGGATTGTTGACAGAGAATTTATCTTGTTCCTTTTAAGTAAATTCAAGAATGGTAGCATTATATTGGATAAATCTTATCCCATTATGAAGGAAGCGATCAAAGCGATTACCGAATTTTGAAGCATTGGAGAACTTCTTGGATGAAAGACCATAAAATACAAGTGGAGGAAATGACAAGAGTTGACAAAGATGCCCACATAATTTTTATTGATACTATTGTCAATTCCTCGATTAGGTATGTTGGGTATGACATTTCTTAAAAAGTTTATTTCAAAAATCCAGATAGCCCTACTTCGGCCATTGCGTATTTGGAGCATAAAATGGTAAAAGAGAACAAGCAGTTTGATCTGTGTAGATTAATTCTTGAAAATCTCACCGAAAACATACGAATGTCACTAGAAGAAGGATACCCATTCCGTTTTGGGTCCTTTCTTACATGTTTGGTACTCTATTTTCTAAACTCGCTATCAGGAAAGAAAGACGTTAAGTGGGAATCCGGGATTCTCATTGCACGAAAAATATGCAAAAACTTGGAAGGTTTGGAAGATAAAGTAAGTGCATGCAATTTTTTTTTCTTATCCTTGCAAAAAGTAATGAGATCTGATGAAGTTACATCTAGTCAATTTGAGGAAGGTTCTTCCTCCAGAATTATAGAATTGGAAGTGGTCATTAATGATTCCCCTCTGGAATTGAAGAAAATAAAAGCTATCTCTGAGAACATCATTGTTATTCCTGAAGAGAAGGAAGAAGAATCTCTGCCTAGATCACAATCTTATGATCCATATAACATCCGGTCTATGTTAATAAAAGAGAAAATGAAGAAAATTGATGATTTATGGAGTACAGCCTCTCATGTTGACAAAATCAAAATTGATGATGCCTTATTTGAGTATTTACTTTGTAAAGGTATTGATGTATCAATCATTTCTGATTCCTTACCGAAAAATTTAATTGAAATAGTTGAAGAGAGAATGTTGTTTGAAGGTCCAAATGAATGCAAGTTGGAAAACTTGGTTGAAAAGAGATGTTCTAAAGAAAAGTAGAGACTATCTGAACTTATCATGGAGATGAAGAAGTGCATAATTTTTTTTCGAATATCTACAAATATTGTCTCCAGTGGCTTGCCACAGTTGATAATTTTAGAAGCAGGATTGAAGCAATTGAATCTGAAGTGAACATCATTGGAAAGAAGTTTGATATTTTTGAAGACAAAGAGGGAAAGCAAAGGCTGAGAGTCGGTGAACTAAAAGTTGAACTGATCATTGTGTAGAGACAAAGAGATGATGTAATGAAGACTTTCTAGCTTCTTAGAGAAATTGTTGAGGTCTAGTTAGATCATTTTTCCAGAATACTCTTTGATGCAGAAGATTGTGAAAGACAATGCTCATCTATAGATTGGTCATCCTCTTTCGCACTATTTTCTCTATTGGAAAGTATATGTACAATAATGGATTTTGTTGTACTTGAATGGAAGAAATTATATCATGTTATCAAAGAAAGGTACAAGAAGGTATTTTAGGTGAAAAGTGTCATTCTGATTTGAAAGAACCTTGAAAGACTAGATACTTGAAATTTTAGAAGTTTAGAAATTTTGAATATTGGATGTCACCATGTTTACATTTTTATTGGCACCCTTTTCCATTGATGTCAAAGGGGGGAATATTTGGAGAAAGTTAGGGAGAGTCTTTTGAGATATTGAAGGAGAGTTTTGAATTGGAATTTTTACACATGTTACCATCAATTCCAAAGGGGGATATTGTTCAAAGTATGCAAAAGATTAGTCCTATATTGTCATTGATGTCACCATGTTGGTCTGGTACCTTGTACTCGTGTGCAAATCAAGCTTATCTCATTCAGTATTTGATCTAGTATTTTGGTCCGCATATTCTCTCTGGTAATCACTAAGGTTTAAGGTTTTGGGAAAAGACTTATGATCACCAAAAGCATGTTTGTATGCATTCTTAGATGTTCATATGATTGGACGGTATGTTGGCATCAATTTTTTATTGCAATGCGTTATTAGGTTAATCATGGCCGACCTAATTATCAGTCTATAGCTCAACATAAATGTGAGACCTAGCTTTGATATTGCATGACACAGGTGAATTACTTTTGGAAAAGCTTTAAATGAATATGAAAAGTTATCATTTTGAAAATATGAATTGCATCCATTTAGGCTGACCTAATTAATGCGTATAGATATATCAAGTATATATGCAAGATGGTTTGAAGAGGAATAGATGCGAAGCAAAAAAGGAAGTGTGTGTATATGTGATAAGCGAAGTGTGTGAATAGAAGGTTGAAGATTAGTCTTCTGTCATACAAGCGAATACTCTGGGAATCAAAGGAATTGAATCTACACTTGTGGTGTAACTTCATTAGTTCAACTCTAACAGTTAGCCATTTTTGTTTGCATAATTTTTGTAGGCAATGAGCCTCCATGTTTGGACAGTGAGTCCTTGTAAGGAGTGATCTTTTTGTATTTTGTAGTGAGCCTCCTTGTAAACGGTATTGAAATAACTATATATTGTGAGCTAATCCTCACCATGGTTTTTCCCTCATTGGGTTTTCCATGTAAAATCTAGTGTTCTTGTGTTGTGGAATTTCATGTTTTTTTTATTGTTGTTATCTATTATATGCTATAAAGTAATTAAAGGTGTTTGTTCAATAAGTTTTAGTGGATATTGATTCACCCCCCCAAAATATCTTTATTATTCAACACAATTATGTTGGGAGGCTCTTCTCTCTTATTCTATTAAAACCTTGATTTTTGGGAGCAAAAAAAATCCTTTATTTTATGTGCCATGTGATATAGTAGTGAGAGGATTAAACATGTTTACCTCATGGTGGATGTGATCCTTCACCCTACCAAGAAACAAGTAATTAAATATATCCTTTGTGTTTAAATCTTCTTGTAATGATAGGTTATGTAATTTTGAATATAATCCTTGATCAATCATATTTATGATAGTTTGACCGACTATTTAAATTAATTCTCTAATACACTATTTCTATATTGGATCTATATTTACTCTAATAAAATTTATCAAGTGACACTCAATTTTTTATGTTCTTCTGAACACACAACCATCTATACTAGATGGGTTTTTAGGTTAAATATATAAGAATTTCATTGTAAAATTTTATCCACATGAGATCTAATTAATATTAAAAATATCATTTATTTTATCCAAGTCATGAGATCCTTTCTATCAAACTTCTACATGTCAACTATTGGTACAAATTCTAAGACCTAGATTGAGTGCTAGTATTAGGCTACCTAAAACATTAGGTGTGGGTATGTTATTGTTAATAGAACTTTTTTGTGAAAATTTTTCCATCTATATAAAGATTTTTGACACATAATAATGTTATATAAATTCCAACAAAATACCCTTGTATGTTAGTCGATTTTCCTCACATATTAGCCAAATTTCCTTGCAAATCATGCATGAACTCTTTCAAATGGCCCAATTTATCATCTAATGGATATGAAATTATTATTTAAGTCCCACCTAATCCTAAATCCAAATCTATATCCTCTTTATTTATAGGAATTATTTCCTTGGCCTCTAGTTTGTGATCTCATTGTGTTGAGGCTTGACAATGTAAAATTTGATTTTCAATCGTGACCCAATTTTGGATAGATGATTTTAGAGTTAATTCATCTCAAAAATAAAAATAAATCAAAGAGATGACCCATAAGGATTTTTTATGATATTTTCAAAAATATAAACACATAAAAAAAATTAAGACTCATTATGTAGAATTGTTTTATAAAAAAAACTCTTAAATTATAATAAGTCAATATAAATAATCAAAAGCTAAAATATATATTATAATTTTCTTGAATAGTCCTCTAGCATAAAAAGATATATAAAATTCACAACCTTTTGAAATATAGGTTAATCTTCAAAAATGAGGAAGAAATCCTAATTTCATAATAACTCATTCAAAAAAATACTTCAATTAAACTCTAATCTAGAATTTAGTTGCTTCAATATTATGTCTTTGATCATCCCTCAAGATTTAAAAAAATGAGCCAAAATTTGAGAGATGTTTGTTGAAAAATTGAACTCCTAATTTTTTTTTATCTTGTTTCTTATCTTTGGATACCAAGATCAAGTTATAATACCATTTATAATGAAATTACTTGCAAAAAAATAATAAAAAAACAAATACTTGGAAATTTTATATGAAATACTTACAAACAATCAATAATAACATGCCAATTTGAGAGGGAAACCTTCAAAAGTTTTCAACAATAATTTTTTTAATAATATAGTGATAATAAAATAACCATTGACTCATATATATAGAATTAATGCCATGGAAACCATACAAGACAATATAAATATATATATATATATATATAAAACTATTGCAATACTAATATAACTTAATTAAAGATTAATCTATTCACAATTTAACTATGCATATCCTTATGCATGTTATAAGTCCATCCATATGTCAACTATACATATTCCCATACATGTGAGTAGTAAACAATAAAACACCATTCTATAACCATCATAATATATAACTCTCAACAACCTCTCCCCATCATCATTTATTTTCTTTGTGAAAATTCTAGCATCTTCAATAAATCTTAATAGCTACAAATGAGTAGATTCCTACCAATTTAGTGTGGCTTCATTATGACCAATGGTCTTCTCAATATTTTCATGGAAAAATAAAATTGAAGATGAGATACAAACTTACCACTTTACCAATTCCAACAAACCCTATGTGAACCCTATTCTTACTACAATCACCTATAGCTTCTTCAATAATTATTATTAATTCTTTCACAACTTAGACCCCATTCAAATGGGTGTTTCGTAGGGACTTTAGGTTTAAGCCTTATAATTAAAAAAAAAAAGGTTTGGAACTTAATAATAATTTTAGGTTATACTTAGTTTTATAAACAAATTGATCACAACTAATTTTAGACTCAATATTTAAATAAAATAAATATTGATAGAAACTCATAGAGTGAACAAAGGTCGTACACAAATACAAAAATGTAAAAATATGCGAGAGAATGGTTAATTTTTAGTTTTTTTGGATAATATGTTCCATCATTTCTCCTACATATTATAGAGTGCTTGTGTGAGTTTTTCCACCCCTCTAAAATCATATAACCATAATTTATCCATCAACAACACCTAATCATGTAGAAAATGATTAAATTAATAATACACGTATGTCTATCCTAATTAATCAACACACACATAATCATCTCCTTAAACAAAACTAAAATTATTTATGCATATACAATTGTTATTTATTCAAAATAGAGATCAATATAATAATAACTTACAAAATAGAGTATTTTACTAGAGGCACACTTCACAATAGTATGGGTTATAGTGACACATATTTTAAGCACATCTACATAGACCCACTTATGTTGAGAACTTGATTCACTAAATCTCTTTATTTATCTCTTTTATTATATGCACATATTGTACTTTAATATTATTTTCATTTATATGATTTTTAATTGTGGGGTTAGGTTATTTTTTTCTTGCAATATATATGCACATAAAAACACAAAAATTGGAGGCAATTTTAATAAGTTGGTAATAATCTCAAATATTATCTCTTATTCTCTTATTTTATTTCAAATTTCTCCTTCTCAACTTATCATATTCATGCTTTATATTCACTTTATGATTACTTTGTAAAATATAATTAGTATTTTATCATGCTTGATTTTTATTCAATATTTAACTCTCTTTGATTTGTGTGGCCCCTTCATGTCATACACAAAATCAAAGGGCACATATTATTAATTATTTTTTAAAGTTTATATACAATTCACAAATTAACTTCAAATCATGGTTCTAGTTATTCTTCTATTTTTGTTTTCCTTTTAGCTTTTACTTTATTATTGTTCATGTATATTTGAATACACATCAAATGGGAGTAAAATATAAGGGTGAAAAGTGGATACCAAAAAATTTACCTTTTGTTTCACACCACTTTGTATAGGCATCCATATATCATTGACATAACACATGATTGTGATCAATTTAGCACTCTTAGTGACCTCAAAATGAAGATTCACCATAAAAACTAGAAGTTAAACCCTACACAATTAGTTTATTGATACTAGATCACACATTCATCTTTTGGGTCCATGGATCTAACTTGACTTAGTTTTATTGTTACAAATCTGAATTTATTTATTCAAATCCAAATTTTAACTTGGGTTCATGTTGAATCACTTTGAATTAGCTATTTGTCATCATTTCTTGTGCTATTTTTTTTAATTATGTGTTTGGGATAAGTATAAAAAGATGCCAACACTAAGTAATTTGTATCCATCAATAATTTAAGATAACAATCAATTTTTAATCTATCGATCTTTGTGACAACCCCATCACGTATTTTTTTGATAAGAGAGTAGATAACCTTCATTATTCATATTTTCACACTAATCACATCAACTCTTGCATAAACACATAGAAAAACTCTTTCTCTTGTAAGAAGTCATTCTAACACTCATTTATTTACATTTTTTACATCAAGTCAAAAATTTACTTCACTTAAAAAATTTCATAGCTACATAATCACAATTTTTATTTGTTGCTTGTTGTCTTCCAACATTCATCAAAATCATTAAATTGACCAATAATCTTTGTTTGAGGTGAATTTTACTGAATATAAATCTATAAAAATGTTTATAAAAACCACATAAGATTTTCAAACTCTACTTGTAGGTTTTGGTACATGAGTATTTATTCACAAGTACATAAAGGGTCTACTAAATTTAAGGATGAACATACATAAAAATTATAAATATATGGACCATAGTTGAACCTATAGCTATGGAGATTAACTATGTACACATAGAACTAATTTTAGCTCTTTTGTAGTTTCAAAATTCATGTGTAGTGTTGAAAAACATTGTCGGAACATTTTCACACCAGTTTGGGCCCTCCTTGTTGAATTGAGATTAAATGGTGCCTTGATTTAGTGTTGTAATGTGTTTGAAACATTCACATTAGGTCTTGGGCCCTTGTGAACTAATAGATTTAAATGGTACCTTGCTAAAGTGTTGTGAAGTGTTGTAACACACTTTCACACTTTTCTAAGGTTTCATTAACTAAATATACCTAATAAACCTCTTTTTAACCTTAATCCTACCTTATTTAAAGTGTTGTGAAGTGTTGTAACACACTTTCACATTTTTTAGGGTTTTCATTAATAATTGGACTTTTTTATACTTTAATTGGCCTTAAATTGCATCCACAAGCCTCATTTAATGTATATTTTCAAGGATAATCCTGACACAAATCATTACCCAATCATAATTCAGGTGTTTCAAGTTGAATGGCCCCAGATTTAGTGATCTGGGACTCATTCTCCACCTTGGGTGAATAAGTCCCACCTATATTTTTTGGTCTCGAACCTAGTTTCACACATTTCTAAGCATTTTTAATTCTAGTCCCATAAATTGTGCCTGATGGGACTCATTCACCACCTTGGGTGAATGAGTCCTGTGTGGCCCAAAATGAAAATTAATTCAAAATTTTGGTGGGATTTTATCCTCCTAGATCTAATGTTGGCTTGTAGTGTTGTAATTTCGAGAATTCTTACATAATTAAGTATAAATACAAGTTTCTTTTAGAACTCCATCCAACCATCTTTATATTTCCAGGAGCACACATTATGTTCTATAGCTTTCTGTTTTGTTTCATTTGCATTTCTAGGTTATTTAGTTCAATTTTGCATCATATTAGGGTTTTATATTTCATCTTTCATTTCATTATCTTTTCCAAGTCTAAATTTGGTGGTGAACCCCTTAATATTTTGTATTCAACTCTTAGGACAACCCTCTTGCAAGATCTCTTTCTCCTTTGTGCATTGAGATCTCAAGGCCTTGTTCTTGACTGAAAGTGAGTGAAGATTTCCATTCTAGGTCCTAAACCCTAGAAAAGCACACATTTTTCTTCTTTTCAATAAGTATTAGTCATATAAACTTATTTCTTTAAGATAAAAGAAAGAATACTTAAAATATTGGAAGAAAAAAACATGTACCTTAAATCCAATTATAATCACTTTGAATTGTGCTCATGAAAAATGAACAATAAGTATGTCTTTTGAACAAAAAAGTCACCACTTCACTAAGGGAAACCTTTAAGTACAATGAACCTCCAAAGACAAATATTTTTTTTTGGTTCAACCACTTGTAAAGGTATTCGTTTCATTCAATCCAACAAAAATTCATATTCTTTTACACACACCAATAGATTGATATTTCTTAATCATCCATAGCATAGTCATCAAAATGTTAGATCCTAAAACCACTCTCCCAAATCCTAGAGTTTTTTAAATTGAAGGCTAGGGATTAGTCATCAAGAAGGAAAATAAAGGTTCATCAAAAAACTTATGATGGTTAAAGGCCAACATATGAGACTAGGTAATCTCTCCTACATGTTGAGATCAACTTAAACCTAGGAGGGTGCTTCCATAGGTATACCTTAATAGGCATTTAAATATAAACAAAATACATAAATAAAATGATAGTAATCATAACTGAACTTCATAATTAACACAAAATCTATCATTAGGTCAAGTAAAATTGGCTACAATAACCTTTCTTATAGTTGATAACATACCATGCACATGCACCCATAATTATTAGCTTCATTAATCTCTTAATATATATTCATTTATAGCACATACACATTAGCAAGGAGATAGCATATTGGACATGATCCTATGAAGGTTTATTTATTGAGATTGCTTGAAACTATTCCTTGGTTATATTTTATTAGATCCATGAACAACATACATATCTACAATAGTCTAGAGCCAACATGATGGAAAGTGATTGAATGGTAGATTTATTGATCCTTGACCAATGTGGATTGGTGCCTACTCCATTGAGAAATATAGTCATGAAGAACATAGAGGAAGGTGATAAAACTTGCAAAAAATTAAACAGAACTAGACTACACTTGCATACAATTATAAATTTATATTACATGTAATAGAAATACTTAATAATTCATAACTAGACCTACAAATACCCACATGAAACAAAGAAATAAAAATCATAAAGAATTTACAATTCATTAGGTATTGTCACATACAATCAAACCATCATTACAATCATGCAAAAAATATGGCAAGAGGAAACATATAATTGTGATTATAATATTTTCATGAATCCTAGAAAATAGCCATGGAGACATACAATGACATGAACATGCATTACAATATTATATTAAAAAGTGCATCCTTTAATTTATAGCTTAGAAAAAAATCATCAATTCCCTAAAAATATCTTATGATTCAACCTTTCATATGCCAAATGAACATATATTTATAAAACCCTTTTTTGGTGATCAAATTTGAGTGGGAAAATGACTCTTGAATATAAGTAAACAATACAACATGTTCCTCAAGCCAAGATCTATGAAACCTACCGCAAAATATATCCTTAAGTATCCTTGAAAACCAAGAACATGCCCAAAACAAACCACCACATTAAAATGGCATGGTCATCATTTTTATAGTCTTAAATGCATTCATATTAGTACCCTTATGATAAATAGTGGTTTTTGGGTGCTAACATGTCAAATCTTGCAATTGCAGGACAATGAGATACATTAATGGTGTTGAGTCATCTAGGACGGTAGGTAAAAGTCATGGTGTAAAATGGTAGGAGTTTCAAATTATTAGGGATTAGGGGTCACAAGTAATTTATGCTAAAGGAAATGTGAGATGGGGGAAGGATAAAATAAATATGATAGGAACAAGGTGTCAAGATGTAAGGATTTGGGAGTCAATCTGGGATTAAATTGGTACTAAATCAAGGAAATGGTTGAAATTCTGACCCTAATAGGTTATATAAATAAATTATTGGAGTTTCATACTTTTGAGGGTTGGTGGAAACAAGTATCTAATTAAGGGAAAGGTCAAAATTTTGACCCCTTAAGACAATAATTTTTTTGGAGTGCAATTCTTAGAGTTCAAGAAGCAAAGATGAAGGGGAATGAGTACCAAGGGATGGGATAGATTAGGAAGTGTGAAAGTATGATGGATACAAAGGACTTAGAATTTTAACATATTTTTAGGTTTTGGGCTTAGGAATGCTAAAAGAATGCTACCAATGGATGGAAAACTCTACATCTCAAACCAAACAACACTTATACTTTTTTTAATAATAATTTAAGTGGGATTTCAAGATTGGAGAGAAGTTGTGTAAGTATGTGTTACCAGATTTTCACCTATAGGCTCAATCAGGAGGATCCATCTATGTTTCAAGATGAATGGTACATTTTGTTAAACCTTCTATGCTACATTCAATTATCAAATGAAACAAATTTATAAGATTAAAATAACAAAAAGTTTTTATATTCATACAAGTGAATGAAACGTAAAAGATTTTAAAATATTTTGATGAAAAGTAATCTTATTGAATGTAATCATAAACATGTGTCTCACACAGCAAGCCGTGAGACTGACTTACTCATTTGATATAGATAGGAATTAAACTATACATGAATGAGTAAATGCTAAAGAGATGAACATGTAAATAAGGTAACCAGTCATTTCCTAAATGACTGGTTCTGCAAAGGTGTCTGGTGTTTGATGGCTTTGCCTTGCTCCCTAGTCCCTAGGTTGCCTTGTGTCTAGTTACCTGCATTGGGTAAAGAAATGAGTTGGAAAATTAAGTTGTAAGCAATGAAATGTTGCATTCTGAACATACACATCTACCCATACATACATACGCTAATTATTATGTGCATCACATAAAATTTCTAGCTTAAGTGTCCATAAGAAGCCAAATAGAGGAATATCATACACACTTAAAGTAGGAATTTTATTTCTAATTTGTTTGTTCCATGTGAAATTACATGTGGTATTGTTTCAACAATTTCATGTTGGCAAGTGGAGTGAAATGTGGCTCCCACAAGGGTTGAGCCCAACTTGCTAAGCATGTGAATTTTAAGCTATCTGAAGCTATCATAAGTTTTATCATGATAAAAACAATATCTGAGTTGAGGATTGGGATTTCATATATGGAGATGGTTAATGTCTTACTGCTATGGGAACAAGAGTTAAATTTTTTTGGAGTCACAACAATATGGAATGATTCAAGGAAAACAATGTCATTTGATATCAGTCAAAGCACTATGCACTATGGGTAACTCAAGAAGGAAAGAGTACAACCACAGTCATTTTTTTTAAGGGACAGTCCTCACATGGTGGCAATGTATTCATGAAGATGAAATGAAAGAATAAACAACAAGATCATGGCACATGACTTCCTACAAATTTAAAATAAGGTAATGTCATTGGGGCCATTACAATCAAAAGCTAACCATGGCAAAGAGCCAAAAAATGAGAAAGGCAAGCAACAAGATATCAAGACATAAGTAGATCTGTCTTCTATTTAAAATATGTGACAGTGAATTTTTGACACCTGATTATGAACATGGAATAATGTCTTGAGTTTGAATTATACTATGAATGCAAGAAAAAATGCAATGAGCATGCTAAAATTTGACAAATAACAATCTTTATCAAGGGGATTATGAGGTTCCTATAGTTACCATTTCATCAGATATTCATTAAGACATCGTGCAAGACTAATGCATAGTCATTTTGGGTGCAAATACAAAAAAAAAATGGATTCACAAGGCTGATTTCTCAGTAAGTGAGAGTTGAGTCATGAGTTCAACCCACAAAGGGGTTTGTATTTTGCAGAATGGACAACCCTGACGACTTTTCCTGTGTAATTATAGATTTAGGATTATAAAAGAGATCTCTTAAATATGCATGTATTCAAAGAAAAAATCATGATAACTACCAAGCCTAAAGGAACAACCATGTAAAATAAAATACAGAGAAAAAAAGATAAGATAAAGGGGTTCGATCATTATGAAGATAGGTGCCACTTTTTCTTCAAGGAGACACATGCCAGTTTTGGGTTTTGAGCTCTCGGGTTTTAAATGAAACAAAGAGAACCCTTCATGTCTTTAGACATTCAGGGTCGCCAAGGTTTTATTTAGAATCACAAATATAGAGGAAAATTGACAAATATCCAGAAGCATGCGGGAAATCCCAACTACAAGAAAAAAATGTAGAGGTTTATGTTGTTCATGGCCATGATAAAGTGAAATCTCAGCTATAGAAAAGGAATTAGAGGGCAGAGCGAGGGAATAATTGAAAACCCTTCATCACTCGTAGAAGCACACAACCATGATATATTAAAATGTATATATGGAGAGGTTTATTTTTGCAGAAAATGAGGAAATGCTCAGAGAGGAATATGAAGAAAAATCAAACTATAATCATCTATTTGCACAATGGAACTCGATACAACACGTTTATCATAATTTTCAAAGAAAGGTCATGCTACAGGAAGGGCTTCATTTTCCAAAAAAAATTAAGCTTGAAGCTTCATGTTCTTTTCATAGAAGGGAGGGAATCTTACCCAATAGTTCGACCTCCATGAAGTTGCAGGTCGAGCTCTTCATACTCTTTGATGGTGGTGGTGAAGAGTTTCTTGAAATCTCCTTGAAAACCCTACCCTTGGTGGTTGTTTGGCTTCTTGAGGAAGTCACAAGAAGAATGAATGTTTCATTTTTCTTTTTAGATTTAGGGTTATGTTTACCCTAAGATGCTGATAGGGGGTGAATTTTGTCACATTTATTTTATTATTGAAAAATCAAATAAAACTAGTAAATTTCACGACCAAAGATTGAAGGGAGGGATATGACTTTGGGAATTTTTCATAACTTTCAATATTTTGCATATAGATGTCATCCCATACTATGGAGTTCCATCTCACCATGCCTTTTGACTAGGCTTTGATGCACCTATGTGATCAAGCTAAGGAGTGATAGAGGTTAATTTTCATTGTTCTTTTATTGTAAAACAAGATGGGTTAAGGTGTAAGTATAAGCCTTATCTATTCTTGTTCAAACTATTGAATATAAACTAGATGACTTGGTCGATTGGATGAGAGGCGGAATGACTTAGTTAAGGTTATTGCTAGGTTGATTGCAAACACTAGGAGGGTATTTAGGGAGTTTTATTGCCTTTGGGAGCCTTTTGAGGACAATTTGGTGTGTCTTCATGTTTGACCAAGTCAAATTTGACTTTTTCTTCCATTTGGAGCTCTTTTGGAGACAATTTAGGTGCTATATTCTAGGCTAATTGAGTGCATACGACCCAAGTTGTTGGAGATGGCTTACTTAGTCATTTTTGACTCATTTTGTAACTTAGTTCAGATTAGGCTCTTTCATGTATTAGTGACTTTTACAATCCATATGCAGTTTTTGCCATTTTTGTAACTCTGGAGATACTAAATATAGTTTTTGCCTTGGATTTTATTGGTAATGAATAATTGCCTTTTGTTTCTTTGCAGTTTAGTGTCTATGAAGTGATTTGATGAAGCTATCAGTGGAAGTGTCATAACTCCCTTTTGGTTTTGTCTCATAATTTTACCTTTCTACAAATAGTATGTTTATGTAGGTCATTAATTGAGTAACAATGCTTTTACTTGCTCATTGTGAAGTATACCTCCCCTTGTGTAGTTTTATGAATTCACACCCTTTAGTGAAATAATTATGCAAGAACATATAGAAATGAATTGTGCATATTTGTTTCTTATCAGTTGAAACCAAGTGTTAGTTTTCTGAGTTTTATTATCTCATTTTCAGTTTGGTGTATCACCCAGTTTAAATTTTCAGCTTTTCATTTATGTTCTTTCTCCCTTTTCCTCAACAATTCAGTAGTTAGGTGATATCATACCAAAAGGAAGCTGGCCTTCTCTGGAGGTTCATTTCAGCTTTAGGTGACCCACAACCTTGAAATAATCCCATGTTGCTCTAGAAAGCTTAAGTTTTAGTATTGTGCAGAGGGTGCATTTCTAGGAGATAACAGTTTTTGGCACTCTTGGTGGGACCGAGAACTGATTTTCGCTCTCTCTTGTCCTTATGTTACTGTTGTTTGGTGTGTACATTGGTAGTTTCAACCTTTTGGAGGCAAGTTCAATTACATACCTGGCAACTCCGAGTGTGGAAATATTTTGGTTTCAACAATTCAAGTGCTGACATGTTTCAAGTTTTTTGGAAACAAATCTAATTTGAATGGAAAAGAGATGTCAGGTTTTCATGGAAACATGGCCTTTCACCCTCCATTCCATGAAAATCCTGCATAAATGTCCTCTTATCAATCATATTATACAAAAAAATCTACTGTCTTTATTCCAAATGACCCTATAGCAGCAAACTTCCAGTATTTTTATCATGCCTCCCACCCTCCCACTCCTGCTCAATCTCAATATCGCCCAACATATGCTTAGATTCAGCCACATGAATTCATTTCTACACAAAGGCAACATGGTTGTTTCAATAACCAACCCCAAAATGCTAATAAGGGAGTTAGCAATATTGATAAGATATTGCTTGATTTCCAAAGGCAGATGGATGATATTAAGAGAGAGCAAGAGTTTGTTATGCAACAGGAAGAGCTTGCTCATCAAGCTTATTTTCAACATCAACATGATATAGAGGTGCAGGAGTATGAACAAGAGGTTGTTGCTAGACAAGTTGTAGCTAAAGAAGAGCAAATGAAAAAATCACTTGCACAAAAACAAAGGTAGGAGTTTCAATCAACCTTCCATTCTCTAGACATCCCATTCAAGAGGAGATTCCCAGTCATCCTTCTAGTTTTGAAATTTCAAGTTGGCAAGGAACATTCATTCAACCTTGTGAGAATCCATCATCAAAAATTCAAATTGAACCAAGCTCTGATGTTCAGAAGGTAGAGGAGGAGCAACTTATTGATTAGGATAACTTAATCCTCTGGGAAAATATTAAGAATGCAAAACTTTTGCATTTATCCATTAAGTGTCATCAATTGCAGTAACAAAGAATTAGACAGGAGGAGATCTCTCAAGTTCAAGTTGGAAAACAAGAAGATGAAATGAAAGTAGTTGTTGAGAAAGATCAATTTACAAATTGGAATAAGGGACTATCTCTATTCTCTCAACTTGGTGAAGAGGAGGTAATTATTGAGTTTTGCTCAAAACTGGAAAATGAGGAATCTAAAATTTTGCAAGAAGGTGAGGAGAATCAGGTTGAGAAACTTGTTGTAATGAACATGGCTGGGAATCAAAAGGAAAAGTTAATCTTCTTATTTGATGAGCTACCTTACTTCATTGACAAGAATGAATAATCAGACCAACAAGAGGTTGATGGAGGTAATGCTGATTTATTGTTGCATAAATGTGAAGGTGAGTTTGAAGTCTTTACTCATGAACAAGGAGGTTTAAGTAGCACTGTTTAGGGAGAGCCACATTTTGATGTGCATGAAAATACCCATCACGTTCAAAAGGTCCTTGAATTGGACTTACTATTTTGCAAAGAGGGTGATTTTGATGCTTTATCAAAGTTTGATGAGAACTACATTAGGCCTAAAATTAGTCTTTATGTTCAAAAAAGTAAAGAAGACATTGAAGAGGATATGTTTTGGAGTGATTTAGAATTTTTTTGTACTAATTTGGGTGTTGAACTATTACCTCTTGATGAAGTTAATCATGAAAAACTTGAGCTTACTGAAGAAGCTTCTATTTTCTCACCAAGTCAGTCATAGAGGTTAGACCTTTCCAACTAGCAAGGCCATAAAACAATAGTGAATGGGCAAGAGACCAGTAAGGAGAGCCCAAGTTTTGTCTTTACAAGGGGATGTCTGATTAAAGATTTAGCCCAAATGGAGTCTAATAAAGCACTGATGGTCAATCAAGAACTCACACATGAAGCCACAACTGAAAGTGGCATAAAGGATGTGCTTGTAGTTGAAAAAGAGTGTGTTTAATTTACTTATCCTCCTTTGAATACAAATAAATATGATTAGTTTAAAGAGGTAAGTGAACTTGTTACCCTCTTTCATGAGACAGTACATTAAATTTTTAAATATTTTTCAGTATACCACCTTTATTCAGCTACCATTAAGCTTGAGAGTCATTGCATATTGAGAAGAAAGGGCAATTAAATTAACCTTCCAGTGAATGGTTTTGTTTGATTTAGTGTCTTGTTGTTAGTGTAGTTTTCAATTCTTGAAGTGCTTTTCCAACACAGTTAGATAGTGTTCTTTTTGTAGTTTTCATGTCTTCAATAATTTTCCAGGTAGCCTAATTTGTTCTACTGAGTTACAAAGTGAGTTATAGCCATGTGCATCTAGGTCTGTTTCTGATTTTTCCTATGACTCCATGCCCAATGTAAGATTCTAGGTCACTAGTCTTTGATGTTTAGCAGGCAAATATCCAGTAGATGTCGCCAAGAATGTTACCAGATTTTCACCTACATGATCAATCAGGAGGAGCCATCTATGTTTCAATATGAATGGTACATTTTGTTAAACCTTCTATGCTACATTAAATTATACAAATAAAACAACTTTATAAGATTACGAGGAACAAAAAATTATTATATTCATACAAGTGAATGAAACGTAAAATATTTTACAATCTTTTGATGAAAAGTAATCTTATTGAATGTAATCGTAAACATGTGTCTCACATAGCAAGCCGTGAGACTGACTTACTAATTTGATATAGATCAGAATTAAACTATACATGAATGAGTAAGTGCTAAAGAGATGAACATGTAAAGAAGGTAACTAATCATTGCCTGAATGACTGGTTCTGCAAAGGTGTTTGGTGTTTGATGGCTTTGCCTTGCTCCTTGGTCCCTAGGTTGCCTTGTGTCTGGTTACCTGCATTTGGTAAAGAAATGAGTTGGAACATTAAGTTGTAAGCAATGAAAGGTTGCATTCTGAACATGCACATCTATCCATACATACACACGCTAATTCTTATGTGCATCACATAAAATATCTATCTTAAGTGTCCATAAGAAGCCAAATAGAGGAATATCGTACACACTTAAAGTAGATATTTTATTTCTAATTTATTTGTTTCATGTGCAAATACAGGTGTTATTGTTTCACCGATTTCATGTTGGTAAGTGGAGTGTGTTGATGCAAGATTTTGTAGGTAACAATAATCTTATGGGAAACTTAGCTATTGTGGGACATTGTGCACTAGCTAAGTGACCTCTAGGGTTTTATCGAAGCCAACTCTTCATTTAGTGGGGGAGGTAAAATTTTAGAAAGATAAAAAAACATGAAATCTAAACTACAGGTGATGCGCCAAAATCATAAACAAATTTACCAGAGCACAATACATAAATCAAAGACCTGAACCACCAAAATGTTGTTTATCAAGTAAATTTTCTCAAAAGCATTTTAAGCATAACAAATACCCTCTAATTTACATAGCATAATCTAACATAACCTTAGCCAACACATAGGAGTTGAGAAAACATGATCTCTATTTATTTAGCTATGGAAGATCACAAAAGCTGAAGAACATGCATTCATACATTATAGGAAAATAATAGCACAGACTAACAGTTTTACTAAATGCATGAAAAACATAAAGGCCGAATGATTGGCACAGTCTGGAGTCTTCAAGTTTAATAAAATTATTACAAAGGATTTTCCTAGTGCTCAAGAGCTTTTAGCATCTTAACAACAACCTCATAAAAGAGAAAAATGGCCGCATAAATAGGCCAGTCCACCACCTAAATGACCACATAGGAAGAAATCTACAAGTAAACATTGATGCCCTAGATCACCTCGAGCCGCCGCTGAAAAAAATGATCGCCTAGGAGAACACTAGCAATGCCATTGTAGGGAACAAAAAACCATGCAGCAGTACAAACGAACACGCAGTGCCGTAGAAGAAAATGTGGTAGCAAGCAGGTACAAAAGGCGCAACAAAAACTCCAAGATAACTTGCGCACAAAGAACTGCCACACGTCAAGCAGATGGGGCCCGACAAAAAGATGAAGGGATGCCCAACGAAAAGCTCTGAGAGGGGGCCATGTGGGTGATGTTGAGCGATAGAAACCGTAAGGTGGGCCCAGTTCGAAAAGCGGCCAGAGAAGGCCATGTGTTGCGCAGATGGAGACTGACAAGACCGAAGCGATCTGAAAAGAAAAAAGCTTTGAGAGGACGCCATGTGGCACACGCCGAAGGTTGTGAGAGATTTAAATGTAAGGCACAACCGCGAAGAAAAAAATAAAAACCACGAAGGTTGCGATTTTTTGTGAAACAGGGTGAAATGTGGCTCCCACAAGGGTTGAGTCCAGCTTGCTAAGCATGTGAATTTTATGCTATCTGAAGCTATCATAAGTTTTATCATGATAACAACAATATCTGAGTTGAGGATTGGGATTTCATATATGGAGATGGTTAATATCTTACTGCTATGGGAAAAAGAGTTAAATTTGTTTGCAGTCACAACAGTATGGAATGATTCAAGGAAAACAATGTCATTTGATATTAGTCAAAGCACTGTGCACTATGGGTAACTCAAGAAGGAAAGAGTACAACCATAGTCATGTTTTTTAAGGGAAAATCCTCACATGGTGGCAATGTATTCATGAAGATGACATGAAAGAATAAACAACAAGATCATGGCACATGACTTCCTACAAATTTAAAATAAGGTAATGTCATTGGGGCCATTAGAATGAAGTGAAATTTTTTTTTATTAAAGGATAGTCAAAAGCTAACCGTGGCAAAGAGCCAAAAAATGAGAAAGGCAAGCAGTAAGATATCAAGACATAAGTAGATTTATCTTTTGTTTAAAATATGTGATAGTGAATTTCTAACACTTGATTATGAACATGGAATAATGTCCTGAGTTTGACTTATACTACGAATGCAAGAAAACATGCAATGATCATACTAAAATTTGGCAAATAACCACTTTGTCAAGGGGATTATGAGGTTCCTATAGTTACCATTTCATCACATATTCATTAAAACAATGTACAAGACTAATGCATATTTAGTTTGGGTGCAAATACAAATAAAAAATGCATTCACAAGGCTGATTTCTCAATAAGTGAGAGTTGAGTCATGAGATTAACCCATAGAGGGGTTTGTATTCTGCAGAATGAACAACCGTGATGGATTTTCTTGTGTAATTATAGATTTGGGATTATAAAAGAGATCTCTTAAATATGCATGTATTCAAAGAAAAAATCATGATAACTACCAAGCCTAAAGGAACAACCATGTAAAATAAAATATAGAGCAAAAAAGATAAGATAAAGGGGTTCAATCATTATGAAGACATGTGCCACTTTTTATTCAAGGAGACACATGCCAGTTTTGGGTTTTGAGCTCTCAAGTTTTAAATGAAACAAAGAGAAACCTTCAGGGTTTTAGAGATTTAGGGTCGTCGAGGTTTTATTTAGAATAAAAAATATAGAGGAAATCTGACAAATATCCAGAAGCATGCGAGAAATCCCAACTACAAGAAAAAAATGTAGAGATATTTGTTGTTCATGACCACAATAAAGTGAAGTCTCAAGTATAGAAAAGGAATTAGAGGGCAAAGCCAGGGAAAATTTGAAAACCCTTCATCACTCACAGAAGCACACAACCATGATATATAAAAATGTATATATGGAGAGGTTTATTTTTGCAAAAAATGAGGAAATGCTCAAAGAGGAATATGAAGAAAAATCAAAATATAATCATCTATTTGCACAATGGAGCTCGATACAACACGTTTATCATCATTTTCAAAGAAAGGTCATGCTACAGGAAGGGCTTCATTTTCCAAAAAAAATTAAGCTCAAAGCTTCATGTTCTTTTCACGGAAGGGAGGGAAACTTACCCAATAGTTCGGCCTCCATGAAGTTGTAGGTTGAGCTCTTCATACTCTCTGATGGCGGTGGTGAAGAGTTTCTTGAAATCTCCTTGAAAACCCTACCCTTGGCAGTTGGCTTCTTGAGGAAGTCATGAGAAGAATGAATGTTTCATTTTTCTTTTTAGATTTAGGGTTATGTTTACACTAATATATTGATAGGGGGTGACTTTTATCACATTTCTTTTATTATTAAAAAATCAAATGAAACTAGTGCATGCCACGACCAAGGATTGAAGGGAGGGATATGTCTTTGGGAAATTTTCATAACTTTAAATATTTTGCATATAGATGTCATCTCATACTATGGAGTTCCATCTCACCATGCCTTTTGACTAGGATTTGATGCACCTACTTGATCAAGCTAATGAGTGATTGAAGTTAATTTGCATTTTTTCTTTTATTGTAAAACAAGATGGGTTAAGGTGTAAGTATAAGCCTTATCTATTCTTGTTCAAACTATTGAATGTAAACTAGATGACTTGGTCAATTGGATGAGAGGTGGAATGAGGTAGTTAAGGTTATTTCTATGTTGATTGCAAACATTAGGAGGGTATTTAGAGAGTTTATTGCATTTGGGAGCCTTTTGAGGACAATGTGGTGTCTTCATGTTTGACCAAGTCAAATTTGACTTTTTCTTCCATTTGGAGCTCTTTTGGAGACAATTTAGGTGCTATATTCTAGGCTAATTGAGTACATATGACCCAGGTTGTTGGAGATGGCTTACTTAGTCATTTTTGACTCATTTTGTAACTTAGTTCATATTAGGTTTTTTTCATTTATTAGTGACTTTTACAGTCCATATGCAATTTTTTCAATTTTTGTAACTCTGGAGATATTAAATATAGTTTTTGCCTTGGATTTTATTGGTAATGAATACTTGCCTTTTGTTTCTTTGCAGTTCATTGTATGTGAAGTGATTTGATGAAGCTATTAGTGGAAGTGTCATAACTCCCTTTTGGTTTTGTCTCATAATTTTACCTTTCTACAAATAGTATGTTTATGTAGGTCATTAATTGAGTAACCGATGCTTTTACTTGCTCATTGTGAAGTATACCTTCCCTTGTGTAGTTTTTTGAATTCATACCCTTTAGTGAAATACTTATGCAAGAACATATAGAAATGAATTGTGCATATTTGTTTCTTATTAGTTGAAACCAAGTGTTAGTTTTTTGAGTTTTATTATCTTATTTTCAGTTTGGTGTATCACCCAGTTTAAATTTTTAGCTTTTCATTTATGTTCTTTCTCCCTTTTCCTTAACAACTCAGTAGTTAGGTGATATCATACCAAAAGGAATCCAGCCTTCTTGGGAGGTTCATTTCAGCTTTAGGTGACCCACAACCTTGAAATGATCACATGTTGCTCTAGAAAGCTTAAGTTTTAGTACTGTGTAGAGGGCACATTTCTAGGAGATAATAGTATGAACAACCTTGAAAGTTTGCAAGGATGACAAACACATAAAACACCTTGAGGAAAATACCAAGATAGCCTAAACATTAGAAATATTTATGTTTTTTTACATCTTTTGACACTTAGGGGACCGATTTAGGATGTCTCTAATTAGTTATAAATAATGGATCAAATGGTACTAAGATACAAAAGATAGAAGGGACTCAAGAAAAATGACACTATAGATTTGACTCCCAATAGTGGCTTTGGTTGGTGGTGTGTGTCTCTCACGAGCATAATGAGAATCCAAATAAATTTAGTTGTAGACCACAACAGAAAAAAATATGATGTGATAATAAAACACACTAACACTTCATCATGAAAAACTAGGTATGTGATTGCACTAACATAATGAGATATATAAAATAACATGCCACAAATAGGGAAACACTATTTATAGGGAAGAAATAAATTATAGCCAAAGACATGTAGGCATGAAATCAATAAATATATGACTACAAGAATAATCATAACCTCATTTATAGGTCACTACCTACATGAAAACCCATGGCACATAACCATGATCAAATGGAAGTACTTTCTTACCTTTGTTAATGTTTCAAAGAAAAATAATGGTGGTTTTCATCAGAGTGAATAGACCAAGATGATGAACCATAAGTTTTTGCTATAAAACATACAATTATGAATGATAAAATGCATAAATAACAATAAAAATGACTCCTTACTGTTATAGCAACTATAAGGGGAGTTTTTGAAGGCTAAAACAATGTGTACCTTGTTGAAAACTTGTTATTTTTAGGTCATAGAGGACTCATTCACCTTTACTGGAGAATTGTTCCCTAGTAGGGTTTCTAAAAACTTAGATTTGGGTTCCGTTCTTCAAGATGTGCACTTCCAGCTCCTTGGTACCTAGCTCTTGAAAACCTGAAACAAATTATGTAGCCTTATTTTTATATTCTTGCAATATGGATGACAACTTTGCAACTTGACAAATTTGACAATTTTTCTTCATTCTTTTTCTCCACTTGATCTTCAACCTATGAACCTACAGATATAAATCAAAGAGGAGAAAAACTTGTTGATTGTTAGAGGATAGGGGTTTTCCTTGGTCAAACCCCTTTTAGGTAATTAAACCTTATGATGAAACAATGAAATTGAAGAGTATGAAAAATGAAACATGAAATGAAGATAACTTGGAAGTTGTCTTGGAATGTAAATCTGCAAACTAACATGAAGTGGCCATGTAAAATGTAGATCTAGATCTTGAACTAGATGTGAAACAATTCTTGCAAATAGATCTTCAATGCTACATCAACACACATTAGCTCAACCACATGTTTGATGCACCATTCCTTTGACATGATGATATAACCTTGAATTCCTATAATAAAACCTCAATAATCTATCCTTTGAATTCCTTTGAAATTCTCTTGAAGTGCTCTATAATTCTCTTGTGAATGTACTCTTGATTTCTTGAACTTGCTAGGGTTTCTTAGATGAAACTATGTGAATTAACCTTATATTTATACTAAATCCAAGGATTAACCCCAAAATTCAAATAAACCAAGCCCACATCAGATCTAGGATTGGAATTCATTAAAATCTTGTTACAAATAAATTCAAAAATGGGTGTGCTAAGTGAGGAGGACCCATTTACCACCTTGGGTGAATGGGTCCTAGCACAATTTCCTAGGACCAAGCTTCAGGGGGATGAAATAACATCAAAAACCCATTTCAAATAAGCCAAGAAAGGGGTGTCCTATGTTAGGAGAACCCATTCACCACCTTGGGTGAATGGGTCCTAGCATATATTTCTAGGACTTCAATTTTACCAAGTTAAATGTCATGTAATATCATTAATGGGTGTTAGGATAGATCCTTGAAAAATGCAATTAATAAGGCTTAGATTTGAATTAAAAGGGCCAATTAACATCAATTAACCACAATTAATTAATGGAACCTTAGATTAGTATGAAAGTGTAAGAAAACACTTTACAACACCCTAAATAAGGCACAATTAATTATATTTTGTCATTAAAAAGGGCCCTAAACTCAATGTGAATGTGTAAAACACATTACAACATTAAATCAAGGCAACATTAGGTCCATTTGTCGTTAATTATTTCCAAATGCAGGAAAAAGGGGTAATTTTTTTGTTAATACAGTCAAACAAAATTCAGTTGAAGGAACTAATCTCCCTCAACCCAAAGCTACTTTGTTTATGTATTTTTGGTAAGTGTGGCCTCCTTATTATATGCACAAACTTTTCACTTCTCCCAAAATAGTTAATAAAAACTCCACTGTCAATTTTTCCATTACATGCAAACCATAAAATAAATGCTTCTAAATTATTTTGTTATGCATCATTTATATCTACAACAATCAAGGGCATAACTTGAATAACTAAGTCAACCCCAAAAATTTTTAAAAAAAATTATGCTTTCTAAACTCCTCAGTTGAATTGAAGCAAAAATAAGATTCTTCCAACTCACATCGTAATGAAAAATATGCCACACCAACCTATTGATTTGGACAAGGAACCTCTTCCTCATGCAAATCAAACTTTTTTTTTTGAAGCTATAGCATATTATAAAGTCAAAAAATAAGTTGATTATCTTCTTGAACCATGTGTTTTGGCTCAATGATAGGATAGGGTTGAGTGGAACACTCCCTGCTCCATGCTCCGGGTCCTTGTTCTCAAGAACTCCTATGGTGTCAATCTCCACCACATTAATCTCTAGGCCCTAATACTAGTTAGGCACCCCTGGTTCTCCTGGCCAACCCTACTATCATTCTCATTTCCCTAACCAAGCCAATCTTGGTGCTTTCTCCACCATCCTTTTCCCTAGCCCTTAATCTTCCCTAAAGGCTAAATACCTCCATTCTTTCAATTGCTCTTTGCAGGGGTGTAGAAAGGTTTCAACAGGCTTCCAACTCTCCTCCTAAGGTGCTTGTAGGTTCACCAAACTCCACTTGTCATTCGCTACCTCCAAACCCTCACCTAGAGTTTTAGCTCCCTAATTTTTAGGCTTCCCAAATTAGGCCTTTCCTCCGAGAGAAAGAAGGAACTATCCTATCTCCTCAATTGAACCTTGAATCTCTTCAATGGTTTCATAGTCCTGATGCCTACCTCTGCAATATTTCAAAGATCTATTCTCTTGATTGTTCGTACACAGATCAGTCCTACCCAATTAGCAAATTTAGGCCTTTTGAAGCCATTTTCTAACCACCCGATGGACTATTATTTGGTTCTCCACCCAGATGGACTGTTGGGATCTCCTCCTTGTTACCAAGCCTTTGTAAGACTCCTTTCCACCTTTCTACCATGGGGATAAGCAAGGAGAGGTCACCCCTGCAAACTAAGTGCTTTGCACTACAAGACTTTCCTAGCCGGGCACTACCAAGCTTGCCTAGGATAAGTCTTTCTTCATGCCTCCATCACTCCTGACCACTCCTACCACTAATTTGTGTATAGACATGGAGCCTGACCACATTTCCAAAGGGCCCATACTCAAGTATAGTGGGAAAGAAATCAGGGCTCCATCAAACACAGTCTGCCAAACAAAACAGTGAACTAAACAAACCAAATAAACTTGAAAAAACAATGCTTGGAAACTGATTACACAAGTTAATTAACACAACACAAAGCTTGGAACATAGGTATACCACAACCTACAATAACCTACAGAGCCATGACTGCTCCTATTCACACACAAATTAAAACAAACACAGAATTTCACTTATCCTTCTCATTGTCCACTCTAACATTTATCAAATTTCAAAGTTACAAACATTCTCACTGCCTTCCAACCTTTCACATAGGTCAAGGAACCTCTTAAGTAGACTCTCAAATTCAATTAGGCTCGAGCCCCAATTTTTCCAAGGCTGGTTATGTTTCCATAAGCCTTATTTTGCAAAACTTCAGAACAAACCAATACCTAGGGAGGTCTACAAGGTCAACACCTATCTTAGTAGCCAATTCCCAATCTAGTAAATGGTCAACATGACCTTATAAACAAGTTATTAAGTCTTGACCATTTGATTACCCTCCTAGATGCACTTGGGGTGCTCCTGCACTATTCTCCCCCTCCCTGCCAAACACTAAGAAGTAGAAGGAGAGAGAAATGAAATGTCTATGCCAAGCTTCTTGAACTGATCCTCTTGTACCCATGTAGCTTTTGAGTCATGCTTATTCTTCCACTTCATAAGGTGCTCCATGTACACCTTGTGTCTTGTAGACTTTTGCACCCTTGACTCCAAGATCTGTTCAGCTTGTTGCTTGTCTTGAGAAGGTAGGGGTATGTTGCTGATGTCCTTGAAGATCTCCTTATTGTTCTGATCCACATCATTGACTGATCCTCTATACTTGATCAAGTCAACTATGTTAAAAACTGGTGAGATTCCTAAGTCAGTAGGTAGCTCAACCTTATATGCATTTTTACCATACTTAGCCAATACCTTGCATGGTCCTACCCTTTTCATCTGTAGCTTGGTTGATACTCCCTTCTGTAACCTAGATTTATTGAGGTGAACCATGACATACTCACCCACTGCAAATTGCACATCCTTCCTTGAAAAATCTACCTTCTCCTTCAACTTTTGTGTAGCTTCGGTGACTGCCTTCTTCACCTGCTCCTGAATCTCTTGCATGGTCTAACTGAAGTCTTCAGCATGTCCACTCCTATTCTCCATGGTTCCTAGGTCCAGCTCACAAATACCCCTTGGGTGCATCCCATACACAACCTCAAAAGGACTCTTCCCTGTGGTCTTGTTGACACTATCATTATAGGCATACTTAGCTTGTGAGATGACCATATCCCATGTTTGTCCATATTCCTTTGTTAGGCACCTAAAAAGATTACCCAACACCCTGTTAACCACCTCTGTTTGACCATCGGTCCGAGGATGGTAAGCTGATCCAAATGACAGGTTGGTACCCAGTCTTTTCCATAGATTCCTCCAAAAATGACTCATGAACTTAACATCCCTGTCAGAAACAATGCTTAAAGGTAGGCCATGAATCCTTACAACCTCCTTAAAGAAAAGATGAGCTATGTAGCTAGCATCATGAGTAGTTTTGCAAGGAATAAAGTGACTCATTTTGCTAAATCTGTCCACCACTACATACACACTGTTAAAACCAGACTTGGTCTTAGGGAGTCCTACCACAAAATCCGTGCTCACACACTCCCATGGTCTGTTGGGAATGGGTAGGGGTTGATAAAAACCAACATTACTAGCTCCTACCTTAGCTTTCATACATACAACACATTGTTCCACATATTTTCTAACATCTCTTGCCAACTTAGGCCAGTAGTAAAACCTTTGTACTAGTTCCAAAGTCTTGTTGATGCCAAAATGCCCACTAAGACTACCATTATGCTTCTCTTGAATGAGGTTTTCTCTCATTGACCCTCTTGGAACACATAGTTG
This sequence comes from Sequoiadendron giganteum, assembly GCA_007115665.2. NCBI lineage: Eukaryota > Viridiplantae > Streptophyta > Pinopsida > Cupressales > Cupressaceae > Sequoiadendron > Sequoiadendron giganteum. Next base: position 89,441,247 of record CM021110.1, on the reverse strand, counting down.
ATTCCCTTTAAACAATAAACCACTTTGCAATGTATACTCAACATATTGACTATGAAAATGATTCTCAAAATCTAAACATACCTTAAAAGCTTCTGAGAAATCTTCATCCTCACCATAGAGATATTTAAAGCTTTCAATCCCTATGCTCTTCAGTTGTATCTCTTGTACTGTCAACAATCTCCTTCTCAATGCATCTGCTACCTTATTCATTTGCCCCTTCTTGTGCTTGATGGTGAAAGTGAAGGCTTGGATGTATTCCATCCATTTCAAATGCCTATTACTCAACTTCTCTTGAGTGTTGATATAGCTGAGTGCTTGATTGTCTGTAAAGACCACAAACTCCTTGGGTAGAAGGTAATGTCTCCACTTCCTAAGTGACTGAACCAAAGCATAAAGTTCTAAGTCATAAGTTGAATATTTATTCTTTGCCTCATTGAGTTTCTCACTAAAAAATGCTGCAGGTCTACCCTCTTGACTCAACACTCCTCCAACTGCCACTCCACTAGCATCACATTCCATAGTGAACAACTTGTCAAAGCTAGGTAACAAAAGAATAGGTTGAGTTGCCACCTCTTGTTTCAGTTTCTCAAACCCTCTCTCAGCTTCTTGTGTCCACACAAACTTTGTTTTCACACCACCTTTTATTGTATCTAGGACCGGTGCACAAATACCACTAAAATTCCTTATGAATTTTCTATAGAATTGAGCCACTCCATGGAAACTTCTTACCTCAATCCCTGTTGTTGGTGTAGGCCAGTTTATGATTGCTTCCACCTTGCTTGGATCCATCTTCAATGATCCCTTAGACACTACAAATCCCAAATATACAAGCTCCTGTTTAAAGAATTCACACTTCTCTAGATTGATTACCAACTTCTCCTCTTGCAACCTTCTAAGAACCAACTCCACATGTTTTAAATGCTCTTCTGCTGTCTTGCTGAATATGAGGATGTCATCAAGGTACACCACCACAAATACTCCTGTGAAATCCTTGAGCACTTCGTTCATGAGCCTCATGAATGTGCTAGGGGCATTGGAGAGACCAAATGGCATCACTCTCCATTCATATAACCCCTCATTTGTTTTAAATGTTGTCTTCCATTCATCACCATCCTTAATTCTGATATGATGGTATCCACTCTTGAGATCCAGCTTGGTGTAATATTGAGCTCCTCCAAGACAATCCATTAGATCCTCAATTCTAGGAATAGGGAACCTATACCTAATTGTGATCCTATTTGTTGCTCTAGAATCAATACATAACCTCCATTTGCCTCCCTTCTTGGTTTCCAAAACTACTGGTACTGCACATGGGCTAATACTCTTTTGTATCAATTTTTGATCCAAAAACTCTTGCACTTGTCTGGCCACTTCCAAATTCTGATCCGGTGTAAGCTTATATGCTGCTTTGTTAGGTAATGATGCTCTAGGTATGAAGTCAATTTGATGACTAATATCTCTTTTAGGAGGTAAAGTTGCAGGTGTGCCATCACTTACTATGTCTTTGTACTTCTCAAGTAAATTATGGATTGCTTCGGGTATGACTAGTTTTTCAATCTTATCTTCCTCCTTGGATTGCAATAGGACTACATATCCTTCTCCACCTTCATGTAGGGTGTTGAGGAACTCTTTCCCACTACTTAGTAGCACACTTGGTGTCTTTGACTGTCCTTCATCCTCCTTTGACAGTGACTGCAACTTAAAAGTCTTTCCATCCTTCTTAAATGAGATTGTATTCTCCTTTCCATCATACATGGCACTCCTATCATATTGCCATGGTCTGCCCAATAGTAGATGACATGCATCCATGGGTAAAACATCACAAACTAACTTGACCTTGTACCCTCCAATGGAAAATTCCACCATGACCTACTCATTCACTAGAACACTTTGCCCTTTATTAAGCCATGTGACCTTGTAGGGGTTAGTGTGGGGTACCTTCTTCAATTTCAGTTTCATTACTGCCTCTTATGAGATGATATTGTTTTTGGAACCTGAATCTACAATGACCTTGCATACTTTACCAAGTATCTTACACCACTCTAAATAGAGCTCTTTTTTGTTTTGGTTCTTCCTTGACCGGTTTTCTTATCAACACTCTTCTAAACATCAGATTCTCTCCCACCTTAGACTATATGTGACTGACCTCAATTGACTTAGGACTCATGGTGTCCTCTTGTGCATAAGCCACTCTCTTCTCATTGCTTGATGCAGATGCTTTCTCTGGGCACCTATAAGCTGGGTGTCCAACTTGACCACAATGATAGCATTTCATGGTTGCAAAATAGGAATTGCTCCCTCTTCCTCTATTGGTTCCTCCTTGAGAACCTCTACCCCTATTATACCCTCCTCTAGAAGGTGTTTCATTTCCATGATCTATGGATTTAAACTCTCCTTGGTTTCTTTGGTCATTACCTCTCCCTTGGTAGCCACCACGTTGTCCTCTTTGATCTCTTTGATCTCTACCTTTACCTCTGCCTTTAGAAGCCTGATCTTGCTTCCTCTTGCTTCTCTCCTCAATTTTGATAGCTAATTGATAGCATTGGTGTACTGTCTTTGGACTTAAAAGAGCCATCTCCTCTTGAATGTTCCATTTCAATCCATTAAGATACCTAGCCACCTTGAGGCTTTCATCTTCTAAAACATTAGACCTCATACAAAGTTTTTGGAACTCCTCTGTGTAGGTATTCACATCTAGGCCTTTCTTCCTTAGGCTTTGTCTCTTCTTGTGTAGCTGAATCTCATAATCATCAGGCATGTAGGCTTCTCTCACCTTTGCAACCATACCTTTCCAAGTTGATATGGGTTTCTTTCCTTCCTTCTCCCTCTTTATTTGGATGAATTTCCACCATGTCAATGCTGATCCTCTCAATCTTGATTTGGCCACCTTCACCTTTTGTGCCTCTGTGACTCCATCACACTCAAAATGATTCTCCATGCCTTCTATCCAATCCATGACTAGATCGGCTTCCATCTTCCCACTGAACATTGGTATTCCTTCCAGTGCTTTCCCACTCAAAGCTTTCAATGCCTTCAAGAAAGGCTCCTCTTGTAGAATAGGGCCAGGTTCAAGGATCTTGTCTTCCTCTGCAACCTCTTCATTCTTTGGTACCTTATTATTGTCCTCACCGTCCTTGTTTAGTACAATGCTCAATGTCTCCTCCAATTGTGCTAGTCTTTCCCTCAGTCTTCTATTATCTTCTTCTTGGTCTTCAACCTTCTTTGCCAACTCAGCATTTGTCACCATGATTGTGGAACCACTTGATTCTAGGTCTAAAATTCAAAATTCACTCCCAAATCTTTAACCTGCTCTGATACCAATTTGATAGGATAGGGTTGGGTGGAACACTCCCTGCTCCATGCTCCAAGTCCTTGTTCTCAAGAACTCCTATGGTGTCACTCTCCACCACATTAACCTCTAGGACCTAATACTAGTTAGGCACCCCTAGTTCTCCTGGCCAACCCTACTATCATTCCCATTTCCCTAACCAATCCAATCTTGGTGCTTTCTCCACCATCCTTTTCCCTAGCCCTTAATCTTCCCTAAAGGCTAAATACCTCCATTCTTTCAATTGCTCTTTGTAGGGGTGTAGAAAGGTTTCAATAGGATTCCAACTCTCCTAGGGTGCTTGTAGGTTCACCAAACTCCACTTGTCATTCGCTACCTCCAAACCCTCACCTAGAGTTTTAGCTCCCTAATTTTTAGGCTTCCCAGATTAGGCCTTTCCTCCGAGAGAAAGAAGGAACTATCCTATATCGTCAATTGAACCCTAAATCTCTTCAATGGTTTCATAGTCCTGATGCCTACCTCTACAATATTTCAAAGATCTGGTCTCTTGATTGTCCGTACACAGATCAGTCCTACCCAATTAGCAAATTTAGGCCTTTTGAAGCCATTTTCTGACCACCCAATGGACTGTTATTTGGTTCTCCACCTAGATGGACTGTTGAGATCTCCTCCTTGTTACCAAGCCTTTGTAAGGCTCCTTTCCACCTTTCTACCATGAGGATAAGCAAGGAGAGGTCACCCCTGCAAACTACGTGCTTTGCACTACAAGACTTTCCTAGCCGGGCACTGCCAAGCTCGCCTAGGATAAGTCTTTCTTCATGCCTCCATCACTCTTGACCACTCCTACCACTAATTTATGTACATACATGGAGCCTGACCACATTTCCCAAGGGCCCATACTCAAGTATAGTGGGAAAGAAATCAGGGCTCCATCAAACACAGTCTGCCAGACAAAACAGTGAACTAAACAAACCAAATAAACTCCAAAAAAACAATGCTTGGAAACTGATTACACAAGTTAATTAACACAACACAAAGCTTGGAACATAGGTATACCACAACCTACAATAACCTACAGAGCCATGACTGCTCCTGTTCACACACAAATTAAAACAAACACAAAATTTCACTTATCCTTCTCACTGTCCACTCTAACATTTATCAAATTTCAAAGTTACAAACGCTCTCACTGCCTTCCAACCTTTCACACAGGTTGAGGCACCTCTTAAGTAGACTCTCAAATTCAGTTAGGCTCAAGCCCCAACTGTTCCAAGGCCGGTTATGTTTCCATTAGCCTTATTTTGTAAAATTTCAGAACAAACCAATACCTAGGGAGGTCTACAAGGTCAACACCTATCTTAGTAGCCAATTCCCAATCTAGTAAATGGTCAACATGACCTTATGAACACACAACAAATTCTCTAATGCCTTTAAGACACAAATCCAAGAAGTGGAAAGGATTGGCCATAGGTTAACTAAACAAGTTATTAAGTCTTGACCATTTGATTACCCTCCTAGATGCACTTGGGGTGCTCCTGCACCACTCAACCTCTTCAATTCTTGTATGATGGAAACAAGTGAAACACTCAAACTCATGCACACTGACATCCCAACATAAGAGTTTACATATTCATCATGAATGAAACCCTCATACTCAACCTTGCTAATCTCAAGGACAATAAGCAACTGACATACCTCATTGTTACATGTACTAACACACATCTGATCAACACAAATATTAGAACCATGAGACACATCATATGAATAACTAAATTCTTCAATTTTCTTGCTATTTTAATTTTTTCTTAGCAACTTACTAAGACATGTTTTCTACTCAAACTATACCTATGGCACATTCTTCTTCAATATTCACTATTGCAACATGTTAATATGACCCTTTTATAGTGCACTCTACATGAGGAAGATAACATGTCTTACACCAAAAAATAGCATGTACCCCCTTGCGAGGGGTCCAAGGGCATCATCCACCCAATGGGGGATCTAGGGGCCTCATGCCCCCAAAAGCCAAATTTTATGTATATTGTATTATTGTAAAATTTGGACCATTCATTATTAGGTCTTAGATCTGATGATCAATATTTTGTTGGTTTGAATTGCCCTAGAAGGCAACCCTATTTTATGAGGGTGTTGTATTATGGATGTGTATTGTGATGTATTCTGAGATTCTGATAGCGGTCATGTTGCCTTTGGATCTTTGGTTGGTTATACTCTTGTGAGAAGATTGCTCTATAAGTACATTGTAATCTTCATGATTTTTGAATAATATATTGGGAAAATTTTGGAGTGTGGTGTTTTTCTCCTGAAAGGGTCTTCCCCACGTAAATCACTATGTTGTGGTATGTATGATATTTATATTTATTTCTTTTTAAATTTCTATAATTGTTGAAAATATCTATCAATTTTTGCTTCATCCTCCTCTCAAGATTAGTGTAGAAAGTTGATCCACTACCTTATCTTCCTTACAAGTGGCATTAGAGCCTGATCACCTTTGGTTTCATTTGTGGGTTGTTAGGTTTTTTGAACTAATTCAAATTTGAGTGGGAGCTTGTGCATATGATACTTTGTGACCTTGTTGTAGGAATTTTCAAATGACATGCTCATCAGGGAGAATAGAGGTGGATAAACTTTCTAGAAATAATTTTGATTTATGTGGAAGCTGAAGATGGAGGATTTGTTGATAGATCAAGATCTATGGGATGTTGATGAGAATGTTTCAAGGCCTACAAATCCTTCTTTGGCTATTCAATATGAAGTTATGAATCATGAATCCAAGGGTCTAATCATATTGTTCTTGGTAGACTATTTTAATCAATATCCATGAAGAGACCTGTACACAAAACTATGGAAGAAACTTGGTGAGATGTATCAAGCCAAATATTTAGTGAACAAGATTTTCTTGAGGAATAAATTGTATTCCTTAGGAATGGAAGAGGGTGGATAAATTATAGACCACTTGGAAGAATTCAATATGTTGGTGGATCAATTGACATCATTTGGTGTCAAAATGGATGATAAGGAGAAATATCGTATCTTTCTTTGTTCTTTGCTTAATTCGTGGGATTCTCTTGTTATGGCTATTGTGAGTACTTCTGTTATATCGAAGATAGAAGATGTGGTGGGTTCTTTGATTTTTGAAGAGATGAGGAGGAAGTTATCCATCAATTCCAAGAAGGACCTATTAAATTTTCATGGAAGACCCAAGGAAAAAGTCAAGAAGAATGAGAAGTGTGATAAATCCAAGTCCAAGGGGAGATCCAAATATCTTGGAAAATCCAAAGTTATTTGTTGGAACTGCAGTAAACCTAGACATATTCGTAAGGACTGCAAAGAAGAAAAGAAGAGGTTTGATTGTGATTCTAAGTATGAGAAGGAAGATGGTGATGCATTCATTGCATCTTTGGAAAATCATGTAAGTAATGATGCATGTTTAATTGACCCAGGTGCATCTTTCCATATGACCTTTAATAGAGATTGGTTTTCTAAATTGAAGAATTTGATGAAGGTAAGGTGTACTTGGGTGATTATTCTTATTTAAATATTAATGATCATGGTAAAGTTAGAATCAATTTTCCCTATGGTAGAATAAAAAGGATTAATGGTGTGTTGAGTATCCCTAAATTAGCATGATTTTTTTTTTAATCTATGAGCAAACTAATAGATGTAGGTGTGTAGATAGTATTTTGTGATGTAGGATGCAATATGGTTAGAGGTTCTATGGTGTTTTCTAAGGTGTCAGATATGGAACATTGTATAAGATTGATTCATGCATTGTTGAGTTCAATAGTAATTCTATGAAAAGTAAGTTTGTGGAAGAGGTGAGGGTTACATCTTCATCAAAAGGTCATGGATTTTGAGTACCCAAGGGTTCTCTTTCTTCTAAATCAAATTTATCTATAAGGAAAACTATGCTATGATACTAGAGACTTGGACACATTGGAGAAACGGGTCTAGGACCTTGAAAAATAAAAACCTTGTTGAAGGGTTGTCTGATTATAATCTTGAATTTGATTTCTATGAGCATTGCATTTATCGAAAATAAAACCATGTTTAGTTTTACTCTAATTCTCATAAATCTTGTGGTGTATTGGATCTTATTCATTTTGATGTGTTTGGCCTTGTAGATGCTCCTTCAATTGGTAAATCCATATAATAAATTTCATTTATTGATGATTATAGTAGAAGGACATGGGTGTATTTTTAAAGAGTAAATATAAAGTTTTCAATCATTTTAAAGAGTTTAAAGCAATGGTTGAGTTGTAGAATAGAAAGAAAAAATGCTTGAGGATTGATAATGGTGGTGAATTTTGCTCTAATATTTTAATAGATTCTATAAATATTCTGGTATTCATAGACAAAATCCAACTCCATATTCTCCACAACAGAATGGAGTTTCATAAAGAATGAACATGGCATTGATGGAGAAGGATAGGAGTATGTTGAGTGGTGCTAGTCTAGAACAAAGGTTTTGGGCTGAAGTTGTTTCAACTGATTGTAACTACTTGATTAATAGGTCTCCTACATCAGCTCTTGTTGATAAGACACCTATAGAGGCATGGTCGGGTCACAAGCCTTCATTAAGACATCTTAGAGCTTTTGGTTGCAAGGCATATGCACATGTGCCAAAAGAGAAGCAAACAAAATTGGAGAACAAGGTTGTGAAACGTATCTTCATCAGATACAATTATGGTGTGAAAGGATACAAGCTTTGGGATCCTATTGCAAAAAAGGTAATATATAGGAGAAGTTTTATTTCAGAGAAACCAAGCCTTCCTCTATTAAATTGCGGCTACAACAAAGAAAACAAGAAGATGTGATTTGACTTCCTTCTACACTTGAGAAATTTGAATCGAAGCCTATGGATAGACAAGAAGTTGAGTAGAGCTCATCTAGCTCTGAATCTTCAGAAGAGGAGGAAGAACCTATAACTCAACTTGTTCATAGGTCTACAAGGCATAAACAACTACCTGAAAGGTATTCACCTAATGATTGGAGATGTATTTTATCTTTGAATACTAACATGGATAAACCCATATCGGTAGAAGAGGCATTAGATATGAATGGTGCAAAATCCAAGAAGATTTTTATGGATGAAGAAATGAAAGCTTTGAAAAATAATGATACATGGGATCTTGTACCATTTATTGAGGGAAGAAAACTTGTTGGTTGCAAATGGGTGTTCAAGAAAAATATTGGTTCAAATGGAGGTATTGAGATGTACAAAGCAAGGTTGGTTGTGAAAGGTTACTCTCAAGTTGAGGTTGTTGATTATTGTGATATATTGATGTAGAAGGATCCAACCCTCATTCACATACTTCCAAAAATCTGAAAATGCAACTTAGAAATGGTTTAAAACAGCATGAAGATTTGCAAGAATTATTCCTTCTTTGTTCATTCAAATCTCCTAAATATTCATGGATTATAAAACATATCTATAATTAATTTGTGTGCAGCCATATGGGCTGATGTAAATTATTAAAAATCTGATATGAGACTGAAATATAACAACAACAATCAAAATTATAATCGTAAGCCTCAATCTAGATTCTTTCCCAAGCTTCTAACTCCTTCAACATGTGAAATTTTAAAGGAAACCTTTGTTGCAACAAACATATGTATCACCAATATTCTTGCTGCTAGAAACCCTCTTCAAACCTAGAAAAAAATGTCTTCTTCTTCTCTCCAAGAAAAGACACACCTCCTTCCAAATCTGAAACAAACAACCACACCATAAATTGCACAAAAGAAATGCAAGAAAGAAGCATAGTATTTATATTATCTCTGAAATAAAATGAAATTACATCACATTCCTCATTATATTGGCTTGATTATTACATAATATATAAAAACTTGGAGTCACAATCCTCTAGAAAATCTGTCACCATCATGTTATGCAAAAATTCAACTCCAAAAAGCTAACTTCGTAAACTGACAAGGCATAAATATATAGAATTTTGAGGATGAGAATACCACTGTGGTATTCCATAAGAACGTGCATATACCTCCTTGGAAAACCCATGCACCTTTTGGAGAATAAATAATAAAATAATAAAAATTACTCAAGTCTCACATGGGCACCTAAACCATGACCAATAAAATTTGGTCGATTTAGTGTGCTTCATTATTCTGTGACAACTTTAATAGCTCCATGCAATAACATGCACCAATAGGAAAACTTGGGTTCCCTAACATGTAAGAGCATGCATTGATGAGTGGTCCCCACCATGAAATAGATGCCAAGGATGAAATATTCCTCTAGGTTGCTCTGGAAACATTTAGAAATTTAAATCCACATCTAAAATTATAATTAAAAATTACAATAAGGGAAAACTATAATATTTGGAAATTAAAATAATTAATTCCCCACACATTATCCCTTATTGAAAATACAAAACAAATCAAGGAAATATTTTTGGTTGATGCAAGATTGTCGATAACCATTGATGCTCTTACATCAGACACCTAAGGTAGGAAAAAAATTGTGAATATAGATTCAAAAAATGGAGTTGAGTGGTAGTACCACCCTTTTGGATTGCAAGCAATCCTCAACAAACTCCATCACTAAAAAATAGAATTTTTTTTTTATGTGTATTCATCCTCTTTTTTATTTTTTTGTGTCATATGCATAACACCCTCTTGCATTGTCTTTCTTTCTTGCAATAAAAATATCATTAGAAATATAATCACAATTACCTCCAACTCTCTTTTCTTCTTGTTTTCTCCTTTCAATCTCTTCTCTTAATTCATCCACTTGTTGCTGCAATTCTATCATCCCAACTCTTATTTCTTCTTGATGTATCTCTCTTATTTTCTCAGGTCTAGGAATCCTCAAAATCCATCTAATGGCATAAGTCATTTTCTTCTTACCCTTTTCTATCCTCAAGGCCTCACAAATACTTAACACAAATTTCAAAACTCTCAAGTTCTGCACATGTAAATTGTCTCACTTGACAATCTATTTACAAACCACACACACTCCACCCCTAGGTCCTGGTGCAAATTGTCTCGCATTGGTGCTTCTTAATGCACAATCAGGAACTCCCACTCTGATACCAATGATGTAGAAGGATCCAACCCTCATTCACATACTCACAACAATCTAAAATTTAAATTAGAAATGGTTTGAAACAACACAAAAATCTACAAAAAATATTCCTTCTTTGTTCATTCAAATCTCCCAAAAATTCATGGATTGCAAAAAATATCTAGAATTAGATTTTGTGCAGCCATATGGGCTGATGTAAATCATTAAAAATATTATATGGGACTAAAATATAATAGTAACAATCAAAATTCAAATGATCTCCCTCAATCTAGCTTCTTTCCCAAGCTTCTAGCTCCTTCAACCTACGAACTTTCATAGGAAACCTTTGCTGAAATAAACATTTGTATCACCAATCTTCTCTCTGCTAGAAAACCTATTTGAACCCACAACAAAATGTCTTCTTCCTCTCTCCAAGAAAATACACACCTCATTCCAAATCTAAAACAAACAACCACACCATAAATTGTACAAACCAAATGCAAGAAAGAAGTATCATATTTATATTATCTCTAAAATAAAATAAAATTACAACATCACATTCCTCATCATATGGGCTTGTTGATTACATAATATATAAAAAATTGGAGTCACAATTCTCTGAAAAATCCAGCACCATCCTATTATGCAAAACTTCAACTCCAAAAAGCTAACTTCTCAAAGTGACAAGGAATCAATATATAGAATTTTGAGGATGAGAATACCACTAGGGTATTCCAAAACAACATGGATATAGCTCCTTGAAAAACCCATACCCCTTTTGGAGAATAAATCATAAAATAATTCAAATTACTCAATTCTCACATGGCCTTCACATGGGCACCTCAACCATGGCCAATAAATTTTTTTCAATTTGATGTGCTTCATTATTCTTGATAGATCTGATGGATCCATACAAGAACATGCACCAATAGGAAAAACTGGGTTCCCCAACATTCAAGAGCATACATTGATGAGTGGTCCCCACCTTGAAATGAATGGAAAGGATGGAATATTCTATTGGGTTGCTCTAGAAACATTTACCAAAGTAAATCCATTTCCAAAATTACAATTACAAATGTCCATAGGGGAAAATTACAATATTTGGAAATTAAAATAATTAATTTTGCACACATTAGCCCTTATTCAAAACAAAGCAAGGAAATATTTTTGGTTGATGTAAGATTGTCAATGACCATGTATGCTCCTACATCAGATATTTTCAGTTGTTGCAAAAATGACATCCATTAGATTTTTTCTTTTTATTGTTGTTGCTTATGATTTAGAGGTTAAGAAAATGGACGTGACAATTGTTTTCCTTCATGGTAACTTGGAAGATGATATTTATACGACACAGTTAGAGTACTATATGGTGAAAGGTAAAAGTAAATTGGTTTGTAAATTAAAGAAATATTTGTATGGCCTAAGACAAAGTGCTAGGATGTGGTGCTAAGAATTTAATACATATGTGTTGAGTTTGGGATTTGAGCGTTCTAAATCAGATCATTGTGATGGTGATCATTTCCTATTTATTGCTTTATATGTTGATGATATGTTATTTATTGGTAAAGGGAAAGGTATGATTTCAAAACTAAAATCTCAACTTTCTACTAAATGTGAAATGAAAGACCTTGGTGTAGCTAGACACATTCTTGGGATGGAAATTAAAAGAGATAGTTTGAATAGAAAGTGTGTTGTTAGAATATGCGTGATTAATTAGAAAGTAAACTAACACGCCAATAAGACATTATATTGAAAGAAACTAATTAGAAAACATAAATGCAAACTCTAAAGAAAACAACTTCTTCAAATTCATCCCATTGTCCTCTATCTCCAAGGATTTGATTAAAGTTGTTGGCTCTCAGTTGTGCAAGTAACAACTTGTTGAAATTGCAACTTAGGAGAATGAAATTGATTGAAAATTTATGTGTATTGCTATATGATTGAACCTATGGAATTGAAATGCTAAAATGCTATGATGCTAGAATGTTGATGTGCAACTATAGCAACTGCGTATGAAATCTAGGATTAGAGGTGTCTCTTTCAACACATAAGAGGGTTGTATTTATAGATTTTCGAAGGAAAATATCTAGTTGGCAAGGATCAACAGTTGAGATTCAAACCTGTTAGGATGAACGGTGTGAGATTGAGAAGTTGAGAGGAATATGGAAGGTTGAGAAAAAATGGGAGATGTTTCCTCAAACACAGCCTTTTCCATTCAAAAATGAAGGAAAGTTGCCATTTGTGCACTTCATTTATGAAGAGTTAGTTGTTAGTTGAGGAAAAATCCATAATTAAATAAATAAATTTATTTAATTACATGTGACAAAGAATTAGAAGTTTCCATAATTTAAATAAATAATATTTAATTATGTGTGAAAGATGATAAAAACACTTTAATTAAATATATAAAATACTTAATTAAGTATGCAAAGAAGAAAGTTTCTAATTAAATATTATAGAATGTTTAATTATGGAGGAAAGAAAGCTTTTAATTAAATATTTGGAATATCTAATTAAGTGGAAAAAAAGAAATAATTAGAAAGAAAGCGTTTAATTAAATATTGGAAATATTTAATTAAATGTGAAATGAAGAATATCATTTAAATTTATAATTTAAACTTGTGATAATTAATATAAATAAATTGTGAAATCTATTTAATTAATTAAGAGGAAGTTACCAATAATTAAATAAAATTATGTATTTAATTAAACTAGAAAAATTGGAAAAATGAACAATATAAATAAATAATTAAATTTATTTATATGTAGATGACTTAATAATATTAATTAAATAATTCATATTTAATTAATTAACAAGTTTGATTAACTGTGACTATTTTTAGATGTGTACATTTTGCCCCTCTTTGAAGTGATGTGTTTTATGCATTGCTTCAAAGAATTTTCCCCTGAATTTGGAAATTTACCGATGCTATATGCCCCCTCAAGTGATGAATCAAATAAAGATGATTTTTGGAATTTTTTACTGATTTTCTATCTGATTCATCTACTGATAAAGATGATTTGATGAAAACCCCTATTGAAAGATTGATATGAAGATGAAGAACTTTGATTTTGCCTTGATTGATGATGCTTTTCGATTGATTCAACATGTGATAGTGAATTTGTGATGATTGATTGATGATAACTGATAAGATTGATAAATTTGCTTTCATGATTGATGAAAAACAAATAGTAAGATTGATAAATTTTCTTTCATGATTGATGAAAAAAAAATAGTAAGATTGATAAATTTGCTTTCATGATTGATGAAAAAACAAATAGTAAGATTGATTTGATTGAAGAGGATTGATACAAGAATTTGATGAAGATGATTGATTGGTTGAATGAGTTTGATTAGAAGAAATTGAAATAAATGATTGGATGCATTGATGTGAGGGACAAGAAAGGATGATAAGCAATAGGAGATTGGTAAGAGAAAATGAGAAGAAAGAAACACAAATGGATTCAAAAATGAGTATGATGTTGCCCCAGTCAAACTACAAGCCGAGATGGATTGATGATGATGATGATAGTGTTGTTGGTGAGGGAAGGATTCATCCTGAAACAACAAAAAGATAGGGAAGGATACATCCCGATGATGATGATGATGATGATGAGAGTGTCATTGATAAGGGAAGGATACATCCCAGAACAACACAAGGATAGGGAAGGATACATCTCGATGATGATGATGATCAAATCTTGCAGTAAGGCTAGAAATAAGACCAAAGGTATGATTAAATGATTTGTGCTAGATTGAATTGATTGATTAGATGAGATTGGAAGAAATGATTGGATAGATTGATTGAGATGATGTATATGAGATGTGATGGATATGATAATGATCATGCACAAACTAATATGGATGCAATCTATCTAATATGCAAACTAAAATTCAAAATTGTTATTTTGTGAGCTGCTTTATGCTTTACATTTCATCATTGAGATTTTTGAAATGTTGGAAGTGAGTACAAGCATCAAAGAGGATATTTGCACTGATGATGACCTGAGTACAACTTTCATGATTTTTGATATAGCAAGTTAATATAAGCATCGAGGTATAATTGAACCAAGATGACCTGAGTATTGTTTGCATAAACAGACAAAAGTTAACCATTTTCTTATGCAAATTCCGAAATGTCATCAATGGTATGTTGTAGAGCATGTCCCATGACAAATTTGCACAATAATAATGATTAGCTTATAGATAGAAAGCCAAGAAAAATCATACTTTTTCCTTGTGATTCTAGTTCAGTACATCATTGAACCACTCCAAAGATTTGATGTCATCAAATATCAAAACAACAATTGCAACTTATGCTTTAAGTTTGTCATTCATTTTATTCAAATTAAGATCATCCAATTTGTTTATGTTTTCTGTCAAACAACTGTATAGACTCAGTTTTATTGGACAAGTGTGTTGTTTCTGATATTCTGATGCTTGACACATGTTGTTGTTTGTCTGCCAAAATTTCAAAAGTTGATTGCCCCCAGCGAGTTCAGGATTTTTCCCCCAGTCTAGGGTGAGACACGACCATTTTATTGATGAAAGCATACGATTTATTGATTTTGTTTTGGATTTTGGGAAATATTTTGATTTTTTTTTTTTGGGAATTTGATGTTTTTTAATTTTATTTTGGATTTTGATCTTTATGATTTTTTTAGATTTTTCAAGGACATTTAAGACGGAATGGGATGACCAAGATGCCCCACAATATAAGAGAAGATGCATGATGGAGGATATGATATGGAATATTTGGATGAAGGAAAAGATGCATGATTTTCAAGAAGATCCTTAACTTTATCAAGATCAAAGGTGAAAATGAGGATAATGACCATGAATGATAAGAGGAAAATGGAAGATAATATATGGATAGGGAGATGGATTTGAAATATAATATTTGCACGATAGGGGGATGGAGGAAGGATTTAAGCATCAAGTTTCACAACTACTATCCCTTGAATATGTGCTCTAATAGACCATGGGAACATGCATAAGACTTATAAATGTTGGCATGATAGTAGAAGCTAAGGCCTTATGCAAAGATTTGAATTAAAGGAGGAGAATGGGGATTGGATGTTGGATAATGGATAGGAGGTTGGAAGGCTTGGTGATGGAGAGATGGAAAGGATGGCAAGATTAACATTGGCACACACCTTGAAGGGTGATGGAGTGATGGAGGAAAAGTGGATTTGGAAGGTGATATGTTTTTAGATGGGAGATGGGGAAAAGCTTTTGGATTAGCAAATTTGGATGCCAATTTTGATTTTAATGCTTCTATGAGACTTTTAGGAATCCACATGTATTTTGATTTTGATATTTGCTTTATGGGCCTTTGTGGCCTTTTGAGATTTTTCTCTTTGATTTTTGGACCTTTGAGGTCTTTGACATTTTTCTTTTGACTTAATAGGCCTTTGTGACCTTTTGAATTTTTATTTTTATTTTTGATGGGCCTTTCTGGCCTTTTGGATTTTTCTTTTGCTTTGATTGGCCTTTGTGGCCTTTTGAAAATTTCTTTTGATTTTTGGATCAAATTTTCTTTTATTTTTGCATGACTCTTCGAGGAGACATGTTGATCCTTTGATACATGTGGATTTTAATATTGAAGCTTTTGACATTTAGACCCAAAATTGCTTCCAAGAGCCATGGGAGGAGTGTATTGAGATTAATGATATGAAGGTATGATGGATGAGATAATGTAGGAAGAATTTTGAAAGTGGATCAAGGATGTGTTCCTTTGTTGTTCTTGATGAATAGGATATGGAGAAATGTGGGACCCTAATATGGATGGAAGGGTTGATGAGCTAGGATTGGGATGATAAGGACCAAGGATAGATGGAATTTTTGATGGACTAGGATAAGGACCTAGGATAGAGGTAGTGTTTGGTGGACTAGGATAAGGACCTAGGATGGATGGAGAGTTTGATGGACTAGGATACCTAGGTTGAGCATGAGGTATATAACCAAGGCTATGAGAATATGGATGTGCTTGGAAAAAAAGGGGTTCTAGGATACCTTTTTCATGAAGGCCTAATCCTTTGCCTTTGTAATTCATAATTTCACACATTCATTTACCCATGGGATATGAGTTGTTTGTGAAACAAGATGCGAGTCCATTTTGAGGAGGATATGATATGGATGAAAGGATAAGTGTTGGAATTAAAATGGAGTGGATAAAGGTGGAGGATCCCAATTTATAGGTGTGGGGTTCATGGATAGCTTGAAGAGGTGTGATAAGCCCTTGACATGAGGATGATGGAGGATTTTGATCATGAGGAGAATTAGGAAGGGTGATAGGATCTTGACATGAGGATGATAGGATACTTTGATCTTGACTAGGAAAAAAATAATTAGGTGGAGTAGCTTGGTCATTAGATGGAAGGGAATTGTAAGATAGGATGAAAGAATTGTCATGCTCCTAGGATGTGATTGAGTCATGAGAGGGTATGGATTCATAAGATGGAGTGGGGGGAGGACTTGGAAGAATATTTTGTTCTTGAGATGGAAGAGGATTATCATGGGTGAATAATGAAAGGAGGGGATCATCATATGGTTCTTGAGAGATGGGATATTGATCAAAGATTGGAAGGGTTTGTAGAATTTTGGTATCATGGGATGGAGTGGAAAGAATGTTTTGATCGAGATGTGTAGGTTGAAATGAATCATTGGATGTAGAGAATATGATAGAAGAAGGTTATTGAATGAGATCATTGACTTGGGTGGAAGAACCACGAGGTTTATTTTGAATTATGGGGGATGAAGATAAATGCATGACATGACAAGATTGGTTATTTTTATTTGATGGTTTAGATTTGGGCTTCCCATTTAACCTTTGCAAAAATTCAAAAACATTGAATTTGGATGATGTTGTTTTTGGAGGAGAAGAGGTTACGTTCATATTTCCGTCAAAGGAATTTTTAGTTGTGCCCCCTTTTATTTCCTTGATTTTCCTTTGGAGTGCTCTTATTTGTTGGGTAAGAGTTCTAAGATTGTTTAAGGGAGTTTCATTCTTTTTAGGATCCTCTTTAATTTTCTCCATATTGTATTCAAAGGGCAATTTGGCACCTTGGTTTGCCAATAAAAGAAAGTATCCTTCTTTATTTTTCTCTAAGATTTTTTCCATAGCTAAGAGAAACTGTGGATCTTGTTAAGCTTCTTGAATCATTTCTTCTGTTATCTCTTCATTATTTGAGTTATGACAGGGGATCTCTTCCCTCTCACTATTATCACCCATTTTGCCTATTGTACTTTCCCTTTCATCTCTTTCTAAATGCTTTCAAGATCTTGTGACAATAGGCATAAGCTTTTACCAAATTTCTACTAACTTTGATCAAAAGAATGAAATATTGCAATGTTGATGAATATGAAAGTCAGGATAGAATGAGGATTCTATGACTTAATAGATTTCTAATCTTTAGCTCGTGATTCCTTGATTGAAAGGATGAAAGTACTATTTGCGGGAATTAAACCAAAGATCGAAAATAAAGATGATTTTGCACTTTGTGAGATTTGATCGTAGCTTTCTAAAAAGAAGGATTGTGATAAATGCCTAATGTGCTTGAGTTCTTCTATTGTATAAATTTATTAGGACGAGTAGAGTATATAATTGCAGGTTGGGGAATATAAGAGGAATGAATACGTTGACTGTGGTTGTGCCTTTGAGAAAGGGCTCTTCTTTGAAAGAAAGCTCATGAGTACAAAGGTTCTACAACATAATTGTTAGTGAAACCTCTAACAAAGTCATGATATCGGTGAA
Organism: Sequoiadendron giganteum; assembly: GCA_007115665.2. Classification (NCBI taxonomy): domain Eukaryota; kingdom Viridiplantae; phylum Streptophyta; class Pinopsida; order Cupressales; family Cupressaceae; genus Sequoiadendron; species Sequoiadendron giganteum. The sequence goes on along the minus strand of CM021110.1, from coordinate 89,423,159 downwards.
TAAAGGCCCTGTGTTCAAGTAAGACCTTTCGAATTTGGTATAAAAATTTCCTCTTCTTCAATAAGTTCTTATAATCGATAGATTTATTTGGCTTTCTAATCTTCCTCTCTAGGGACTTTTTGGCAAAATTTGCAGACTTCCAAACCCTGAGCATAGAAAAAGATTAGACTGAGATGAAAAATTTATGAATGTTAGAAAATTACCTAGACTCAAAACACTGATGCATCGAAACAGGGCATGAATGCGCCAAAACAGACCACCTATGCATTGAAACAGAGCACGGATGCACTGAAACACAACACAGATGCACTAAAACAGATCATGGATGTGCTGAAACAGAACATAGATGTGCCGAAATAGAGCATAGATGTGTTGAAAAAGAGCACAAATGCGCCAAAATAGAGCACAAATGCGTCGAAACAGAGCATAAATGCACCGAGACAGACCAGGGATGTGCTAAACCAAAATCAATAGTGCTTGTATTATTTAACCTTAGAACAAGATTAAAATATTATTGTATCAAACCTTGATTGATATGCTTCCTTTCCTTCAACAATTACTCTTCACAACTTGCAATAAACTCTCTTTGACTCTCATTGAACTCACATTAAAATCTCATACACTTTTTGCAATTTATAGACAATTTTGAGCATGTAAACTCACATAAGAGTTATCAATACAAGAGATAAAATATCCCCGCAAATATCTACACCCAAATTGTGCAAGTAGAGTTTCACAATGTAATTTGAAGCCAAAATCAAAGTCTCCTCAATTTAGGCATCCCAAACTGAACACTTAAATGAACTTTGGATAAGAAGATATCTTGGAAGCTTCACCTCAAATTTGGTGCCTAAGACTGGGCCCACTTAACTAAACCTTGTAAATATTTTTTCATGCAAAATATGTTAGCTAAAAGATGCCAACTTGGGCGCCCAAGGTGGGTCCAAGTCAATCTTAGTTAACTGAAAAATATCTCTCCACCAATTAATACAAACATCATGCATGATTGATCATCCCCACTTAACTGAAAGTATCCATCTATTATTTGTCAAGCAACTGAAGTCATTAGTCATGCAACTCAAGTCAAGTAACATGCAACTCAAGTCAGCTAACATGCAACTCAAGGCAACTAGCATGTAACTCAAAATAACTACATGCAATTGAAGATAACTGAACCATAACGGAATTGAGTTGAACTAAACTGATAGTGCCACTTTACTCTTGTAATTATCAATCCCTAATTTTTGTAGGAACCTAGACATGCATTACTGAAGTGTGAGTCCTCCAAATAGTTAACTGAATCAAGGTGGGTTCCACCTTCCATGTGTGCACCCCATGTGCTCCTATTATTTAGGAACTCTTCTTGGACACCCCATATGTTACTATTATTTAGGAATAATGATAAATGCCAATTTACATGTCCATTTCATTCGAATTTAATCTCTTTCTAATCCTAGTGTTGGTGAACACTTTCCAAGGACTTAGGAGATACATGAAATATGTTTAAGATTGTAATTAAATGACATCATATTCCCAAAATTCTCCCACTTGACATTATACATTGCAATTATTCTACACAAGGAATCATTGTTATCAATCATGTATAGGACTCAAGGCCAGTGGAATTCTTGCACCAAGAGAACTTATCTGCATCATTGATCAGAGTGTTAACTTTCTCAATCAATACCTTTCCCAAGTCTTTGTAACCAAACTATCATAGGTATAACTTCATGCTATCAACATAACAACCCAAATATGCAAACAAGTCCCTGTATATCCACCATCCTGCAAAATAAGACTTCAAAGTAATAACACACATAGATATGCAATAAAAAACCTATGAAGTAACTCACTGTAGTAAAGCATAACCAGTCCAAGAGAGGTGCCCCTCTCATACATAACACATATACCTTCTAGAACTCCCACTGCACAAGTAATGTAAAATTCAAAAACAAGATCACAACATTAACAAGTCCTCCTATAACACTTCATATAGAGGATGTGGCTAACTCTTTTATCATAGTGTCAAAGAAGCATACAATGATATGAAAAATACATCTCTCTTAACACAAGAACCTTCATGAAGAAGATAATATTCCCACAAAGAGAGAAATTTTAAATCAAACCATGTTCTTATACCACACTAACATGTTGCAAACTTTGTAAAGTAAGATCTCCTTCAACACTCCCAAACTGAAAGGATATCAACATCTAACCGTTCAACCTATAATGAAACATGACATAACTTAGATGTAAACCTCTCACATAAAGTAGATCAAACTTAGCCAAACATTCCCACAAAAAAATGGAATATGTCCAAAGCCACTAACTATTTCCCATACCTCTCCTACCCAAATCCTTAGAACTAACTCAAGTTCAAGATTGTAAGGAGAACAATGGAAATACATAAAATCATGCATCTACTTCTCAACAATCCCTTACAACTCAATTTTCAAGACTAATGCTTAAGAGAAGCCAAGATACATATAAATAATGCATCTAATAATCAGGCAGGCAACACCTCTTAGATCATTTACCTTCCGAGTAGACCAAGAGTGGGATACAAGATTGTCTTGTGCATACAACACCAAGCAATATAAGATTTCAATAAAGACAACCTTCTCATCAGGTCTACATGATGGACTCACATCCATTTTCAGGTGTAGAATCCTCAGTCTTTACTGTTGATTTTTTTTAATAAAAAGTAACCATTCCAACACATATCTCTTAACATAAGAAATATCCAGCCTAACCCAAGTCTCTTTTGTATCCATGAGCACCCACCAATCAATCCATGCTAACTTCTACTGCAACCTGCATAATCATGAATCTCCAAGCAAATGATTAATACTCAAAACCAAAAAAAATCTACATCCTCTCCAAAGGAAGAACAATAACACCTTTACCAAAGACTCTAAGGGTCCTCCATAAAACAAGATGTTAAATTTTATTCAAATTACATGAAGATAACCATATCCTACCAAATCTCCCACTGAACTGTGATACCGAGCTATACATGGCAACAAGATAAACATCAAACCATCACTATCAAAAACTCCCAATGAAACATGTAACCAAGCTATCCATGACATCTTGATAACCATATCCTAAATGAAGATAATCCATGGCCTCAACACAATTAAAGAATATTCTCTTAACGACATAATGCCCAAAAGGTCAAGCATAACCATAATCTCTAAATAAGAAGACTAAAACACACTTCTTTTACAAATCCGTAATATCACAAAAGTACAAGCTCCCACTACAGCCAGAATAACTTCAAACTTTTAAGAGAAAGGTGTCCCAAAATCTACCCAACCGTTAGCTCTGATACCAAATGTTGAAAATGAAGGTAAATTTGTAGCTTAAAACTTGTAAACCTATGTGACTATAGATTTAAATAAGTGTTCTTTGGTTCAATTATTTGTATATGATTAATATCTTTAGATCAATTTTTCCAATTGTAGAAAGAGACAAAATATTGTAGAAGAATGTAGACAAAAGATAGAAGTGACACAATATATATGTGGAGAAACCCTTTCGGGAAAAAAATCCACCACTAGAATCAATAGTGCTTGTATTATTTAACCTTAGAACAAGACTACAATAATACTGTATCAATCCTTGATTGATATGCTTCCTTTCCTTCAACAATTCTTCTTCACAACCTAAAATAAACTCTTTTTGACTCTCATTGAACTCACATTAAACTCTCATACACTTGCTGCAATTTATAGACAATTTTGAGCATGTAAACTCACATAAGAGTTATCAATACAAGAGATAAACTCTCCTCACAAATATCTACGCCCAAATTGTGCAAGTAGAGTTTCACAATGTAAATTGAAGCCAAAATCAGTCTCCTCAATTTAGGAATCCCAAACTGAACACTTAACTGAACTCTGGATAAGAAGATATCTTGCAAGCTTCACCTCAAAGTTGGAGTCCAAGACTGGGCCCACTTAACTGAACCTTGTAAATATATTTTTATGCAAAAGGTGTTAACTAAAAGATGCCAACCTGGGTGCCCAAGGTGGGTCCAAGTCAATCTTACTTAATTGAAACATATCTCTCCACCAATTCATGCAAACATCACACATGATTGATCATCCCCACTTAATTGAAAGTATCCATCTGTTATCTCTCATGCAGCTGAAGTCATTAGTTATGAAACTCAAGTCAATTGGCATGCAACTCAAAATAGCTACATGCAACTGAAGATAACTAAACCATAACTAAACTAAACTAAACTGATAGTGCCACTTCACTCTTGTAATTATCAATCCCTATTTTTTTGTAGAAACCTAGACATGCATTACTAAAGTATTACGTAATCCTCCCAATAGTTAACTGAAGCAAGGTGGGTTCCACCTTCCATGTGTGCGCCCCATGTGCTCCTATTATTTAGGAACTCTTCTTGGATACCCCCACATGTTTCTATTATTTAGGAATAATTACAAATGCCAATTTCCATGTTCATTTCATTCGAATTTAATCTCTTTCTAATTTTAGTGTTGGTGAACACTTTCCAAGGACTTATGAGATACATGAAATATTTTTAGGATTGCAATTAAATGGCATCCTATTCCATACAGGGCTGAGGAGATCCATAATTGCAACACAAAATGCTAAGCTTTGGAAAGGAATTCAAGTTCTCCCTTTTCTTGCTCCAATTTCTCACTCCTTGTTTGCTGATGATATGCTCCTTTCGGGATAAGATACAATGGAAGAGGCCAAAGTAATCAAAAGATTAATTTCAAACTATTGTTCTCAATTAGGTCAACATTGCAATTCTGAAAAAAATAAAAAATCTTTTTAAATGTAAATCCCATTGTTAAATCTCGAATTCAATTTTTTTGGGGATTCCAATGATTCACTTCCTTGCACAAATATTTGGGCATTCCTTTTTTCTCAGGAAAGGACAAAAATGACTTTTGGGATAGATTAATTTCTTCAATTTCTAACAAGATTTTACTTTGGAAAGCAAAATGGTTAACCTTTGTTGGGAAACTGGTGTTGCTCAAATCAATTCTATGCTCTCTCCCAATATATCTCATGTTGGTTTTGAATCTTCCAAAAGGGAAAGGAAATGTCCTTAAAAATGTATTCAAAGGATTTTTGTGGTCTGAAAATGTAACTTCTAAAAAGTAATTACCTTTAGTCTAGCATGGGAATCTATTTGTAATCCCAAATCCAAGGTTGGTGCAGGAATAAGCTAGATATTTTTTTTCAAAATAAAGCCTTGGGCGTAAAATTGGTGTGGAAAATCTATTCAAAACCTGAAATAAAATGGTGCCAAATAATGAAATATAAATATTTGGACTCTCAAAAAAGTGAAAGAGTTTTCACTCAAAAGGATCTTCCTAAGGGATCTAAAATTTGAAATTTTATTTCCTCTTGCAGAAAATTTATTCTCCCTCATCTCTCTTGGATCATCAATAATGGAGAAAAAACTCTCTTTTGGGACGATGCTTGGAATGATCACAAGCCTCTTCAGACTCTTGGTGAATGGGAGAAAAATGAACCTTTTCTCAAAGCTAGCTGGGGTGACAAGGTTTGTGATTATTTAGAAACTGATCCTTTGCATCCCTAGTTAGTTTTAAGTGAATTTTTTTTTATTTCTTGCAAGTTCCTTCTCATTTCAAGACCTCTCTAAAAGTTGAACATGCAAAAAGGCATATATATTTATCCAATAAACAAGATGAAATTCTTTGGATAAATTACAAGATGGGGAAATATAATGTTAAAGATGGGTATAATTCTTTAGTCTCATGTAATTTGGAGAACCAATGACCCTTCAGAATTTGTTGGGGCCTAGATGTTCTCTTGAAAGTAGGTGCCTTTGCTTGGTTGGCAATTAAAGATAGAATTTTAATAGGGTTGAGATTGGATAGGTTGGGTATTACTCCTCTATTTACTTGTGTCATGTGTGGAGATGCTTTTGAATCGAAAAATCATTTACTTCTCGAATGTGATTTCACATACCAATGTTGGACAAGTGGGTAATGAACAAATTGGGATGGTCAAGCCCCTTGCAGAATTCCATCTTCCATCAATTTCTCTCATGGCTTTCACTCTTTAATTTATTTATTTCATGTTTATGGGAGATCTACCCTTCTATCATAATCTAGAATATATGGCTTGAAATAAATAACATAATCTTTAGAAATAAGTCTTCCTCTTTATCACAGGTATCGCAAAAAATTGAGATTTCAAGTTCTGAAGTGACTTCAACTTCCCTGTTAAAAGATGCTCACCAATGTAAACATTTTTCATTATGGGATGCCCTTATTTAGAAAAATTGGTAGCTCTTGAAATTCCCAAAATCTGGTTTTGTATCCACCAAGACCTAAAAAGTTATTAGGGACTCCTTGAAGTGGTCTCCATCGCCCAAAAATTTCGTCAAATTAAATTTTGACGGGGCTTCAAGAGGTAATAAAAGCAAATCAAGCTTAGCAATAGTATTAAGGGACTAGAATGGTGACTTCATTGGTGTTGTTTGTGAATTGATTTTGAATAGTACTAATAATGTTGTTGAACTAAGAGCATTCAATTTAGGTTTGAAATTTTCCAGGAAGCTTTCAATCTCTCAAATCTCCATCAAAGAAGAATCAATGGTTGCAATCTCAGCTTTAAAGAATAGGGGTTCAAACTCTTGGCACCTGGATTATATTTTGTCTCACATTATGAGACAACTTGATAATTTCTCAACTTTTCAAATCTCACATTGCTTTACGGAGATTAATGTTTTTCGCAGATTTACTTTCCAACAAAGAAATTGATGATTCTATTGATTATAAAGAGTTTTCTACACAAGAGTGTGATCTTCTATTTTTGAAGTCTTGATTTTCATCTATTACTCCCGGGGTGCTACCCACTCAATTTGTCCTTCTTGTAACGCCCCGTCGTGGAACCCAAGAAGCATTACACAAAATAACCTAACAATTTTTTTTAAAACATTTATTATCAATAAGTACAAACAACCTAGCATAAACGCTCAAGGGTTCCACAACTCTGCTAATAAAATAATAAACACAACACATCAAAATCCAATCAACTCAATCAAGATAGTCATTTACAGATTCCATACATCAATAATTATATTACAAGTTGTTTACAATAAATGAGATTGTGACCAATCTTGATACACCAATGAATAATACAATGAAACCTCAAGAGTGAGTACAATAAAGAATAAGATCACAAGTCTAAGTCGACCATGAACTCGTCCGACAAACAACTCTGTGAACAACGTGCATCTAGGATCCTGCCAAGATAAATCATGACATGAACATTATCAACTGTAGGGTACCCAATGGAAAATGTGGCACGTTCCTCTCAACCTTGTGGAAATCGAAAGCCCACCCCCATGCTAGGAGATAGAACAGGTTCTCAAGTCGAACATACAACAAAAGAGATAACATACAACACATGGTTGACAATCATGACATCATAATGACAATAGATCCATTTGACAATAAACATACTCCCAGTAGCAAAGATATAAACACAGATGACCTTACACAAGAGACCCAAGAGAAGCCCAAGGATAGGAGTGACATCACTGTAACAAATACTTCTGAGAGGTTACCCATGCAACCACTTTTGGTTCAGCCCGTAACGGAAGCCACTCCTCCTAGGTACAAATTCTTAAACTGATAAACATTTAGCCCCCATTCATGTAAGATAAAACTTCTCTTCACAAAGATCCAAGGTCATTATAACCATACAATAACATTTAGATACCTCAAATAGGATCCAAAAAACATTCATGGCTCATATCTTCACATCAGATTCATTACAATACATCCACGCAACACTAACCATGAATCAACAAACTACCAGTTTCAACCCCGAGAAGACGAAAGCTAAACAACACATTTCAATACATAAAATAAGAATAGTCTAGTACAAAGATATCAATTGAACATAATCAACAAGTTGCTTTCAAGAACCCCCCTAACATACCAGTCTCTCATAACACTTAAGTTCATTGAATGAGAAAACAATGGATTTTATTTCCATAAATAATGCTTCAAACTCACTATCTTGAATAAGAAAACATTAATAATTCAACACCTTATTAACCCAACACTTATATTCATCTACAATTAAATAATACCATTTTATTATTCCTAACTTAAAGATGCATATGTATTTAATTTATTAAACCATTTCCCAAACTAAAGAAGGGTTTAAAATACAATACTTAAATATCTAAGAATAACTGTCATAATATTGAATAACAAAAGACTAGGTATATTACTTGTTTAAAAACTAACACCATCCATACCTACATTATTGATGACTTAGTCTTTACATGAAGAAGGCAAGACTATAACTCACGACCTCACTATCTTTTCAATTATAAAGAGATATCGAGATTTTATATATTGTAAAATGAAACTATAAATGTTAGCTTCCCAATACCATAAGTTTCAAATATCAACTCTAACATACCTTAATACTCATGAATCTAATTTTTTAATAAAACAGATGTATTTAAAATTACAAAGTTAATACACAATATAAAGTAGGGATACCATGACCACATATATTCATTAAAATAATACAAATAACTCATAGTGTATTTAATAATATGAATAAATGTCCTATATGTTTCATTTGTCATAAAATAATAAAATAATATACTTATTTATCTTCGCCTTATCTTATGAATAAGAGTAACCATGAATTAAGAGATGACAAAGTATTTATTCACATTAGATAACTAATACCTCTTCTTTCACTTAACCAATGTTTAATACTAAAAATATATAAAAAGGAACTTCATCAAACGGTATTACTAACATTCAAACACTACACATCTACCTGCCATAAATTAAGAAGAGATCAACAGGGACATTTAAAATCAATAAGCGAACATTTGCATGCACGATGGTCTAAACAGGAAGATTACAACCAAATTCTAAATGAACAACATAAGCATGCATGTTGACTTACAAAATGAGCAGAAGCAATTCACATGCATTACATACAACACAGAGGGGAACGAATACAATCTTCATCGTTCTTAGCCTGACGCATGCAACAAGCAAGTTGATAATTTCCAAAGACATGCAAACCTTTCTTTTAGCTCTCTAACATGCTCTTTGACTTCAGACAATTCTAGTGCTTTTACGAACTTGTCTGAATCAATGCCAATAGGGAATGCAACAACATGGGTGAGCTTCCCTTGATCCTCTACTCCTTCAGGGTTTCCTTCCAACCCAAGAATTTGTGTGCATGCACTTACATAATGTCTTGCATAGTCATAAGTATGGAAACAATAGAAGCAGTTGATTATTGGATTGTTGGTACTTTTCAATGGCCATTTTATTAGGAAGTTGGGGAGGAAAATGTCGAGTACGTAATTGCAACTCAACAATTGTATCATTCAACTCACTGACAAAAGTCTCAAACCACTCCTGGGTAGTGTGTGTTATCACATGTTCAAAGTTACGATGGTATCTTTCTTCTCACTCTTCAGCTGGCATATTTAAAGCATATCCTATTGAAGAAGCGACTTCAATAATATTCCAAGGATTCACAAGTATTGCACCGACACCAATAGATTGAGCAGCCCAAACAACTCGCTAAGGAAAAGCACCCCTTCCTTTAAATTTTTGCAGGTAACACATTCATAACTCACAAGATTCATCTTGTCTCGTAAAGATGTTATAAGAGTGGAATTTGTTATTGCATATAGGGCACAAAGTGTATGAAAATCGAGAGAACAATCCAAATGATGATTTTTTTTCCAAAAGGAAAAATTGATAGAGGAACTGTGAACGCATTCACAGAGAAATAAACTATTTCGCAATAAAGGAAAAGCTTATAGAGGAACCACATACGCATGCAGAGAGAAATAAACTATATCTCAACAAAAGGCAAAGCTAATAGAGGAACGACGTACACATATAGAGAGAAATAAACTGTATCACAAAAAATGCAAGCATAGACAGGGAACGGTATTTAAATTCAAAGAAATCTACCTCAAACATATCGTTCAATAAATACCGCTTCCCATATCTGTAAAAATTATCTTAGTTAGACAATTTACCACATCAAAAAGACCGTATAATGCACTTGCAATATGAAAGACTCCTCTCGAAGAGACGACTTGTTGCATCGAGTGTACCATACAAGAATGCCCTAGACCAGTTCACCATTAATTTCAAAACAAAACCCAATGTTTGCAACTTCTAAGCCCAAGCTCTTAAGAAATTGATGGTCATCCTAAGGTTCGGTATACTACAGATCAGAAGAATCTATGCCAGTGTGTAATTTTTGAAAACTTATATGCTAAGGCTCATACAACACACAAGTTACAGAACAAGGAAAGAAAAAGGCGCGGCTGGGTCGAGCATGCAATTCCAAAGAAAGACTTAGATATTTCACCAGATCGCGGTAATAACAAAGATCAATAATTCTCAGCAAAATACCCAAATAACTAGAGATCTCCACACCCTATACGTATTCAACAGATAAACAATGTTCAGGGATCAACAAAAGATTACTATTACTACAAATTCAGTGCATGCATTAGTCATTTAAAGAGATCGACCATGTTTCAATTTGTAACCTCCATCAATAATACTATTTTTATTTTCTACATTTAGTCGAGATATCATTACATTTATTCAGATTCTAACATGTTTTCATCTTTCTATGGTGTAGCAGAGTTTGAAGACAAAATATTCACAGCAAAATTTACATGTTCATAATAAATATACTTTGGAATTCAACAAGAAAAGAACCTGAGAGTGCTTTCCCGGAATAGAGAATGATCACAGGAAATCCCAACAATTCAAACCTTCAACTTTCAAATATCCAAAAACTGTGTGTGCAAGAATGATCTTTTTCAAGATTATATCCTTTTTCCATTTTTCCAAAGTTACAACTTTAACTTTCAGTTATAGCATGCAACACATGCATCAATTAAACTCAATCGACACAAACAAATTAACAAGGTATTTCAACTTTAGATCACAACTAAAGTTCCATTTTAAAAAATGTCAAATTGAATAATGAAATCAATTTAACAATTAAATGCTCTTTTTGAAAAAAGATATTTTGATATTTTAATTTAATTACATAATAAACTAGCAATAGATTTTTTAATTTAATTATATCATTAAATCGTATAAAGCAACATTAATATTAAATAAAATATTATAATAATCCAAATTAACATAATATAAGCATTACAACTCCATCATTAACAAACGACTGCAAGCACACGACGAACATGTGACATAACAGGAGGGTGATGACATATACTCGTTCTTTTCAGAATGATGGCTAAGGACAGATGACAAGTCTATCTCACATCGATAATTTCATTGGTTCATGGCATGCTCAGACCTGACAAGCAGGTAGAGTCGATGCCTGTACCTGAAAGTTGCATAACACTGCACGATTTATCCAACATGTAAAATATGAAAGCACGCCGTGAAGAAGAGTTGTGACATAGCGAAGCAATCACTGATGAGTACTGCTAAATCGTCTTCTTCACTGACTAACATAAACATCTAACTAATATAACATCATCATGAATAAAACATAATAGCATAGATAATCATCATAAAATGTCATCTCATGAAGGTCAACATCGCATCAAATAGTATAGTGTATCATCAAATGAGTTTCACAACCAGTCATGTAAATCATGACATAACACTTGGAAATAACATAATATCAAAGGTCTATCTACTAACTGTGTCACCAAACAACTAAAATAAAAGTGTCACCATGAGGGTCACTACACTTCTTGATAAAAAGATATTGACACCTAAATTATATTTTATCATACATTCTAAAACAACTTCAAAGATTTTCAAGCTATCAAATTTCGCACTATTTCAAGGAAATCAATTTTGTTGTAGATTCTTTAGCTAATAAATCCATTATTAAAAATATAACTTTTGGGGAATTTTCAGCCTAGGAATGTATTCTCCTTTTTAAAGAAAAGATAATTTGAAAATATCCCATGTTTATTTTTTGCATTTTTGGTCTTTCATCAGATCCTCACTTATTGTTGCATCTCCTACCTCTGACCAGGGTTAAATCACTCACAATTGTCCCAATTGTATAAACCTCCTTGTTGGCAGCAACATGGATTATTCCCCTCGACTAGGCCCTTGTTTTGAATTTCTTTCCCTGTCTCGTCCATTTCTTGGGAATGTTTGGTGCAAGGTGTTTTAAATTTCAAATGGTGTGACTTCAAGTTCCAAAAATTATGCACATTGAAATTTCTACATTCCTTTGCATATGACTAACGTATGCTTAATTGAAGGTGTCATTGATTACTCACGGATGTTATTGAATGCAGTGGTCAGGAGATCACTGCTGACATGATTTCACACCAGAATGTACATTTAGCAGATCTGCATGTATGATCCTTCGTCACTAATGCTCTTTGGGATTGACAGTTGTCTCTTGTTGGTGTTCCCCACAATGAGCTTGTCTCATCTGGGCGAACATCCTTGAGGGTTTCTTGGCTCCTCCGTGGATTGATTAATTGCTAATGTATGATAATCAAATCAAAACTTTGTTTGGCGGCTGTCAGTGTTTGGTGCCAAATTTGGCATATGACTTGTTTGAGAATTATCTTTCTCTTCTTCGATGTTCGCCCGTAAGAATTCTTTCTTGTTGATGGACATTGGAGAAGCAAATTAAGTGGAATTTTTGGAGAAAATTGTATCACCTCTAGCAGACCTTTGCTAATTGTTTTCATTTCCAGGGCATGGTGTATTGTATGACACTTGGCATCAAACGAATTTTGATAGTACTAGCTCTATTTGAACATTTAATGCAAGCATGCATGAGGCTCTGCCTATGGTGCTTCGATGGCCAACTCAATTATCTTATATTTGGCTTTTGGATGGCTTCTTGCTCACTCATCTCATGGGATTTTTACTTCTTGTTTCTTCACTAGCAATGGATAGGCTTTTCACGGTGCTTGTCCCTTCCAAAGTCCATGAATTTCGAAATGATTCTCCAATTACAAAGGATAAATTAAGGAGAGCATTCTCATTCGAATGCAAACAAGTGATGGATACAATTCAAGTTGTTTTGGGTTTTGACTAGATGGATTTAAACCCCATGGAACTTCCCTATGAATTGGCTTCAAGTTTGTCTCAAATCTTATGGACGTGTTGTGGTGTGTGGAAATGGTGAAGTTTTTAGTAGGCACTTATTTTCTTCCACACATCTGTCCACTTTCCTCACTACAACCAATTTTGGAAATTTACGATATTCTCCAACTCTCGGATCTAGTTGGGGGTATCATTTGCAAACAACATGTATTCTCTGATAGACACCTCTCAAGGCTCCTTTGTGCCATGGCACATGGTTTACTTAATGAGTGCCCTCAAGAATTTAATGCTCATCTCATGAGCCTTAGGCTCAACTATGGAAATTCCATTTGTGATCCCATTCATGAGCTTCATAGAGAAGTTTGTCTACTCATCAAACACTCTCTTATTGAGCCACATGAGGAACCTCTTTTTTCGCCACCTACAAATATTGCTACTTTAGAGGAAAGTACCGCTTGATGGTTTCACACTTCTCTCTTCACGACATTTTGACTCTTGGTCCTTCAATTTCTTTGGTTCTCTTATAACCTTTTTGTTGAAAAACAGGATAAAACTTGCAATAAAAATATGCTGATAATTTTATGCATCCAAATTAACAAAGTAATAAATCATAGCTGAAACAAGATTACAAAATATATTCAAACCATAACACAAGAATTACGTGGAGAAACCCTTGCGGGAGAAAACTCCACACCCAAAGAGATCCAAGACTAGTATTAATCCTTCAAATGAGTTACATCAATACAACTTCTCCCTTTGAATCACTGCACCACTTCATGGCTTCAATAACCTGCAACTTAACATGTTTTCTCTTCAACTCAAGCACTAAATATATAGGCATGAGAGAAAACATAAATCAAGAATGGTTTCCAAAACCATTTCAGTCATAGAAAAGAAACTTTCTCTTCCAAATTGTAATTTAATCCATTTTTTTAGTAATGTACACATGCAACTAAAAAACATCTATTTTTCCTTTTTCCAAACTCACATTTATCTTCCCCTTTTTTCATGCTCTTTCTAATTTGACAATTACAACACTTTGCAAGTTGTCATAGTTGCATTTAGCAACTTTCATGACAACTAAAAGATAATTAAAAATAATCATTTAATAAATTAAAGAATAAAGCAAGGTTGAGACATTTTCTCAACACTTTTGGATGATATTTTGTTTAGTTTTTTTGGGGGAATCTCCTTGGGGATACGGATTCGGTCTGTCATCAAGATAGGCATCTAAGATACTAGTGTCTTAGTGATTTCAATTCAAAATCACAACAAAGACACAACCAACTATGCTATAAAGCGGAAACAAGCATAGTTGATCCCCCATTGATCCTTTGAGAGAAATGAACGCAACAAGAAACAGATTCAATATAACCAGAAACCATGAAAGACAAAAAGAAGACACAAAGATATACGTGGGGAAAACCCTTTCAGGTAAAAAACTCCACACTCCAAAATTTCGAGCCATTGTATTATTCAGCAACAAAACCAGTTACAATACAATATGAGGCTCAAAGCCAATACAGGAGTTACATCTTGTTCTACTGGAGAAGTAACAAGTACCCACAAGATTCCTTCTCAGCTCCTCAGATGACTGTCATAGCCAGCCTCATGGCCAGCCTAGTCATTCGGTCTCCAATGATTCCCATGCCCAGATCCGAGAGATAGAGCGTTCACAGTTACATTGCCTAAGCAAACTGCTCGAACACCCTCTCCATCTCTCTACAAATCTCTTCACACCTTCGGCTCTCCAACCTGCAAGTCCAACTGCTGCAATCTTGCTTCATGCATCATGCATTATGCTTGTAGCCCCATGCTCACGCATTCACATGCCCGTGCATCCTGCTCACAGTCTCATGGTCGCACATTCAGCTCACACATCACGCACTTGCTCTGCAACCCACGACTCTAGCAGACTCGTCGAACTTACATGCTTTTATTTTTTCTTTTCCTTATCTTGTCTAAGAAATAATACATCTCTCATCCAATATGTAACCAACTCAACAAGAGCAAAGAAGACCATCCGCAAATCACGCATCTGGTCGAATCTGACAGATCTCCATGCAACGAGCTGCCCAGGCATTCAATGCCATTCCAAAAACGGGTTCAGCTTCGCCAACCTTCGTTGACTAAACATGCAGCACAACAAGTTAGGTAACCACCCAATCACTATTCAACCAGGTGCCACACGTCCAAGACCCATCAACAATCGCAGCTGACAGAGCAACCAAAATGGTCAAATAGACATCGGGCGCGTCCAAGGCTTCAAGCCAAACCTAACACTACCGGAGCCGGAGTCGGAACAGGAGTCAAAACAGGACTCCACCAAAAAAGCACACTATCGGAGTCGGAGTCAGAGATGGAGACAGAACTAGAGTCGAAACATGACTCCATCGAAATTACAGGTTCAAGAACCAATTCGGTTCTGCGTCTGCCCATGGCAAAGAGGAACACATCGGAAATAGGACTGACCGGGTAAAGTCAACCCGGGGTCAAACCAAGACGGGAGCACAAAAGATCAAAGTCGGAGTCGGGGACAGAACAAGAACAGAAATAAGACTTTACTAAAAGTCCAAGATCAAGAACCAAATCGGTTCTGGTTCCGCCTCTACCAACTGCAAGAAACAACAATCCAGAACATGGACAAAGCGGAGGAAAACTCCCCGAGGAGAATCCAAACATCCAGAGGAACTAGATCACAAAAGCAGGAGTCAAACCCAGAGTCG
Source organism: Sequoiadendron giganteum (assembly GCA_007115665.2). Classification (NCBI taxonomy): domain Eukaryota; kingdom Viridiplantae; phylum Streptophyta; class Pinopsida; order Cupressales; family Cupressaceae; genus Sequoiadendron; species Sequoiadendron giganteum. The sequence continues at coordinate 89,407,333 of CM021110.1, read as the reverse complement.
GAACAGGAACGAAAACAGGAACATGGCAAACAGACATTGCCAACTTCCAAAACTAGTTCCACCTTCGCCAGAACCAAGCGAAGAGCAAGAGACTGCCGGAGCCAGAGCTGGAGCCAGATCTTGATCCAAACCCGAAACATGACAAAAGGAACAATGCCAAGTTCCAATCCAATTCCGCCTCCGCCAGAACAAAACTCGAAGATCCAAGAAAGCGGGGAGCGGAGCAGGAGACAGAACAGGAACAAGACTCGAAACAAGGCAAACGGAATAATGTCAAGTTCCATCCCGGTTCCGCCTCCTCCAGAACAAAAGACTTTGCCAAGGAAACAAGAGAATTTGCTTAAGTCTTCAAAGGGGGTCACCAGAAAGTTGAGGCATAATTCCCAACAATCTCCCACTTGCCGAAGACTTTCAGGCATCTTCTAAACTAGCCCGAACAAGGACCAACACATGCTCTCACACTCCAATCAAGACCACTGCAACAACATCAGAAATATGTCCACCACCTTAAGCAACAACTCTAAACATAGGAACACACCAAAGTGAAACAACAACAATCTCAGGAATGAAAGCAAAAAATCCTCCAGACGACAAAGGCAAAAACTAGCAAAGCACCACTCCAACCAAACTCCAGAACAAGAAAAACTGACCAGCTAGAAAGGAAACCATGAACAGACTACCCTCATCCAACTGATCAAACCCACGTGACTGAAAACCAGCACCCACAGCTCATGCTGAAACATCCAACCACCCATACCTTAAAGGTATGACCTAAAAGTGAACTCATGCCATCAAAAGAAACCCACCCATCTCAGCAGCAAACAAGCACCCTGTGTCAACCAGTCATAGACCAAACACATCCAAGTACTCCCACTGCAAGGGCACTGTCTAGATGAGTGCAAACAAAGCACCATCACAAATGATCCAGGCATACCAAGTCCACCAAAGCCAGCATAAAGAAATGTAACCATGTAGTTCCAAGGAACATCCATACTGATCTGCAACATCTGCAACCACTTGCTGCAAGAAAAATTTCTCTCAACTATCTTCCACAGTTCTTCCAAACACCTCCAACGCTAACTAAAAAAAGAAGCACAGGCACCTTCGTGTCATCACCTAGGTGACAACACATGACCACAAACAATGACCAACCCGGTACCACAAAGGCAACTCATATCTAAAGTCACAAGAGCAATCAGGAAGAACAAGACCAGATAAGAGAGAAACAACAAATCAACAAGAAACATGTCCTTCTACAAACACTTTTAAATGCCAGGTATGTCAAGAATGATCTTCTTTACATCCCAAAGGGAAAAACCTTGACAACATCCAACAAAACATGGATGTAAGCTCTTCAAAGAAGATCAGACCTACCCATATAACCATCTCCTTTCAGCCCTCAAAAGCACAAGGAGATAAACTATGTTTTCCAACCTTTCATTATGAATCCTCCAGAATCTAAACCAACTCAAGATTCATAACATGAAAGATAAAACATAAAGCACTTGAAAAGTATAATGGGTAAATACCTTCAACAATGACACCACTACCGAGCAGATCAAGAAGAAAAAAGAAACATGCTCATCCAAGATATACAAGCCACCATGGCTAACCTAAGAGCATTCTCCTTCAAGATTTGTGTTGAATTTACATTCAACCAAAGTGTAGGCTTCTCGGACTTCCAGTTGTAACAACAACATTCACTTAAGAATTCAAGCCTCACCTTTATTCTCCATGCATCCATGAGTATCAACACCTATCATCTCATGCTAACTCCAAACTGCAGCACTGCAATAACCAGAAGTCCTCCAGCATATGACCAATGTACTCAAAGTAAAGAGAACCCCCAGACCACTGTCAAAGTTCCATAACCTAGAACAGGAACTTATTATGACACCATGATCTACACATCTCCAAGGGAGATACCATGCTTCAAGTGAACTGTCCATGGTCTTCAAGAGAAAAACAACATGCCAAAACTCTAATGCACAAGCAAGAGTATACCACGACATAAAGAAAACAACTATAAACCAACATCACCTATCAAGCACCACCAGCAACTCAGCCAAAGACTACCAAGTTCCTTCATGGCTCCAAAGTGCTGCACATCTTCAAATAGTGAACATGCAGATGTGAATTCTGCAACACCAAAGAAGACACCAGTCATTGCTAAAGCTCCCACTAAAACGTGACATTGAGCTTTCCAAGCACCATGACTGACCACACCATCACTGTCAAAAGCTTACACTATGCCAGTGTACCCAACTCTCCATGAAATTGTGATCCACATGCTTCAAGTCCCCATCACTGACTATTCAGGTACTCAAACGCCATTCCTCCTCTCATCTCAAAATAGCCACACCAATGCACAAGTGACCATAGATAAGGTCAACTAATAGATATGCACAACATGGTTACCCCCTCGTGGATATAGATAGCCCACTTCCAAGTTGTCTCACAACAAGCATGTAGGTAAGGACAGCCTACAATATTGCACAACCTGTGGATGCAACCAAAAGTAAACCTGCAAATCTATTATTGCACTAGAAACTGCAAAACTGAGATAATCAAAGAGAACTGCCAAAGCAGACAATCATGACTCAAACACTAGATCAGCAACAGATTTGATTTGCCAGTCACGTCCAGAACCCAAGCACCGAAGTCCAGAAAACCATCAAAGCATACCACAAGAATGCTGAAGGAAAAACATACCAACACTCCCATGCAGAGAAGACACCACTCCTCAAAACCAGTGGAACTACAACTATCTCATCCAGTCACACCCCAGAAACTAGGATCTAGAAGAATAACAAATAGCAGTTCCACACAACACAAGTTTTCCTTGACCATGCAAAACCTGTAAAAAACCACAGTGTTTCCAAAACACCCACGCACCTCCATATTCACTGCTCATCTGGACAACTCAGGAGTCTCCACACAACCATCACAGTAAACCAGAATAATGAAAGAACAACAGAATGCACCGTAGACTTTTTAGGAAAATCTACACAAAACCTTCAGAGCCAAAGACATGAATTTGAACCATCCAAGTGCAAGAAAGAGGCACATAGGAACAACAGGTCCGTTTCAGACCAGTTCCAATGCCACATTCATGCACAAGCACAAGGAAGAGCCAGGCTATCCAAAAGTTGCAGACCACCAAGGTCACCTCATAGCCCCATGCAATCAAAGCACCAGAGAAAATTCCTTCAGTGCTAAGTCAGAAACACCTAGCACAAGCACAACAATCCATAGTTGAATGACACAAGCTAGTCCATACCACCAAGGAGCCTCTCACACAGATGCCCAGTATGAACACCGCACTTTGCTGCAACACAACCATGAACACATCTCATGCCCTTTGCATTAGGAACAACGTTACCAGTTAGGAGCTCTAGATCATGTTGCCACAACATGACCCACTCCATACTTTCCCAGCGCCTTTCAAACTGTATGTTGAATCAATGAAGCACACACTTCTACTCACCGAAGGACCAATCACCAACCGATTTCTCCAGACTTCCTCAAGCTTGCCAGGCTAAGAAATTACCACAGGAGAAAATCCAAAACTTCAGCAACCAGGGGAAGGCTCTGATACCACTTGTTGGTATCATCAAGCCACAACCTCCCTTAAACATGCTTTGATACCACTTGTTGGTATCACGAGCAACAAGCTACCAGCTCTGATACCACTTGTTGGGGATATGGATTCGGTCTGTCATCAAGATAGGCATCTAAGACAGTAGTGCCTTGGTGATTTCAATTCAAAATCACAACAAAGACACAACCAACTATGCTATAAAGCGGAAACAAGCACAGTTGATCCCCCATTGATCCTCTGAGAGAAATGAATGCAACAAGAAACATATTCAACATAACCAGAAACCATGAAAGACAAAAAGAAGACACAAAGATATACATGGGGAAAACCCTTTCAGGTAAAAAACCCCACACTCCAAAATTTCGAGCCATTGTATTATTCAACAACAAAACCAGTTACAATACAATATCAGGCTCAAAGCTAATACAAGAGTTACATCTTGTGCTACTAGAAAAGTAACAAGTACCCGCAAGATTCCTTCTCAGCTCCTCAGATGACTATCACAGCCAGCCTTATGGCCAGCCCATTCATTCGATCTCCAATGATTCCCATGCCCAGATCCGAGAGATAGAGTGTTCACAGTTACATTGCCTAAGCAAACTGCTCGAACACCCTCTCCATCTCTCTACAAATCTCTTCACACCTTCGGCTCTCCAACCTTCAAGTCCAACTGCTGCAATCTCACATCATGCATCATGCATTATGCTTGCAACCCCATGCTCATGCATTCACATGCCCGTGCATCCTGCTCATAGTCTCATGGTCGCGCATTCAGCTCGCACATCACGCACTTGCTCTACAACCCACGACTCTAGCAGACTCGTCGAACTTACATGCTTTTATTTTTTCTTTTCCTTATCTTGTCTGAGAAATAATACATCTCTCATCCAATATGTAACCGACTCAACAAGAGCAAATAAGACCATCCGCAAATCACGCATCTGATTGGATCTGAAAGATCTCACTGCAACGAGCCGCCCAGGCATTCAATGCCATTCCAAAAATGGGTTCAGCTCCGCCAACCTTCGTTGACTAAACATGCAGCACAACAAGTTAGGTAACCACCCAATCACTATTCAACCAGGTGCCACGCGTCTAAGACCCATCAGCAATCACAGCTGACAGAGCAACCAAAATGGTCAAACAGACATCGGGCGCGTCCAAGGCTTCAAGCCAAACCTAACACTGCCGAAGCTGGAGTCAGAACAGGAGTCGAAACAGGACTCCACCAAAAAAGCACACTGCCAGAGTCGGAGTCAGAGACGGAGATAGAACTGGAGTCAAAACATGACTCCACCAAAATTACAGTTTCAGGAACCAATTCAGTTCCACGTCCGACCGCGGCAAAGAGGAACACATCGGAAACAGGACTGACCGGGTAAAGTCAACCCGGGGTCAAACCAAGATGGGAGCACAAAAGATCGAAGTCGAAGTCGGGGACGAAACAGGAACAGAAACATGACTTTACCAAAAGTCCAAGATCAGGAACCAAACCGGTTCTGATTCCGCCTCCGCCAACTGCAAGAAACAACAATCCAAAACATGGACAAAGCGGAGGAAAACTCCTCGAGGAGAATCCAAACATCCAGAGGAACTAGATCACAAAAGCAGGAGTTGGACTCAAAGTCAGAACAGGAACAGAAACAGGAACATGGTAAACAGACATTGCTAACTTCCAAAACTAGTTCCGCCTCCACCAGAACCAAGCGAAGAGCAACAGACTGCCAGAGCCGGAGCCGGAGCCGGATCTAGATCCAAACCCGAAACATGACAAAAGGAACAATGCCAAGTTCCGATCCGGTTCCGCCTCTGCCAAAACAAAACTCAAAGATCCAAGAAAGCGAGGAGCAGAGCAGGAGACGAAACGGGAACAAGGCAAACGAAACAATGCCAAGTTCCATCCCGGTTCTGCCTCGGCCAGAACAAAAGACTTTGCCAAGGAAACAAGAGAATTTGCCTAAGTCTTCAAAGGGGGTCACCAGAAAGTTGAGGCATAATTCCCAACAATTACAACACTTTGCAAGTTGTCATAGTTGCATTTAGCAACTTTCATGACAACTAAAAAGATAATTAAAAATTGTCATTTAATAAATTAAAGAATAAAGCAAGGTTGAGACATTTTCTCAACACTTTTGGATGATATTTTGTTTAGTTTTTTTGGGGGAATCTCCTTGGGTTTATCTCTTCTTTGCAGGTGTCTTGGTGGCTTCCAGCTCTCTAGCGCTATGGTGCATTTAGTCTTTTGTGGTTCATCGAATCTTCATCTTTGTTCCTCTTTTGGATCTTGGCTCTCCATCCTAATGTCTTTGAATTTTGACTCTCTCGAGCCCTTCATGGTTCTGTTGTTCATTTTTTGGTGAAGCTCTTGAGCTCTTCATGGTTTTTGTGCTTTTTGTATGGTATTGCTATCTTTGAGGCATGCTGTTCAAATTTTGTAATATTTGGATATCTACTTTTTGTTTCTACTGGTTAAGCAGATAATGTTGCATCTTTATGCTTCCCTTTCGACGTGTAATTTCTTTCTTATTTAATAAAAATTTCATGGTTTTACCACTTTTATTTTTTTTTAAACCGTCACTCTTTAAAAAATGGTGTTTACTGTTAAAAACTAGTTTTCGAAGGAGATGAAAAAAAAAGTGCAATTTGATTTCAAAATTTTTGAAAAAAATATATTTAGAATATACAGAGAAAATGTCATAAATCATTAGTTTGCATCATCTTCACATTCCTCACTGTTTAGCCGCAACTATAGGTGCCAGAAAGTGAAGATTTAGTTGAAAAAATTTAGTTCAATGTCTAGTTTGACCAAAAATTGTAAACCAGTATTGTGGGATCACCCTGATGTACAATGTCATTTTATTAGAGATATGGTCGAAGATGACAAGGTGAAGCTAGTTAAGGTAGAGACTTTGATGAATGTTGTTAATTCTTTAACTAACCTTGTGGGCATAGAGAAGTTTAGATGGTGTTAAGAATATGTGGGCCTTTTGTCCCCTAGCAACTAAGAGTTTGTGTTTATACACCCTCTCGTTGCTCTTGCAAGGTGTAATAACCTCCATATTAGTAAATTACACATATAACACATTATCAAGAAAATTAAGTGACACATCCTTGATAATCAAGAATAGGAACAAGGAAAATTATGTTAAATGAGAATTTTAAAGTAAAAAGGCCAACAACATGACATTACATATAGGACCGTAGTCCTTACAATAGCCGACATGATCAAGTACAAGTTTACACAAAGAACCATAACAAGGACCTTCCCGACAGGATTGTTTCGATATCAAAATGCTTCATCCACTTCAAGGATGAGAACATTGCTGGAGCATGTTTCCACCGTATCATGAAGTGATTCACTTCCCCAAAATTCTTTTTGAAAGGAGAATACCTGACCCAACATGAGGAAAACTAGCAAGGCAAAACTGAATGGAGTAATGGAATCTTGAAGTGACAAAACTACATATCATGAATGTCAAAGGAAAAACAAACAAAGTACACTTTGAGATACACATACCAGTCTCACAAGCCAATATAACAATTCATTGTCTATGCTATTGAGTTAGCATTACTCTTAAGAAAATAAGGCATAATATTTTCATATCTCCACAATATTGCACATAATGAGAGCGTTGCTATCATATTCATTAAAACTTTATCCATACAAGAATATGTAGATATATAACTAAATGCATGCTTCTATTATCTTACAAATATAGAGATTATTACAATTTTAAGAAGGTATAGCTCATGTATGTATGTATATGCATATATATTTATGTAATCTTTTATGCATATTTATGAGTATACATTCTTAAGAAAATAAAAAGGTCATTACTCTTCTACTCCTCGTATGATGTCACTAATTCTCAGATAATCAAACTTGCTTACATCCCAATCTTTATCCAATACATAAAATAATCTAATAAATTTGATGTATATCTTGTATTTTAAAAGAAATATTAAACAATTATTGTACTATTGTAAGAAGAAGATCTTTTCCTTGATTTCCATTTAAGGAGTTAAAAATTGAGTACAAGTAACTATTGAAATTCACATGCAATCTTTAATTAAAGTTACAAATGAAATAGAGTATTGGGTTGCCTTCACCTTTTACATAACACCCATCTTTATTATCAAGTTCAATTCTTTGGAAGTTAAGACAATATAAGTTAACTATCCACAAAATGCATTTAAGAAATTACAACGTTCTTTTGAATAAACACTTTTCAAGCGACGCAAAATGAAATCTTAAGAGAAATCAACCCAATGATAATACACCAACTATATTCATTCTCGAAAAGGACATGGTGTTACAAAATTGTAATCAATATAGACAATAGAATATTTAAAGATCAAAGAGCAAGGTAGGAAGAGAATAATATAATTGTATCCATTAATGTCTCACAATTTTGCACATTTTAGGACATATATTTATGTAACTCAAGCACCTATTTAATTTTGTATGTCAAATTAAGTATATAAAATGTTAATTTTGGAAGCTTTGAGCACGGTGTCATACACCCATAACAATAGCACCAATAATAACAAATCACTATTTTCCACTCTCTGAAATTTGTAGAAAATTATAATTAACGATAATTAGAGATGAAATCTCTAATAAATTATAGTCACTAGACACAAAAACTCCCATCAAACATGATCACTGAAGAAAAATACTCTCAGTGAACATGATTGCTCAAACTTTGGAACAATTCCCATCAATTCACTAAAACCAAGATTCTTTTACCATAAAATATAAACACTACAAAGTTGACTAATAAATTGTATTAGGCATAGATTGCCTTGAAAGCTTGGGAACCATTCACCCAATTGCAATGATCTATTCCCATCACGCTAACAAAATGATGCACCTATTACCCCATATATGCAGAGTTCAAACACTAAAAAGAACCTTAAATATTTCTTAGCATGGGATACTCGAAGGTTTATATCCAAAAGAAAAATCAAGCACTTCTAAGGGACCATGTACAAAACCAGTAAGAAAGGACCATAGTAAAGAGTTCCTATAGATGAAGCAAACTATCATGTGTCAACTAACCATCATTCACCTTGCAAAAGGAAATGGCCATACCAAAGGGAAAGATCAAAGTGTTTTGTCTCCAGTTTTGCTTCAGCAATATGCAGAATGTAGAAGTATAGATAAAATACCTCTAAGAATTGTGGTATCATGGTATGCCATCACTGTTTTCAATTGAAGCAAGGAATCAAACTTATTAAGATTCTAAAAGTAATTGCTGAAGAAAATGCAACCCAAAATTCCCAATCGATGCCAAATTTTCACGTGATCAAGGCTGGAAACTCTTTCAAATTGTTATCCAAAAGGATGACAGGGTATTTTCCAGATTCAAGTTTGTATTAGAACAATGCGAGATCATGATTCAACTTAAAATGCTTAGCAGAAGATCCACAGGAATTACTCATGGTCTTACCTTAAACCTTTCACACCTGCAACGATGGCAAGAGTTGACTAAGAAATCCTCGTCGCCTTCCTCCCATGCGAGATCTGAAAGTGTCTTTTGGAGACAAGCTATTGGAGCATTCCCCAAATCCGAACAGAGTAGAATAAGTGAGCTTTGTAAGGTAGCAGATTCTCATTACCAGTCAGTTGGTTAATACCTTTTGAAACTAACAGCCCTTTCCGTCCCCCGGCCATAACCATTCCCATGAGGGGGCTTTAGAATCTATTTTTAAGGAGCAGAGAGTTTCATGAAGCAAAAACAAAGAATGCTACAGGATAAATTAAAATCTTTTCCTCAACAATAGCAGTCCCTATTTTTTAGCTCAAAAACTTAAAGCGGTGCAATAGGGGTGGGGCTAGAAATTGCCCCACCAGCTTAGGCTTTTTTCTGCCACTTGTCAATCATATGAAACTTTAAAATTCTTGTCAATTAATTTTTCTATTATTTCATATTTATGTACTGAGCTAAATTGAATATGCAAAACAATAAGGTTCATGAATATGCAAAACAATAAGCTTAAATTATGCTATAAATCCATGAGACCACCCACTTTAAAATAACCCACTATTTTTTTTAGGAAGTCCCCCTCCATGGGACCACACCCTAAGAATATGACTGTGACAATTAAAACTCCATGACTTCCCCATTCCAATTTAAAAAAAAACGTTCCTCCATAATGAATTATGCCACTCCACTATTTTCATTTTCCAATCGTGGCCTATGTGGCCAATTTTTTTCTTTTTCAAGCGGTTAAACAAATGTTTAAATGCATTCCCACACTTGGCATGCATTGCAATACTTCTTCGGTGTGGGCTTAACAAACTCTTAATCCTTCTTCAAGTTAGTTGCCACAACCAACGTGAATATTATTTTCCAATCTTTTGATATTTCAAAGACTTATTTTCTTAAAATTTCCTTAATAATATAGTTTTCTCAATTTAATAATTAAATTGTGCAAAAAAATAGGACGTGACACAAGATGTTCGACAAGTGGGATATTTGTTGGGAAAATGTGTCTCAACCTTGCAATTACATAAGGTTTACTATTGATAGGTAAGTGTAGGGGGTTGCGGGGGGAACCCCCCATGAGGAGTCCAAGGGGATCATCCCCCAGTGGGGGGTTCGGGGGCCGTGGGCCCCCAAAATACAAATTTTATGTGTATTGTATTATTATAAATATGAACCACTCATTATTAGGTCTCAGATCTAATGGTCAATATTTTGTTGGTTTCACTTGCCCTAGAAGGCAACCATATTTTATGAGGGTGTTGTATTATGAGTGTGTATTGTGATGTATTCTGAGAGTCTAATAATGCTCGTGTTGCCTCTAGATCTCTAGTTGGTGATACTCTTGTGAGAAGCTTGCTCTGCAAGTATATTGTAATCTTTGTGATTTTTGAATAATATATTGGGTGGCTTTTGGAGTGTGGGATTTTTCTCTCGAAAGGGTTTTCCCCGCATAAATCTTTATATTGTGATATGCATGATATTTATATTTATTTTTGTTTAAGTTTTTGTAACTGTTGAAAAAATATGTAAAGTTTTGCATTATCCTCTTCTAAAGAATGGTGTAGGAAGTTGTTCCATTACCTTAGCTTCCTTACAATTAAATATTTCCTTTCTATAAAAAGACCTAACAAATAAAATCATACACATGTCTTCATCATAAAACTTAAAAAACTCCATAAAATATAAAAATACTCCAACATTTGCATCCCCCTCATGAATGTCACACCCATCAAAATTAGGCATCAATATATGGATCCCAGATTTCATTGTTTACCTCTCATAATTGATCTAATAGAGGTCAAGATGTTTGTATATGGGGTCAAGTGGAACTATTGGAAATGAAAAAACTCACTTTTCTATAACATTAGGGTAATAATTTTATTGTAAGACCTTGAACCTTTTTGAACACATTATTTTTTTATCTCATTGAGCTCATTTATCCTTATCTTGTGTTCATGTATGGATGCATGTATGTTTAAACATGAATATTTATCTTGTGTTGGGATTATTAAATTACATGTATATTAATTTTCATCTCATTTAGGGAAACTTGATCTACCATAGCATCGATGGTTTGCATCATATGATAAATTTGAATGCATTTCCCTAGGGTAAATAACTCCATTCCAATTAACCATGGATGATTACAAGCCACTTGTGTAAGGTAGAAAAGATAAGATTACAAAAAACTTGTTTGTTTACCATCAAAGAAACCATGCTTCAAAGATTGGAAGAAAAACCCATGTATCTTATATCTAGTTATAGTCACTTTGATTTGTGCTCATGAAAGCATGAACAAAACAACAATAAATTTATCTTTTGAATAGAAAAGTTGTCACCTCATTAACTAAGGAAATTCTTGAAGTACAACAAACCTCTAAGGGAATTTTTTTTTTATTCGACAACTAGTAGAGTCTTCGATTAGTTAAACCTAGAAGATATTTATATTCTTTAACTCATCCCAATAGATGAATATTTATAAAGTGTCCCCAATGGAATTTCCAAAATGTTAGGTCCAAAAAATGCTCTCCCAAATCTTAGAGATTTTTTACCTTAAAGACGAGGAATTTATCATCAAGAAGGTAAATAGAGGCTCATCAATAGAGCTAGGATGGTTAAAATATAACATATGGGAGTGAATAATATATCCTTCACTTTGAGCTTAGATTGAACCCAAGAGTGTGTTCCCATAGCTATACCTTAATAGGCATTTAAATCAAATTAAATGAATAACTAAAATGACATCAACCACACCCAAACTACATACTTGACCCAAAATCTATCATTAGGTATTTAAGATTGGCTGCAATAACCTCTCTTATAGATGATAACACACCTTTCACATGCACCCAAAATTATCAACTTCATTAATCCCTTAATATATATTCATTATACTACATACACATTGGGAAAGTGCTAGCATACTAGACATGATCCTTTGAAGGTTTATCCATTAAGATTTCTTGAAACTATTCCCTAGATGTTTTACTTAGAGATTGATGAACATGTATATCTACACTACTCCTATATCTAACATTATGGAAGGTGATTTAATGGTAGATTTTTTAATCCCTCACCAATGTGGACTTGTTCCTACTCCATTGGGAAAAAAATTCATCAATACCATAGAGGAAGGAGATAAAACTTACACAACATTAGCAAAACTATATTTTAGTCATATACAATAATAGATTTATATTTCATGTAATACAATCTAGAACTAAAAATAACCACATGAAATAAAGGAATGAAAATTACAAGTCATTTGTAATTCATTAGGTTCAATCACACACACAATCAAACCCTCATTGTAGTTATGAGTCAAGGCTAAGTTGTGATTCAAAGTGCAAAGAAGAGACATGTGCACTAAGATGAATCAACAACATGCACTTTGGAACTATTAGGAAAGTAGGAGATGATACGTTTGTCAAGGTTTCCCATGTACAACTTCATATCATATCTTGGTGGAATAATGGTGGAGATTTTTGTACCACCATTCTACAAGGGGTAGCCATTTAGCCTAATGAGTGTAATTTTGAAGCAAATAAATTTAAATAATTCTCCAATGACTTATTAATGATATTTATTTGACCCTAAATTTGTGGATGATATGTTTAGATTAATTTTAGTTGTGTTCCTTGTAGCTTGAATAGTTCCTAAAAAGGTGATTGGTGAAGGTTCAATCACAATTATAGACTATAGAAGCAAGCATACCACAAAGGAAAAATGTGTGGCTAAGGAACTCTTTGAAAATAAAAGAGGTGTGATATAGATGGGATAAATAATAAAAGTGAACATAATTGGAGAGATAATAAACTATCAATAGAATAATTAATTTTCTGCATAACTTAGGCATTCATTTAATAAAATTCAATCCATATTGTTGCTAAAATTAAATGGTTGTAGAGTTATTGGAATCTAAGACAATTTCATATTTTTGTTATTGGTGTGTATCACTTTATTCGGCAATTTTTTATTTCATTTTTCAACCAATGTAAAAAGAAATATTATTTTATTTATTTATTTATTTTAAAGAACATATAATACCCCACAAAATAGGCATATATATTTCCTATAAAATGGGTCTAAAAGAGTAGAGTTTGTAGAAATAACAATGTAACATTTGTAACACAAGTGACTACTATCCTAATTGTACCTTTAAGTTGACTGATCATTTTTTAGCTAGTGAAGAAAATATTTAATTTGCACATGTCCTTTTTTTCATTCTTGTTGGACCATTTATAACTAATCTAGAGTTGGGAAGGATAAAGAACATAAGCCTTCATGATCCTCAAATTTTCAAGAAATGTAATTGGTTCCATATTCTCTTTCTCTGTTATATATACAATGTCATAATCATAGATTAATAATTTGGTGGCACAATTTTGTTATTTTAGAGAGGATACACCTTGTTCTAAGAAGTATTTGAAGTTATTATGATCTATTTAGATATTTAAAAGTGATGTACCCAAAAAATAAATTCATTTATTGGCATCATGAAAAGGCGAATATTTCATTTTCATAGGTTGATTTGGCAATTTAATACTTAATTTTTTTATAAACACACTTTGCATCACCCAACATGTGTAGCATAGTACTTGCACACGTATACAAAATATAGTCCTTGCACCTCTATGTATGTTTCTTGCATGTATCATTTCTCATGTGTATCTTACAACCCTACATATAGATGCACACACTAATGCCTACTCAAATCATATGTGTACAACTCATGGACAATTAATAATCACGTGTTATACTTTCATATATGTGTGTGCCTCTACATCAAAAAAATTATCATACAAATAACACCATTTGAATCTAGCACATGGAAAAAAAATTCACGTCATAGTAATCCAACTAGTACCATATGGTTTTGACATGTGTCATGATCCTATTTACATAATTAATGAAACATATGTATGAATCACTTTTTAGCATATGTGTGAATCCTAGATGAGGACCTAATTATATAAATACTTGTTTGAAAATTTTGTAAAGTATAAGGGAATTGCATATCTTCATCTTACCTCCTATATTCTCCCCTCATTTAGTCTAAATAAAAGTTGTATATCTACTATATCATTCCACATTTGAATGTGTTTTGTTCTACACAAATCTATTTTCCTTTATACATTTTATGATACATTTATATTAGTAGCTAATATGCATGATCAACCCCTTATTCTCCATGGGAATAAGATCATCGATATTTCTAGAGCTCTTATTTTATCCTCATGTATAACCATGTATAATAGCTAAGGTAACTCAACACACCTAGTTCAACTTGTAAATATTTGGATGAAAATCAAAGAAAAATAGTTGAATTCAAGACTATATAGTATATCATCACTTGTGATGTCATTGATGGAATCTCTTGGCATGCTACTTGGAAGATAATTAATATAATAATTTACATGGAAACTATGATTCTAAACACAATGGTGGAAAGTACATGCATGTATACAATATTTTAATCTCTACAAGTCTAAGTCATAGGCTAAACCAAATTTAGTATCTAGTAAATAGTATTGAGTAAGTGCACCAATCTGTGACACAATTTAGGTGCCAAATTGAAAAAACAATCAAAAAAACCCCTAAATAAGGCCTTTGGCACACGCCAAATGTCTAAAAATACATTTGGCATTCACCAAATGTATTTCTAGACATAAAATGCAAAAGTCGGGTTTGGAACCCTCATTTTGTCTTCAACCTGTGGCTTGAGAAGGAAGATTTCAGGTCTGCAACTCACGCTTGCCAAATCTCCTCCATTCTTTGCATCCTTAGCTTGCCATTTTCCACGAGAATGCCGCCAACATGTTGGAGAGGTCAAAGATTGCAAAGAGGTGTGTATTTTTATTCTATTTATTTCGAATTTGATTTGGAATGCAACTTTAAATAGATTTTTATAATAAAACTTTGCTCTAATTCTTAGGGAATGAATCTCCACCTCAAAACATTGAGAATTCACAATCACCCCCTCATCAAGAACCTCCTATACAAGAACAACCCGAAACCCCTCCATCAATTCATAGGCATCCTCAAGGAACACAAGAAAATATTCAAAATCAAATTGAAAACAATAAAAGAGACATTCAACAATTAATTGCAAGATTAACCGAGCATGCCGAAACCCACCCTTATAGGAGAGGGATTGTTGAATCATTGAAGTCAATTTTAACTCATGTAGGAGAAATGAGCGAGCAAATGAATTTTTGGTCAACTAAGAGAGATGAGATGAGGCAATTTTATGCTAATGGTTTGTCATATGTAGATGTCAAAAAACTAAAAATTAGCAAAGCCGAGCTGTGTGCCCTATTTAAAGACCCAAAAGCTAATGAACCTTTGTCCCATGCATGCAGGAGGTTCCCCATCCATTGGTGCTACCATGATTTAATTAGAAACAAATTTTGGGAGTGATGGTGGATGGTATTTGACCAACCTCCATGCAATAACCATGAGGTGCCGCAATACTTTTTGAGGAAAATCTATTGCGAGTTTGTCCTCAATAAAATGCCAAACTATTTTGACATCTTAGAATTTCAGGGTAGAGGTGGGGGCTCCACACACGATAGACCTGTTGCACGACGTAATCCACAGTTGGCACCAAGAGCCTTGGGCAGACCCATGGTGGAGCATGTCGTTGTTCCTTCCATTGTTAAGGACAATGCAGAGGTGGACACGATGAAATCGATTGGCTCACTCACCTAGACCATTTTACAGTGTATGAGTCCTCTAGTAGAGCCTGGTGTGGAGGAGACATGTAGGATCCGAGCTCCACCCCACCATTGTGGCGCTTATGGTGTTGTTTGCATGTATGATTACTAGGGTGCTCATGATGCAGCTCCATAAACTATGTCATTTGCAGAGGCGATGGCTTTCACAGATGATATTCTGAACGATACATTCGACATTGACACTCAGGTAAAATTAGCAAGTTATTTTAATGTTGTTTATTAAAATATATTTTTAATTTTAAGAATAACTAAATTAGTATAATTTTGATATGATGAAATTTCAGGGTCGCACTGTTCATGAGGGATGCTCTATTCCTATAGACCCTTATGCATTCTCGACGATGAGTCCATAGGTATGCAACTAGTATTAAAGATATTATTATTGCATTTGAACAGTTGAATGTTATATTTGAATGTTTGTCTCATAACATGCTTCGGATTTCAAACAGTTTCCTGGTGCACCTTCTTCCTCCACACCTCGTGATTCATATCCTCAAACAATGTACACTCATGTAGCCCTTATTCATTAATAGGGTTGTAAATCTATGTTAGCTAGTTTTCATAATTTTGCGTATATACAAATCTAAAAAATTGATGAGAAACACAAACATTGCATTCAAGTATTCCTTGATCGTGTCACATTATGTTCTCCTATATCAACATGATACCTGAGATATTGTTTCATTTGCAGTTGTTCACAAGAAATAGCCCTGGTGATGTTGGTGGCACGATGGACCATGGAGTTGCTGCAGCAATAGCCAGTTCTGATCCATTGATAGAGGTATGGAATGTATTAGACGATTTGACATTATATTTTCTCTTTTATGGTCTATTATAGAAAATTTTCACGATAATTTTATGTAGTTTAATTTCTATCTTCATGGTTTCTACAGGTGGTTGTCATTCCAGATCGTGGACATGGTGATGCTTTAAATGTGCATGATGACTATATGTATGCGATAAGTGATTATATTTTGTTATATGCCATTCCATAATTCAATTTCTATGTGTTTAACATCTTTACTTTTAATCGTATCAGTTGAAGGTCCAGAGTGAAGAGAGGAGGAGTAGCGGGCATGTTCAAAAGACAAGACAAGCAACAGTCACTCCATCCAGCCGAATTTCGAAGGCAACACGGGATCTATTTCCTTCCCCTAGAGGGAAATGACTATGTATTAGTGTTGTTTGTTGTATGCCTATGTGCCATTTTGGAACATATGTTTTGTACTATTGATATATATACGTGATATTTTGTCCAAATGGCTCCTTTGTACTAAGCCTATATGGTTTTTTTGGATATATTTATATACTTTTATCAATATATCATTGTATATCCTTTCGGATTTTTTATTAAAGAAACTCTTATTTTGCTACTGCCATTCTTGAATGATGTTATCATGCATATCATGTAAGTTGTATGCTTGAATGTTGTAGGCATGGATTTTGTTTACATCTAATGCTTAATTAATTATTGTGGAATGCTCAATAAGCCCCATCTAAAGCGTATTGTAGAAGTAAGCTCCATTCGTGGTGGTTTGTATCCTTTGGAATGCTTCAATTACTTGTGCCTCACCGATATAGAGGCAAGGAGGCTCAAACCCAATCATTCTGACAACCTGCCTTCAAGGGACTCCTACCAAGATTAATACAATCTATTTTGAGCAATCTACACAACCTCAAATCCACATCAAACCAAACTCTTCATTCAACACCTTACCCAACAATCCACCCTTGTAGCACTCTGATGCAGAGCCAAGGTGGAGAAGACTCACAACAATGGAAATGTCAATTCTCAATCAAGAACTCTTCTTCATAATGATTCAGCCTAATAGGCATCAACCCACACTCAAGGGTCTCAACTCCTCAACCTTGCAAATGAACAACAAGACTCCACCAAGGCCCTACAAATACCTCAAAATTCATACAATGACAATTGAATCAATTGACAACAATCCCTAAGTCAGATTCATCAAGGTTTCCAAAACTCACATTTGTGACTGGTTATTCTTGTAGTACTCAAAACTCAGTTTTAGCCAGATTTCTCCCAACCTTTCCAAAACACTAGAAAATTACAAGATGGATTGAGATACCCTTTTTCAGGGCTACACAACATACCAAAGAATCAGTGGTCTCTCTTTTGGACTGACATAGACTTTCAACATACCTACTTCAATTTTGGATTCACAATTAGCCCTTTTTTTCCAAAGGGACCACCTTTCCAGCTTTAGGTATCTATCCAAATGCCTTGTAAATTCTTAGGTCATGGTGCCAAACCTCAAATATTGTCATTACTTTGTGTCTACAGAGCCTCTAGCTCACAAAACCCAAGAAACCCTCCTAAACCTTCACAAAATCAAGGGTTTTAAAGAAACATACAAATCCAGACCTCTCTCAGCACTTAAAAATCCCCAAACACCTCAAAATACTTCTGAACAGACTCATCAGACCCTCACATAACCCTTATAGGAATTAATTCTTAAAAACCTCTCTTTGGTTCCTCACTTCCATGTTGGAAAACCTTTGTTCAATCTTAGAACAGTCACAAAAACACCACATAATTATGACTCCTTATTCCAAAATGAGTTGACACACTTATTATAACATGTTTTCAATCAATCCACCAAGATACTGTAGCAAACAATAGGTGGATTGATTGTTACATCACAAATTTCCCCTCAAACCCTTGATTCAACAACATTGGGACAGTCACTGTTTGTGTTGGTTCTCTCTACAAACAAAGAGTTAAGACACCAAATAAAAAATAAATGAATTAGAAAACATTTAGAAACATCCTCTAAAATTATTAGACCATGAAGAACCTGTAAGTGCCCGTACAACAGTCCAAAAGATACGGAAAATAGTATTTTTCTAGAAAATTGCTCAAAACTGTGGTGTTTATTGTGTAAAATTATTACAAAACTTCTTCCACTCTCTCATTCGAGCCTTGGTAAGGCTTTTTAAATAATTTTCCAACAACCATATTCTCCCCAATTCCCATAACCAACCTTGGGATTAGTTGGTCCCTTAATTACATTTGTTTGTGTTAAAGTTGCTTTGTCAGCATTTTACAACTTATATGATTTCTAATTGACTTCTAAGACACAAAACACCCTTTATTTGCATTATGTTTGATCTCTCAAAGCTTATTATACAAAATAAACCTAAATACACTAACATTTCCCTATTGATGTATTCAAATAAAAAAAAATTGGTGTAGGTGCTCCTACACCAAACTCAAAACCCGGTCCAAGCCTAATTTCTCCCAACCTTTCTAAAACACCAACCATTTAAAGGTGGATTAAGATACCCTTTTTAGGGTTACACAACATATGCCAAAACCAATAGTAACTCTTTTAGACCAACATGAACTTTCAATACACCTCCCTCGCTCTAAGCTTCACAATTAGGCCTAATTTCAAAAGGAACCCCCTCACAAACTCACCTCCAAACCAAGGAAACTTGAAACAGTCTTAGGGATGCTCACCAAACTCAGGATTCTCCCATTTTAAGAGCCCCAAGAACTTGTTCTATTCCTCTACTCACAAACTGTCCTAAACCTTCACAAAAAGAAGGGTTTTAAAGAAACTCATAACTCCAGACCTCCCCCAATCCTTCCAAAGGTGAAAACACCCCACAATACCTCTGCCCTAACTTAAAGGACACTCACAATCCCATTCCTTTCAGCATTTCTCAGATTCGGTACTTGAGTTCCTTACTTTCATGGTGGAAACACCCCTGAATAGCACTAGAACTTCACACCCCACTGAGTTTATTCATTCTCTCAGCCTCCAAAGTATTCATACACCAAACTAATCATGGTATAGGCCAATCCACTGATCAATAGGGTCAGAATAGTAGGTGGATTGGCTAATGTGTCATGGTGTTGCCCTCAAAACCCCTAACACAGAAAATAGAGCAGTAACCAAGTTTGATAATCCCACACACACCAACGATGGATTTAAACCTTCAGAACAGATGCAAAGAGAGTAAAAATATATGCAATCAAGTATCCAAAGCCTCAAGTCATGATAGACTTGTATGGGCCTGTGCAAGGCAAAAAAAAATCAAGAAAACAAAGAAAACCAGTGATCAACGTTTTCAAGTATATTTTGTTATTAGAAACTGAATAAAATCAACCCTCAACTTGGGGTATTACAACAATATATCTTGATACCACCTTCCAACTACCCCTTGAGCCGATCAACCACCATAACCACCCTTTATTATACTTCTAAGATGGAAATTTTCCAATTTTGCTCTTAATTACCATTCATTCACAACTTTATTTTGCAAATACCACCTAACTGACCTATTAAGTCTTTTAAATACAATTGCAAGGTATTTACATATCATATAGAAATATAGAGAGCAAATACAATAAATATTTTAACTAATGAATTGTAAAATATGGACTTTTATAGTTTATATTCATGTCATTGATTACATTGCATTGCACATCTTTCAAAGTCAAAGCATTGCTTCACTTTGCATAACTAATAAGTAGATCCTGATAGATGCCAAAAATTTAATTACAATATAGTTTGAACAAAGTCAACGTAAGCAGTTATGCAATTTCTTCACATTGCATAACTAATAACTAGGAGTAGCTGCCAATTGCATTTTCTTATCATGGCATTCTATGAGACCAAATTTCTTTGAGATATTTTTTCAAATAGTTCCCTGCCTTGTCTATGTTACCAAATTTTTCATACATGTCTACCAAAGCATCTTCTCAAACAGTTCATTGCCTTGTTGCTATGGCTAAAAGCCTAAAACAAGTGATTTTGAACAAGCTATGGATGCTTCAAAAAATATATCAAAAGCATAATAGTAAGCAATAGCATAGAGAAGGCAGTGAACTGTTTGAAAAAATGCATCAAAAAAATTGCTTTGAAATGATACATTTAGTTGTGCTTTCACTCTTCTTTAACATTGTATATCTGCTCCTTTTTATAACAAGAGAAAAAAACGTAAAAAAATGTATAACAAGAGATAAAAACGATCTTTTTTGAAATCGAAAGGAATTTCCATAGCATAGAGATATAGAGAGAAAATAAAATAAAGAGTTTAACTAATGAAATGTAGAAAATAGATTTTTGTATTTTTTATTCATGCATTGCACATCTTTCAAACTCAAAGCATCACTTCACATTGCATAACGAATAACTAGATGCTGATAGATGACAAAATTTCAATTACAATATAGCTTTTGACAAAGTTAACCTAAGCAGTTATGCAATTACTTCACATTGGATAACTAATAACTAGGAGCAGCTGCCAATTGCTTTAGCTTGTCATGGCATTCTATGAGACCACATTTCTTTGAGGCATTTTTTCAAATAGTTCATTCCCTTGTCTATGCTACAAAATTTTTCATATATGTCTACCAAAGCATTTTATCAAATAGTTCATTGCTTTCTTGCTATGGCTAAAAGCCTAAAACAGATGCTTTCGAACAAGCTATGGATGCTTGGAAAAAATCTAGGAAAGCATAATAGTAAGCAATAGCATAGACAAGACATTGAACTTTTTCAAAAAATGCCTCAAAGAAAAGTGGTCTCATGGTGATGTAATGCCATGACAAGCCATAGACAAGGCAGTGAATTGTTTGATAATATGTCTCAACTACTTGCATTTGACAAATTTTTCCTCGAGTGAAAATTCGCCACCATAGGAAAAATCCTCCGAGATAGCGAAAATCGAGCAAGGTTATTGTAGAGGGGCCCAACACGATCCCATAGGATCAAACGATAATTTTCTAAGCATCACGATGTCCGAGTAATAGCATGTTGAAGTTCACAGTCATTTTGCACTTTGGACCCTTAAGGGATAGATCCGGTTGAACGTAGCTCAGAGCGATTCCGCGTGTTTAGGTGCAAAAGAGGACCATGCCTAGCGAAAACATACCTATTCGGATGCGTTGGAATAGTTTGTTTGGTCACACGAGCTGCAAAATGAAAGTTGCACCACTTTGCAACTTTCAACTACTTGCATTTGACAACTTTTTCTAAGTCATACTCCTGCACCTTAGCTATCCAGTTACCCCTCCTATTACAATCAATATCATGTTGGGTCAATATGCTCTTAACAAAAGGGTCTGACATATACACTATGGAGTGCGAATGCAGGATATAGAAGCAGAACTACTTAACTTATCTAACTACTGCAAACACATGTTTCTCAATAGGGGAATAATTAAGCTCATGTTTCTTTAGAGGCTTCCTCATAAAAGAAATAGGTTCCTGAATTCTATCTTTGTTTTCTTGCAACAACATGGCGAATGTAGTATGCTCAGAAACATAGCAATAGATAATGAAGTCCTTTTTGAAATATGGACTAACCAGGGTTGGAGCCCGGGTAATTGCTTCTTTAATGTTTTTGAAGGCACGCTTCCCAACCTCATTCCATTTAAAACCTTTTTTTTCCTTCATCATATCCGCAATATGTTTAGTGATCTGAGAAAAATCTGGAATAAACTTCCTCAAGAAATTTACCTGGCCAAAGAAAAACTTCACACCACTCCGATTTGAGGGGAGACTTAATTGCAAGATAGCTTTTACCCTATCAGGACCTATTCTAATGCCCTCTTTAGACACAATGTGACCCAAGAGTTTACCCTCAGTGACAGAAAAGATATAATTTTTAGGATTAAGGGAGATACCATGTTCTTTACACCTCTATAAAACTCGCTCCAAATCCTGCAAGTGATATTTCCTCTTTCTAGAAAACACTGTTAAATCATAAAGATAAATAACTATGATCTTGTTTTGGAGATATCCAAAAGACAACTCCATAGCCCGCTAAAATTTTGCCCCTGCATTGATGAGTCCAAAAGACATTCGATTATAGGCAAACGTTCCCCAGGGCATAGTGAACGTCGTTTTATGTTGATCTTCTCCCACCATGCTGATTTGATTGTTCCCAAAGAAGTCATCTATAATGGACATCATTTTTGAACCCATGACTTCTTGCAGAATATGGTCCATGTTAGGAAGGGGATAATTATCTTTTAATGATGCCTGGTTAAGATTCCTGAAATCAACATATATCCAAATCTCTCCATTTTTATTGTGAATTGGCATAATGTTCGCCACCCATGTAGGATGATGTATGGGATATATAATCAGTGCCTTCAACATCTTATCAATCTCTTTAAAGATTGCATCAGTCACCTTGGTATTATAGGTCCTCTGCTTTTGTTTGAAGGCAAATTTTCCCTCTTTAAGTGGTATATGATGCTGAAATTTCTCGTCCATAAAATTTTTCAAATCATCATAGCACCAAGTGAAAACCTCTTTATATTTAACTAGTAGGGCAATCAACCTTTCCTTCTCTTCAGGAGAGCATCATTTTTTTATGTAAACCATTTTAGGGGAAACATAATCTCCAATGTTGATGCTTCAAATTCATCAAAGGGTCCAGAGAAATTGTTCATTTTCCACTTTATAGAGCATTCGTGGCGATCAAATAGGCCATCTAGAGAGACCAAACCCTTAGGTGTCTTATTTCCTTTTAGCTGAATTATCTCATCTTGAGGCCCACACATTCTTCTGAGATAAAGATGTTTGCACTAATTTTCACTTCCTTCGAAGAAGACCTGAGTGAAAGTCTCAGTATTCTCTAGAAAGGCTTGGATTTTCTTATCATCTTCAAAAACTTTAACATTATCAAGGATACTGGGGTGATAAATCAACTCGATCCTGTAAGATTTATCTTTAAATTCTAGATGCAGAAGGAGTAAAGAAGTCGAGACTGCTAGTGAATCGACCTTCGTATTAAATTCCCTAGGAACAACTTCTATTGAAAAGGCATCAAAACTTTCAATGGTAGTCTAGACTCGATTCTGATAATGCTTCAATCTTTCATTTTTAATAGTGAAATAATTTCGCACCTGTTTGACAATTAGTAATGAATCTCCTAAAACCTTAAGCATCCTTATTCTCATACCCTTAGCTTCACTTAACCCTAATAGAAGGGCTTCATATTCAATAGTATTGTTTGTATTTTCAAATTCTACTTTATAAGCAAAAGGGAAATGCTCACTCACCAGAAGGGGAAGTAAAGACGACCCCTAATCCTAACCCAGCATGAGAAGAACTTACATTGAACTCCATTGTCTAGAGCTCGGGTTCTGAATCTGGAATGTGTGCATCATCCTCCTTTTCTTCTCTCGAGAAAAACATGTTCCCAAATTCAAATTCTTCATACAAAATCTGTGCTTTGGGATCTTTAGACTTAAGCACAGTTATCTTGGCTTTTGATTCAATTTCAAGGCACACCTTCTCCTTTTCAATAGGTATAGTGGCATATGACCAATCTAGTTGTATGTCTCCTCCCAAATCTTTACAAAAAATCTTGCTTAGAAGCATGCCATAAATAGCAGGGATGGCTGCAACCAATATGGTGAGCTTGAGTCACTTATTTGGATAAGCTGCAAGTGCAACTTGAGCATATTTAATTTGTCCAAGAAAGAGAAATTATTTAGAATCCATCGCATAGCATTGTCCAAATGTCTTAGTCATCTCTAGCCCTAAAGCTTTAGAAATTTGTGCAGGCATGACATTATCAAAATCTCTTGAGTCAATGATACAATTGTTAACCCTAAACCCATTTACAAATAATGACACATAGAACGGATAAGGTTTTACATCAAAGGTTGATGGGAGAAACAATTTTACTACTAGAAGCAGCGTTAGCAACAAAATCTTGAGATTTAACCATTTCTTCATCTAATCCTGTATACGACTCTAAACATCCTAGCCTAACATATTCAATCAACCTGTCTAATTCCTTAGGATCCATCTTCAAATATTCAACCTGGGAGATCTAAATTTTAGTCCTTTTGCAAAATTACACAATATCAAAAGCTCCCGCTTGACCTTCTGAGGGTGACACATTGGGATTTTTAGTAGAGCTATTAACTATACTTTGTGAAACATTTTCACCTTTGGAGGTTGCAGTAGCTTTTGTAAGTAGAACCTTAGGAGAAATAGGGGTACCGTTTTGCTTGGAATGTTCTTGGCTTCGAGTAATGGCAGTGCGGTGGCATCATGTAAGGTGATGTACATATCTCCTTTTCTATCATCATCAGGTTTGAATTCTAAATATCCATTTGCAGAGTCACCATATTGATTTGATGAATTACTTTCCTCTGTTACCTCTTCAATAACCTCTTTGGTAGTAGTTAATTGTATAAACCTGTTCATTTCAGGTCGATCAACACCATCATGATCGAAGGTGAGGTGGAAAACACATGTTATTTTTACTGTCCAGAGGAGGAGCTTCAATTGCTAGCCTCTATTGAGTAGGAGGTAGAGGCAGTGTCCTGTTCTTTGGCTAAAAATTGGTCTTCCTAGGAATATCTTGATAGAGTTGGTTGCCTTTCGACATTTTCCTTTTAAGGGCAATTATATCATTAGCCAGCCTTTGAATCTTGGGATTAGAAGATGTGGTAAGGAGTGCTTTGTTCATATGCAATTATTTTTTCCACTTCCCAACTATGATGAATTCATCTTCTAATTCCACATCCAATGCATGTGTAGCTTCTAGAGTATTCAATGGTTTCCTTTTTAAGAGAAGACCGATATCAGGGTACTGCGCATTGATGAAGAAAAATTTCTACATTTCTACAATGGGCCTCTTTGCGAGTGTAATTCAGTTCATTATCCTATTGAAATTGGCCACAAATTCTCTCATAGGCTCACTTCCTTCCTTCTTCACTTGAAAAACTCGTGCCATTAGAGTTAAATCATCATCTACACTTTTAATTCTTGCTTCAAATTTGTTGCACATAGTATCCCAGTTAGTAATACATCCATGAGACAACTAGTAGAACCATTGTGTTGCTATATCATCTAAAAATTCAATGAACAATCTAACTGCAACATCCTCTTCCTGCATTGCAAGCACACCACATGCGGCGAAGAAGGCATCAATATTTTCTTCTGGTGAATCTTTTCCATCTCCTTGAAATTTACATAATTTTTTCTAAGAACCCTTGGGTAAATCATGTAGATTATTACCTAACTACAAGGGCCCAATAGCATCACCCCAAGGAACGGGTTGTGGGTTAGCCATATTGAGGGGACAATTGATCACAACTCATAAAACAGTTTCGTGTAAAACGAGATCTTGGGAGATGGAGTGATTTGAAGGTGTCCTAGTAGGTGAATCGGGTTTGCTCCTAGCACTAGTCCTTCACCTATGGGGAATGATATAAGAAAGATCACTTCTCTGTAGGCTTTCAAAATCAGGATTAGAAACTCCCCTACTTCTTTCCCCCTAGTAAATCTATGAAAATCCAAGGTTACTTAAATTACTCGTGAAGTATACCAAGATAAGACAAAATGGGACTTACAATTCGATCCCCAGCGAAGTTGCCAAAAATTTGTTGGCTAATAGATTAGGCATCTTGAGATATGATAGTTTTATGCCCAAAAGGTGTCTAAATTAACCAAACAACTATGAATATTGACCTTTAAACAAAGACTAATATTCTCTGAATTTTATCAAGGTACAATTCCCTGACAAGATTTTCAATGAATCAAATGCTGAAATTAAATACCATGTATGCTTTTAACCAGAAAGTAGAAAAGGCATAACCAATATCAGAAAAATTCCTAATATCGGAGCGAGATTCAACAAGAAATAAATATCAGTACAAAGACCAATTTCAATCAACTATTCAATAACAAAGCATGTATCTAATACCATTTGAGGAATGAAATCAACCACGATGATAACTGCATAACGTACACAAAGATAAGCTATTGCATAAAGATATAACCAAACATAGAAATTCAAGAACTCAGATTAACTCCAAGACTGAATGAACACAAACAATCAATAATTTCATTCACAACAAATGTTATATTGTCAAAAAAATATGAAGTGTGTAGAGAGAGGGCATATAAAATAGATACAATATAAATAGGTAGATGAGTAACTGCCTCTTTGAAGTCCAAAAGCTGATCAAAGATGAAAATACAAGAAATAAAAGAAAACGAAACTGAGCCACTGTGATGGCGTCGCTTCATTTCCAGCTTCAAGGATCATCAATAGTTTCTTTCGTGAGGCCTGGAAAACTTTGAGGATGTGTAACAACTCCTTATGTTGAGGAATGGCCACATTGTCCATCCTCACCTTCCATGTAAGATGGTTATCTTTAGGTACTTCCTTGTGGCACCCACAAACTACCATTAGATCAATTGCCTAAGAAGTGATTAGATGTAATTCGTTAAGCTTTTGCAGGTGATTGGTGTTGAGTGCAGGTGAATCAAATGTTTCTTTAACCATTTTCTGGAAACAGTCTATCAGACTCTTGGTATCAATATCATCCTTCATCCCACCTTTATCTTGGAGTAATTCAAGGGCCACCAAGGGACCTAGTGCCTCCTTCGAGAAAAAACACACTCATCAATTACTTCTTTGAGCTTCTGCATACTTTGCTTAGCAACCTGCAATTTCCATTCCACCCCCTTATTCTATGACAAGAAATGGGTGTCAAAGGCATTAGATATAACCTATTCAGCAACCAGCTTTCCCATGTCTAAACTTAACATCAATTTTAACTCAGTCTGATAGTTATTCCACAACCTCTCTTCCTTTTCAATTGCAATGATTTCCTCCCCTAAAGTAGTTTTCAAGGCATTTGTTTCTCAAAAGCATCTTATAGACTCAGAAATAACAAAACTTCCCTTTTTAAACAAGGACTCACTTCAATCATCTACGACATTACTCAAGGTTTGAAATTTTTTAATTTTAATCATGGCCTAGTTTCCAACTACAGTTAAAGATTCTACAGAGGAATCAGCTTGAGATAGAGGTTGAGGAACAAGCTAAAAAATAGACCTTAGACATTCAGTTAGGTCTCTAACCTGGGCTTTTAATTTATTTTTTCTTTCTTTATCCTTTTTTTATCTTTCAACCATTTTGGTTGCTAAAAATTGAAAATTGTGTACATCTCCATCCCTGGTAGGAGGCCCAAGATCTACTTTGTCTACTTTAAAGTCACCCACTATTGCCTAGGCATCATCCTTCTGCACCAAAGGGTGAGAAATTTCAATTTGGAGGCGCCTGAATTTTGTATCATTTATTAGCCTAGTAGTGGTTTTTAACTTCTTTGATTTTGGAACTGGAGTCCTCTACAACAATCTGCCTACCATGTCCTTCTTGGGAAAACTTGGTTGAATAGCCTTCCTCTTCCTTGACAGAGAGTCTTTAAACCAGGTTGGGGTTATTGCAACCCTGGTGGTCTTAAGACCTAGAGATTTAAACAATGTCCTAGTAACTAGAGGAGTGCCCTTTATTGATGCAACCGCTTGTGGCTTTTGGGATGTACTCACTTCTCTAGCAGGTGATTTTCCTTGAGAGGGAGAAGAGTTGATATTTAGGGTTTCTAAACCCTCTTCTCCTTCATCTTCCTCATCCTCCTTTTCTAAAATGGGTAGGTTCAATATATCCTCACCACAAGTTTGAGAAAACATATTTTTATCTGGAGGATCTCCATCACCATCTCCTTGAGCTCCTGATGATAATGACTATGAAACATTGCTAGTTGGCTATCCGCTCATAGAAGCTTGAGATGCACCTTCGGCAAGTTGTGAGTCTTTACACCTAGTATGAGGATGAGATTGCTTTGTCCTCTTCTTGGTCACCCATTGTCATGTTATGGTTAAAACATCTGTAGTTTTTGCTTCAATGGTTTCCTTCTCTTTACCGTTCTAGTCCATGGTAGGTATAGGCCACCCTCTATTAATTTAGCATATACCATATCTACCATGTCAAACCTGTCCTCTACAATGCCTTGTAAATCCCACTTCATATCATATATGATTATCTGCTTCATAGATAACCTCATCCAACTTCTTCTTCTAACTTCATACTCATCAAAATAATCAACCCAATAATCTTCGAGGTTGGATTGGTGATAGAAAGTAGGGTTTAACTTCAAATGATTTTTAATATAGTATTTTGAGTCAAAAGGGACTCACTCATCATATGAATGCATATTACACTTGGATAGTTCCTTTTCAATATTTAGGGCATCATACATTGATTGGCAACTGTATGGGCCAAATCCAAAAGGGAAACAAACTATCAATCCCCTACCTTGGCATAATCTATTAACATCGGCTAATTGTCTACTCACCTCAATGTTTACCCATTTATCCTCGGGGTACTTTAGAAATTTAACTGGAAACCCTACATATCCACCAACCCTGATATAGGAGAACCTCTGAAATTGGATAAAATGGTTGCCATAGAAATTCACAAATTACATCGCCTCAGGTGATAGTTGCATTGCAGGACGCCCCTGTAACTCTCTAGTCATCCTCATGGTGAAAGTGTTTGTCACTCTTCTGAAATGATAGAAGCTCTTTTGAAGCTGTATTTTTTCATAATAATCATAAATGGGCACCTTCTATGGAGTTAAACCACTTGGTCCCAATCTAGGCCAAGTTTTAGTACTGGCAAGGGCGTATATCAGATACGAGGATATGTAGAAAAACTTATCGAGAGTAAAGAATGTCATTAGTTCATGAATGTGGTCACTGATAATCTCTACACAATCCAGGAACTACTCTCCACATAACATAATTTGGATGAAGAAATACATCCACTCATCAAAATTGTGGACATCCTCATTTCCTCTTAACCTGCGCAATAACACTACAATGTTGGCCACTTCCTCCACAAAATGCGTTCTATACAACTTCTAGGGAAATTGGGATTTACCCCTCTTGGGCTTGGCCAACCAGTTTTTTTTTATTTCATTCCTGTAGATCCCTTTCTTGGCAATGAACTCAATTTTAGATTTCATCATGTTCATTGATGAATACTCATCTCTTTCAAGAATCCTTAGGCAGGACACAAAGGTGGACCTCTGGATTTTCAGAACCAGTCGATTGTCTTCTATCCTCACCTCCCTTGTTCGTGAATCATAGTGCCTAATGCACTCTAAGATGAGTTTGGGGCATTGCCTAGCCAAAGGAAACACATCAACCTCAATCAATCCGCTATCAATTATCTATCCAGTGATGGGTGGCAGATTAGATGAATTGAATTTTTGTCGTAACTCATCCAAACTTATAGGCCCAAACCGGGTATTGCCAATTTTTGGCCCCTCATAGGTTAGACTAGACATATATTCACAACCCGCACATTTAACCCTTGCCATGGATGAAAATTTATAACCCAGCGCTAGATACCCTTTTAAATGTAAACATAAATAATCCAGGAGAGCAAATTGAACGAATGAGCACTTAAAAATACCTTAATGGCGGAGCCTACAACTAAAATTGTACCTCGTCTAGCTCGTCCTCAAAGAATTCTTTGTGAACAGAATTTTTTTCCAGCACTTCATACTTGCTTAAAACTTTGCGGAAAAATATGAGAGTAGGCAAGCATTTAATGTTCTAAACTATCTCGCGACACCTAGAAATTGTCACTTCACTGCTCCCAACATAACTTCCTTTTAAATTTGAAAGTAAACATCTATGGGCGGTTAAGTAAGAGGTTTGATGAACAATACAAAAGTGTACATGAGTTTGACCAACATGCCAAGGTTTCGCCCAACCATCACAAAGATAACAAAGGAAATTTCAAACGACGATATAAAACACCACCGATGTTGAAAGCATGGAAAGGTGAAGCAACTTGAACTCAAACGACCAAAAAGGGGGTTCAAAAAACTACACAAAACACCACTCGAGTTCGAAAGAACATATACAAGGCTGCGTAAATAAAACTAGGCCGCTTAGAGGTTCGTTGGATGACTTTGAAATCATGAGGCAAAAATATAAGGTAACACCAACCAAAAAAATAACCTCAAACATCCCAAATTGAAACAGTTTATATAGAAGACATTACGAATAAACCTAGAGAATTCACCCCGATGAACTTCTAGAAATGTCACAACATCCAACTCTTGGTCGCATAATAGAAACCATGTTAAATCTTGACCCAAATTTTTACATGTTGAAAATTTCACAAAATGGTGCTAAAATTTCCTCAAACTTTGATGTCAACACACTCAAAGAACAATCCTTGGAAAAAATGTCCTTAGAAGAACCATCCTTTGCACAAATAGCATCAAGAAATCATCCTCATGAAAATGAATCTTTGGCACAACATATTACACAGAAAATGCCAAGGCCTTCTTCATTTAATGTGTCAAGCCAACCAACAGTTACTTTACAAGGGATAGATCAACCAAATTTCTCAAATCAATATAGCAATCCCTTATATAATGATCAAAGTCTAGGGAATACTAACACAAGTCTAGTTTTTCAAAACACAAACACAAATCTAGGCTTTCAAGTTCCCCCAACACCCCACTAACATTCAATGCTCAAAATTAAAATATAACAAACTATGGAATGAATCCACCTTCACAAAACATGAACTTGAATGGTCCTAATATACAAAAACCCAACATAAAAAAAATCAACAACCCCAACATCAACAACATCAATATTAACAAAATCAACAAACCTAGCATCAACAAAATCAACAACGTCAACAATATCCAAATCATCAAAATCAACCAAATCAACAAAATTGACAACCTCAACAACATCAAAATCAACAACAAGAATAACATCAATATCAATAATCTCCTCAATAAAACATCATGCAACAACATCAAAACATCATCCCTCCACAACATCAACAACAAAGTAACATTTCAAAAAATCAATTCACTTCACAAAATTCCCAACAAAACATTGCTTCACATCAACAACAAATACCATACCCACAACAAAACATCACATATCAACAAACACAAGAACAAATACAATAGTTGCAAGCACAAATACAATTACAAGCACAACAATAAATCTTTGCACAATAACAACAATGAAAATTGCAACCAAACCCTCACAAAAATGTCATAACTCAAAATAAATATGATCCATACAATAAATTCACTCCACCACCTACAAATCCAAACAACACTCCATATAATCAATATAACACAAACATCCCGCCATATCAAGATCCATTATTCAACTCATCAACCATACCTCAATATAATACCTCATCACCAAGCATTGCTCTAGGATGGACATATAATCACAAATACAAGCCTTAACACAAAAGATTCAAAGGCATACAAGAAAGGAGGAATGTCATTCAAGATCTATGTCCTTACCCATTTGACAAAAGCATCATGATGGTACCATTTCCCCAAAATTTTGAAATGCCAAAGTTTGACAAGTATAAAGGATGTGGAAACCCTAAAGAACACATACGAGAATTTTATGTGGCTTGCATGCAAGTATCTTATAATGACACATACCTTATGAGAGTTTTTCCACATAGTTTGGGTGGACAAGCAATCGAATGGTTCTATCATCTACCTCCAAGGATCAAAACATTCCAAGAAATAATAGACCAATTTGTAGCACACTTTTTCTAGAATATAGATGCAGAGATCACCTTGGAAGAACTATACACTTTAAAGCAAAACAAGGGAGCCACCTTTTCTTCTTTCTTATAAAGATGGCAACACAAGGCAAGCAAATGCAAGTGGCCTATACTTGAGAAACAAGTCAAACTTCTTGTTGTAAATCTAAACATGGATCTTTCCTTTTAACTACGAATGCAATGTGTATCAAATTTTGAAGAGATTAACTCTAAAGGGCTTAGCATTGTGAGAGATCTCATTGCTAAAGGATCCATACAAATCTACAAATACAACCACCCATTGTCTAGTTCCATTAAAAAACCCTGTATATGGGCTAAAATAAGAACATTACTAATGACAGTGTGGTAGATGCGAAGGTTGTCATAAACACACCCTCCAAAACAAACACACAATAGGGAAATAAACATGTTAAAAAATTTAATACCCAACAAGGACCACCACCAAGGCAAAATAACTATCCTCCAAGATGTAAATACACTCCCTTAGGGGACCCATCAAAATGATGTTTAATAAGTTAATCTAAACAAATATCATAAAACTTCTAGACTT
The DNA here is from genome assembly GCA_007115665.2 of Sequoiadendron giganteum. Lineage (NCBI taxonomy): Eukaryota > Viridiplantae > Streptophyta > Pinopsida > Cupressales > Cupressaceae > Sequoiadendron > Sequoiadendron giganteum. The sequence continues at coordinate 89,374,522 of CM021110.1, read as the reverse complement.
CAAATAGTATGGGGAACCACAAATCAAACTTGCATGGTATAAAGACGATGACTATTGTGATTATCATCGTACAAAAGGGAACAAGACATCCAAATGTATGAAACTCAAGAATGTAATCCAAGACCTTGTAGATCATGGTGAGGTAAATGTTGATCAACTCCCTGGGAACTCTAGAAACAATGACTTGGGCATATACAAGAATCCGATGCCTAATCATGGAAAGGAAACAATGTTGAAAAAGGAAAAGTGTACAATTAGGTCAATCATACCTACAATAAAGTTGTAGGTAGCACACATTGTTATGATCATCATGTCTTAGTAATCACAATAAAATGCTTAAATCTCGAGTGTGATTCACCACACAAAGAGGGAAGGTCACTATCCAAGGAGCCCCTTTGCAAACAAAAGGACCATCAAAAGATAATCCTACAGATTATAGTCTACTTGACCAACTCTAGAAAACTCTTGCATAAATACCCATCTTGGAACTCTTGAGGATTTCACTCACACATAAAGAGGTCTTAGACAAAGCCCTTTCATCATCATTAGTACCTACCGATATTGATATTGAGCAATTCTAAGCTATGGTCGGACATATTGCATCATCTTACCTATCGAGGTCAAGCTCTTGTCATTAAGAGTCTCATTGCAACACCTAGTCACATATGAAGAATGTAGGATATCAAGGTTGAACGAACTGGAATTGCTAGATGAACGTTGTATATAGGCCCTTAATCATCTTCAAGTGTAAAATTGAAAAATCAGACACGCAATGGGTGTTAAGTGTTCTTTCAAAGCTAGGACCTAAATATTTAGTGTTTGTCACTACTTTTTATGTTACAAAGAATGCCTTTTGGGGTGAGTTTAAAATGTCTCATTTTAAGGATTTTGCTATGCAACTCACTAGGGAGCAATAAAAGCTTATTCAAATGGGCATTTTGAATTCTTCAAAATCCCAATCGTTGATTGCAAAGGATGAGAAGTCTTCTAGTGGAAAATATGAAAAAGAACAAGCCTAATAAGAACACACAATCCATGTCTAATTCCACATGAGAACATAAAAATTCATCTTCTAAGGGGGAATAATCTAAGAAGGAGAAGCTTAATTGTGCATAGTGCAAAAAGGATGGACATGGAGAATATTATTTTTATAAGGACCTTGATGAAATGAAACATCTTCTTGTTAAGAACAAAATTAGTTTATCTTCTAGAATTTCTACTTCAGCTTCTTCTTCCAAACCCACAAAATTTGATAGGGAAAAGAGTCATACTATTGGGACAAGTAAGAACAAAGGACAAGCTATTTGTGCTTCTACAAGTCATGGATCAAGGATATGACTTCTAGATTTAGGAGCTTCTCGTCATAGTCCATGTTCTCTTCTTTTGAGCCTTGTATCATGCCACCAATTTTTATGGGAAATATGAATGTAATTGGGAGGGGATCTATTGATATTAGGGATGACACCTTCAATGATGTTTTGTTTGTACCTTATTTGGAAAATAATCTCCTTTCTATCTATTAAATCACTCATGGTGGAGTTGGGAAGATTATGGAATTCATTCCTGATTCAATTATCATTAGAGACTTGGAGAGTAGAGAGGTCATTGCTACCGGGATGGTTGATCATGCATCTTAGACTATATAATTTTATAGCCTTTGTTCCTAATGATGGATTTGATTCTTTGGATAATAATCACACTTCTAGTGTGGACTATGGCTTTGAGGATAATTTTTGTTACTTGAACTTGGGTGTCCTCATAGGTGATCCATTTCTTGAGCCTTGAATTCCATCTCCTCCATCTAATGTTGCATTTGAGGATGCTTGTGTTGCTACAAATATGAATACTTGTGATTCAATGCTACAAGCTATTCATTGTCTTCTAGATATTGCTACTTGGGATGTGTCCTTGACATACCTTGCAAGTTTTTTTTGTGTCCCATATTTCAAATTTGGGATACACTATTGATTGCATACATATTATCTTCAATGGATATGATCCTTCTTCAGTTGTTGTGAGGGAACACTTTGACCCTCTTTTTCATTCTCTACATGATCATTCTTCACAGTTTGACATGAGTGTAGATACTTTTGAGTAGCATTTGAAGGGGGCTTATTTGTCTTCATATGAGATATATTGGTCATTGGATTATGTTTTGCATCCATTTCTAGGAGTTTTTAAATTGTCATCTTTTGTAGTGTAGCCTAGAGCGCATGTTTGGAGTGTGACAACTTTTGACATCAACACAAAGACTCTTGAACATAATTTGAATATATCACACATCATCCTTCTTCTCTCATCTTCCTTTCAAGAATGAGAAAACATCTTACATACATTCTTGATTTAATTTCTTCCTAAGGGGAGGAATATTGTTCGACGAGATTGGATCATCTTTAACATTCAGTATCGAGCATCTACCATCCTTGCATGAGACTCTACTTTGAGAGGGTTGCATGGTGGTGCAAGAGCACCCATAGGTTACCATAGGTTGTCTAGAAGGTCATGTCTTGGCAATTTGTTTAGGCCAACTTATCTACCTATTCATGTTCATTATTTTTGTGCCTTAGTGGAATTTGTGATCAGGTGTTGAATTGATGAAGGTCATGTTGACCATTGCATAGGCTTAAGGGTTTTGCTCAAGTAAGGTTTAAGACCTTTTAGACCTTTTAAGAGTTTCTTTTCTAAATTTTGAAAATAAAGCTCAATGGAAGCTACAAGCGGCCTAAGAGTGTCGTAAGGAGAGGGTCACTGATTTGGAGACCCTATTTAAGGGTGACCTCGACATGGGAGTGAGGTTGGAAGCATTTGAATTGGTTGAAATTTATGTATTCAAGAGAAAACAGTGGTAATTTTGTGTAATTTTCTAGTTTTTGCCTTGGAGTGGAGTGTCAATGGACTAATCATGGCACTGTAGTGTGAGTAGGATGTAGTGTACTTGTTAATTAGGCATTGTTTGGTAGTAATTAGCTTCTTATTTTCTATTTCAAGCATTGTTGATAGTTAAGTTTGATTTCATAGTGTTGCTGGTCTGAACCAGGCAGTTTTAGAAGAATGGAGTGTTAGATCACTTTCCCACCGTACAAATTGTAAGACCCTTTGGGAACAGTGACTAGACTCCATGGATGTACATAATGTAGGTTTAGGAGTTCTTGACTGCACCGGAGCCACTGTGGAAGTCTTCTCCTAGGCGAGCCAGGGAAGAGCCCGACTAGGAAAGACCAAAGTGCAAAGCACTAAACATTGCAGGGGTGTTAGTTCAAGGCAATTTTCCTTTTGGAGAGGGAAGGTGTGAGGCTTACAAAGCTATGGTAACAAGGAGGAGACTCCACCAATCCATCTGGTGCTTGGAAAAGACTTGACAGTCTGCTGTGTGGTCAGGAAAAGGGCTTAAAAAGGCCTAGTTTTGTCCACTTCCAGGTTAGAGCTTTGTATGGCCAGTTGAAGCCCAAGGCTCCAATAGTCTTTTAGTGGTGGACATAAGAACCAAGAATCCCAAGAAGAGTTTGGGGTTACTTGGAAGAACCTTGTGGAAAACCCTGATCCCTCGAAGGAGAAAACCTAGGTTCTAGGCCTAAAAGGAGGGTTTGGTGGAAGCGACTAGGAAATGGAGTTAGGTGGACCCTCAAGAACCATAGTTGAATGGATTGAAGTCATTAGAAACACCTCCACACCCCTACAAAGCTAAGTTCAATATATTTGGAGAATGTTAGCCTTTAGGGTGGATTAAGGGCTAAAGTGAGATTGCAAAATTGCACCAAGGTTGACTTGGTAGGTAGAGCTATGAAGGTAGTTGGGTTGGCAAGGAGAACCAGGGGATCTTAAAGAAGAAAAAGATCCTATAGGTTGAAGTGGTGGAGTGAGACACCATAAAGGTCTTCTAGGCAAGACCTAGAGCATGAATCGGTGATTGATTCGTCCAACCTCCTTATCACATGGCATCTCTTCTTCTCTCTTATAGGGGGTTTTTCCTCGCATGGGATTTTGTCCTTCTCATTCTTTAGTGAGAGCATTTTGTATTTTCTCTCTTTTGAGAAGAAGTTTTGTCCCACTAGGTTTTCTTCTTTTCTTTGTTTGTGAGAGATTGCATGTGTGCATGGGTACCTAAAAAGGCCTAATAGTCGAGACCCATCTTTGCATCATTTGCATTTGTTTCCTCCTCCCTAAGTTGCACTTAAGGGTGGTGCTGATGTGAATAAGGTATTTTACCTAATTAGTTCACTAATAGGACCTATTCACATGTTAAATTTACTTAGGTCCTAGGAATCTTTCTAGAAGTCTTAGTCATCATTAGATCTTATCTTATCTTTTGCCATTTAATTCTTGTATCCTAGGTCATTTAATATTAATTTTCTCATATCATAAGATTAAGAAACTTTAACACGAGAAATGACAAATAATTATTTGAAAATTTAGACGCGCGATAAAATTTGAACTCAAATAAAATAAGTCAAATCTACAATCACAAATCTAACTTGATTCAAATATGCACTTATAGATTTGAATCCAAAAAATGAATGTATGATAGAATATCAAAAAGCTATTTAAACTAATGTTAACTTCTATTTCTAATATTCAATTTGAATATAAAACAAGAAGAATACTATAATCTTATGAAAATGTCTCCTTAAACACAATGTACCTAAAGACATCCTATAGCCCACCCTAATTATTTCCTCACCTAGAGGAAGAATATTGAATGGTACACCTTTATGGCAAAGGTGCTTTAAAAAACAAATCTAGGGACATCAAAGGGGTGGAATATCTCCCTAGTGCTTTAAAAAAATAAAATCTAGGGACATCAAAGGGGTGTAATGTCTCCCTATGTACTTTTGAAATGAGTATCACCTTAAAGATGTCACCACCCCGTTGGCCCAACCACCACGTTCTCCCAAATGAGCACTAACTTTTGTCGGGTGAGAACTAAAACTGGGTGGTTGCAAAATATCAGTCGTCATAAATTATTAATATAATATTCATTTGATCGAAAGTCTTACGGCACACCCTTAGCACAGACGGAGACGTTGGAACCACCGGGGCCGTTCGATGGGCCAGTCAACATCGCCGTACACACGTGGACGGCTATTGCGTCATCCTGTGCTGGATTTCTTTTTCCATTTTGCATGTGCTTGCATGCTTAACGCCTGTGTCGCCTTCTTTCCCTTCAATTAACAGAATAATAGGAACCACTAAAAACCGTCACCATGTGATTCCATCACATCTGATGTTTTAAATTTTTTTTTAAAGAATTTTGTATCATTTATGAGTTCATTAATCATTCTTTGTTAATATTTTTTTGACTAAGAATTAAGGATTGATATTATTCATTGATAATGAATGGTTCATAAGGCACAACACTTGTTGAAGGTTTTGCAAATGGGGTAGCAAGCTAAGTGGGCTTAACCTTAGGGAAACTCCGTGGTTAAGCGCACTTGAGCTGGAGCAGTATTGGGATGGGTAACCTTTCGGGACGAACCAATGCTTCACCTCTGTGAGCATCAGCTAGATGCAATGAGTGCTAAGTGGACCATTCATTATCATGAGAGATGGGTTCTTGTGAACCACTATTCATGAATCATGGGTCAATGAGTTTGACTCGAAAACTACACGGTTGAATCCTGATAGCAATATCATAATTATTCATTGAGCCAAAATCGTTATGTATTATATTTTTGAAGATTTAATTTAATTTGTTGGTTGTATGATGAGATTAATTTGAATTTGGTATCATTGAGCATAGGACATTTGAGATATATAGAGGAACCAAACCTGAGATTAAAATTCAAGACCAAATACTTGTGAATTTAAGTCCTTATCAAATAACCAACTTTCAATACTCATGAGTTATGTATGAACCTAACAATAAATAAATAATTCAGCTTTCAATGCTTACTTTTGAAGATTGTGTACTATACCAATAGAAAATATTTGTAAATTCTAATCTACAATAACATTAAACCTAAAGACTACCATTTAAAGAGAACCATACCATTAAAAATGAGTCATATAAGATACACATAAACATCAAACACTAAAATTAGACCTAACCTAATAATTATAATTTAAATCTACACCAAATACCCAACAAAACCTTTCCATTAAAAAAACTCACTTTTCAAAGACTTTAAAACTATCTAATAAAAATTTACTTCAAAGACTAAAATTTGACAACCACTAAAAGACACTAAATTGAAATGTTCTCTTGAAAACTAAAGTTTATAGGATGAAAATAAAATATATGAGATATGTGATATGGGGAAGAAGAAGGTATATAAAATGTACATAAGATTAAATCTCAAAACTAAATATTTATAAATTTGAATCCACAATAAATTAAATTTAAATCAAAACTTTTATTACTTATTTTTAAAAGGTTCTATATCACACCAACAAAAATAATCAGTATATATAAAACATCAAATCTCAAAATTAAATCTAATTTAATAAGTAATTTCAATTCACACCCAAAAAAACACTCTCAAAATCTTTCCATGAAACTCACTTTTTAAAGACCTTATAATTATCCAATAAAAAAATTATATTTTCAAATAAAATAAACTAAAATTTGGCGTGGGCTGATAGATATATCTTGGTGGGGCACTTGGACGACTGTACATGATCCCATGACAATATTTGAAGGCTACGTCCAGTGTACGTAAAAGAACTGTGGAGTATGGGCAAAAAAAGGTGGGATTTTGACCCAAATATGATTATATTCATTGTATGGATATCTTTTTGATCTGGACAAGACAGGAAAACTAAAAGAGAATCAAAGGCAACTAATTTAATGGAGATTCACACCAAAATAACAGATATTTGGTAGTAAAAATGTAGTTAAGTTTGACACAAGAAGGTTGCATAATCTAAGGCTTTTGGCATTAAGCTGAGCAGAGGCAATGGGCAGGTCAATTCAGCAGTTTGGATAGCTTGCATTACCTCCTGTTAGTACTCACTAATGGGCATTGACTTACTGAGTGAATGATGCTTTCAAACTGGATAGAACTGGAGTCCTCTTTGATTAAGATTAAAAGCTAGAAAAATGTCATTTGTGTGCTAATCTCAGCTGATATCCTCTAAAAGTAAGTCACAGAGTTCCTTGATATACAGTCTCTTCTGGTCTTTCTTCACTACTCTACACATCAGTTCAGTGATCAGCTTAACCAAACACAGAATTTAATTGATATGGGTTTTGCATATATAGTAGTAGTTGTGGTAGATTTTGCTGTGTTTTATTGGGTATGCAAACCAAATCAACAGGGGGACTGAGGGAGAGTAGTTGATTGGATGAAGTAGAGTGGAGAAGAAAGGGTGGACGGTTGTAGTGGGTGTGAAGTTGGCTACATCTAGCAGGGAGGTGCTGACATGGATACTGATGAAGGTTGTCTGCCCTGGAGATTATGTGATTGCTCTTCATGCAATTACTTCTTCACCCAACAATTTAGGTGATGATGCTTCATCCTTGAGCCTCAATTGTTTGGATGGAGCAGCAAATCATCTTCTTTATGCCCTTTATCCTTCAAGCATTTTTGTGAATCTATGTTTTCCTTTCTTGGTTTCTGAACATTGTTGTGCTAAGAGTAAACTGCATTTCATTTCTTTTCTTATTGTTCCATTTATGAGATCTGGTCTATATTTACATTACAGTGTAAAATTGGTAATGATCTATTTTAGCTCGGTATGCTAACTGAGGGATATTATTAGAGTTATTTTTAGGATGAAGTATTAAATATATATAAAATAATAATAATTTATGTGTGTAAATGATATAGAAGAACATAGAAAATATATTATGTGAAAATACAATTAAATACATTATTCATGATCTTTGTAAAAGGTCTTTTATTCCTTCAATTTCTACAATTACTTTTCTTGTAAGATTTTAACTATCAACTACCCAACACATTACTAATATAAACAAACTCACTTTTGAATCATGACGTGTAACACTTTTTTTAATAGTAATCACAAGACACCCAGCTTCTAAATTCAATTGATGGTGTTAGAATTATTAGAAAAATGCAAGATCATTACAAAAATGATGCTGATCATATCTACTTTAATACACATGATTGTTGGCATTACATTACCTTGAAAGCTTACAACAAAAGCTATATAGTATTAAAAAGTTTTCATAAGCCTATCCTATCAATAGCATCTTAGATCATTGTAGAAAAAATTCCTTGTTATGGGACAACATCCTAGATATTTACTTTTAATAGAGTTGATTGCTTTTCAATTTTACATTTCTTTGCTCAAGGCTTTAGTCAAATACTTATTATGACACTCGATTATATGTAGCTTTGATGTTTGTATCTAATTTAAAAAGTGAGAAAAAGTATCTAATTTTTTTAAGGTTATTTTCTTTAATAGTTTCATCAAGGGGGTTAAAGAAGCACTACAAATAGTTGACTAGCAATTTTGATGCAAGAATAAGAGTATAGGAGATCACGATGTGTAGGTTTGGCAAGATAGTAAATGAGAACAACTTGGAAGTGGGTTCACTTGAGCATAGGATGAAATATGGATTTAAATAATGCAAGTTAAATTTGTAGTCATGGAATCAATTTGACTTAGATATGTGTCCTTACATTTGAATTCAAGGAAGGAATGTGTGGTTTGATGTTAAACATTTAGTTGGGAAGAGATTATATTTTATTTGTATTGATTAATTTGAGTCTAAGGTTAATGTCAATGTCAAACCAACCAAAATCATGTGCTAAAGCAATGTTGTTAGGGCATACCAAGACGAAAGATAAAAGTGCAAGCACCTTTATAATGTGCAAAACCTTAAAATATTTTATTAAGATGGTAGATTTGAATCCACAAGAGAAATGTGTGCCTTGATGTCAAGAAACTATTTGAACAAGGGTTAACTTCTATTTCTAATGGTTACTCTTGATCTAATGTTAATGAGAATGTCAAGTCAATCAAAATCACATGCTAAATCAATAAACTAAAAATACTCATACAAAATGATATAAAACAAAAGATAAATATACAAACACTTTTTAATATACAAAGTGTATTAAGATTTTTGGATTGAAAATGTGTGAAATTTTTTAACATCAACGTTTCAGATCATACTCCATGATGATCAACATTTGAGACCATACTCCATGATCCATCATTGGGGTGCAATGCAGATAGAAATTAAGATTTCTGGATTGAAACGGTAAGAAATTTTTTAACATCAATGTTTCAAATCATACTCCATGATCCATCATCAAAACTGTAAAAACTTCATGAACTATAGAAACGTCATACTTTCAATATACGAAATCTTAAAATATTTCATTAAAATAATATAAAAAACCAACAAAACAAAAAAAATCTATAACTACACAAAAACTAAACCCAAGAAATAAACCCTCTATAACTACACAAAAACTAAACCCTAAAACTATAAAAAAAACCAAACCATTAAATTCTCACACACACTTATATAAAACTAGAAATAAACCCTCTATAACTACACAAAAACTAAACCCTAAAACTATAAAAAACCAAACCATTAGACACATCTAAACCCACCCAAATTCTATTCTCACCTAGGGAAAATATGGAAATGATGAGTGGAACACCTTTTCCCAGGAAAAAAATCATCTAGGCCCATCAAAAGGGACAAAGTATCTACCTAGTGCTTTTGGAAATGACTGTTCACCTTAGGGTTTGTTACCCGAAGCGGTGGGCCCCTCCACCACGTTATTCCAAACTGCCATTACGCTTTGTCTGATGGGAACAAAAAATGGGTGGTTGAAAAATACGTATGCCATACAGTGTTTAGGCACATTTATTGGAGTGAGAATCTACGGCACTCTAACACAGACGGAGACCGGAAGCTCGGAGACCGTCCGATGGGCCGTTCTGACCAATAATACGAGCGCTCATCTGACGTTCTGACTGTAATGGCCGTCTCTTACTTTTCACCTTGTTTTCTGATGTCGCATGTGCTTCCGTCGTTACGACTTCTGTCGCCTTCTGCACTTCTTCCTTTCAGCTTGCGGTTACTGAATGATGGATACAGACAGTCCAAAGGCCTAAAATAGTCTTTGGTAACTTCGCCATTTGTCCACCGCACGTTGAAAACCTAGGTATTTTCTTAAATTTTATTTACTGTTTCTCTGTTAGCAATTAATTCAGTCGGCAGATTTCAGATTTCAAGATTAAATATTTGTAAATTTTAGTCCACATAAATTCGGTTCATAAAAAAATAAATTGAAATTGGAGCTTTCAATGAGGAATTCAATTCTGTACTATAAGAATGGAATAAGGTATCTAGATCGATTCCAGAATTAAATACCTGTAAAATTCATACTACGCTAAGAAAATTGGAATTCTTTATTATCAGACATTCAATGGAATACTGTACTTTAACGATATATAAATATTAACATTCATAAATAAAAATTTATAAATTTAAAATTATATAAAAAAATTAAATTAAATCAATCACTATTGAATTAGATAATGTTAAGATGTGTTTTGTCTGAACCTTTCGGATCACATTATATTATCTATTGTGAAGGAAATTTTTTGAGACAAAAAGCTCTTAACACAATTTAATCTAAAAACAACAGTAATCAGCAATATAAATTATAAAAATTTGATATCATTGAATCAAAACTTTTGATATCACTTTTAAAAAGTTGTACTATGAGTATGTAAAATATATATAATTATTAGACTTAAATTAAAATTAATTGAATAATTACAATTTTAAATTAATAAAAAATTACTTTGACAAATAAAATTTTCTGATTAAAATTATCTGATTGTTCATGTTGTTATATCCATTGATAAAAAAAAAAATCTTACTAAAATTGTTTGTACAATTTAAATTGTACTCTCAATACCGACAGATTCTTAAACAAAACTTAAAACTATTGTAAAACTTTTTTAAATACTATATATTATCAAATAAAAAAATTGTTCAGATAAGTATCGAAAGAACTAAAATTTGGCAATGCGCTGATAGAGATTTTGGTGGGGCGCTTGGAAGATTGTGCAGGAAGCCATGACTACCTAGGAGAATCTAAATAATCTGTGAAGTAAGAACAAAGAAACGTGAAATTCTGACCAAAATATAATATGCATATCGCATGTATATATTATTGATGTGTGTACGACAGGAAATCCAACAAAATCCTAAGGGCACCACCTAGTTTAACGGGGAAATGACAAAGTAACGAAGGCGAGAGTTTCACACAAAAAATCCGGATGTTTATTGAGAAAGATCATGTTTGATGGAGTCAGGTTTTCTGTGATGAAGAAAAATTGGTTATAAAATATATAGGAATTTTATTTTTTCAAATAGTTCTTGTTGTTTCTTAGATGTTCAGTCTTTACAGATAAACTCAGGTTAGAAGTATCTCCTATCGATAATATTGTTACAAAAAAATCTGCAATGTATTAGTTAATTATTGTTAAAAAAATTTGGTGGGGCCAAGAAATTTCCGAATTTATATATTACTCGGAAATCTATAAAACTACCTCGTTATCAAAGACCCCTATAAATTCTCAAACATCCCTGAGAAATTTCAGGTAACCCCCTCTTTAAACATCAGCCTAATTTTAAGGCGCGAGAAGTTGTATAGTCCAAGGAATTTTACCGTATACTGAGCAGAGACAGTGGGTGGGCCTACTGACCAGTTTGGGGAGCTTGCATTACTCACTGAGGGGCATTGACCTATTAAGTGTTCGATGCTTTTAAAGAGGATCGAACTGCAGTCCTTTCTAGTTAAACATTAAATCTACGAAAAAGTCATTTCTGCGCCGTTTCAGCTGAAATCCTCTACAAATAAAGCGGAGTTCTTTGTTATGCATGTCTCTGCTGGCATTTCTTCGCTACTCTATTGATCAGCTTAACCTCAATTGATGTGGGTTTTGCATAAACAGTAGAAGTTGCTGAAAGATTTTGCTCTGCTTTTTTGGGTATTCAAATTAATTAACAGAACGGGGAGAGTTGATGATTAAGGATGAAAGTAGAGAAGGGGGTGGAGAAGAAGGGGCGAACGCTTGTAGTGGGAGTGAAGTTGGCTACAGCCAGCAGGGAGGTGCTAACATGGACATTGATGAAGGTTGCCCGTCCTGGAGATCATGTGATTGCCGTTCATGCAATTACTTCTTCACCTAACGATTTAGGTGATGATGCTTCATCCTTGGGCCTCAATTATTAGGATGGAGGGACAAATAATCTGCTTTATGCTCTGATCCTTCAAACATTCTTATGAATCTATGTTTTCCTTTCTTGATTTCTGTATCTTTGCTCTGTAACGTAATTGTGCCACATTAAATCCCATTGCATTTCATTTCTTGTTGTTCCGTTACGAGATCTGATCGATCATTATACCATCAAAATGGTTATGAGATCTATATCTTCTCCCTTTACCCAGAATGCTAGCCGAGGGGTATTATCATGGCCTGTTTTCATTAATAATAGCAGGGCACCTGGGCTCAAAATTCAATTGGTGGTATTGGGATTTTTAGGAAAAGCTAGGATATTTGTTATTGGAGAAATGATGTTGATCATATTTGCCTTAATGCACTTGGCTGCTGGCACTGCATTCCCCTGATAACTCTCAGGGAGTATGATATAGTATTGAAAATTTTCATAAGCCTATATACTATTAAGAGCAACTAGAACAACATCCTATGTACTTTAAAGTTTTTAACAAAGTTGACTGCTTTCCAATTTTACTTTGTTATATGCATCTTTGATGTTTATATATAGTTTAGAGGGTGTGAGATCAATTATCTAAAATTTGTTGAGGTTGCTTTCTTTAGCAGTTTCTTCCAGGGGTTTACAGAAGAGCTACAAACAGTTTGCTAGCAACTTCGATGCAATAATTGGAGTGTACGAGACCGTTTGCAACTTGAAAGAAGTTAGTGATCTATTCCGCTCTTCTAATTTATGTTGAGTACATGTTCTCATTAGATGGAATACACACATGGATTGTGGAGTTATTCCTCCAACGCAATGCAGTGAGATTTGGATACTATATGTTGATTTAATGCAGATACATTTTTAGGTTTAAATGAATGAAAGATCAGATTTTTAAACAAAGGATTGTGTCTAAAAGATTATGTCTGATAACTATATCTTTTCTGTTTAGAATGAACTATGTGTTCCTCAACTAAGATTTTATCATCGATTTTTTTGGTTTATTTTACAGGTGGGTCTCAAAGTCAAAATCTCTCATGGCCCTGTAAGGAAGGTGTTACTTGAAGAAACAAAATGCTGTAGTGCTACGAAGCTGATTTTAGGCACAAGCAAGCACAATGCTCTAGTGTATGATCTCAACAATTTTCAGAATTGACTGACTTAAGAAGTAGATGTTCTTAGGCAGAAGAATACATCATCTTGATAGTTGAATTGATCCACGATGGAATTGTTTCAGGTCACCAATTTCATTGGCTAAGTACTGTGCCCAAAGATTACCGTCTACTTCCTCTGTAGTGGTTATTGATCATGGAAAGGTGGCCTTCGAGAAGGATGGAGCACTGCCAATCTCAGGTCTATATTGAACGCTGAAATCAAGGCTAAATAAATAGGTGTCCTTAGATCGTTATACTCAAAATTATGAGGTTCTAGCGTCTATTAATAATCCTCAGTATTTTTTGTTTCATCAGTTCCAGGAATCAGTTCACTTCGCAAGTCTTTGTTTATCAATGAAAATCCTCCTGACACAACAACATTTTCTCCTCAAGATTCTGATTCTGATGCACAAGATGGCCAAGAAGAGCAACATTTTGAATCTCAAACTGACGGTTCAGAGAATCTGCTTTCTTCAACTGATTCATTTCAGATGGTTGAATCGGATGCTTCTAACGAAATCTCCATGGGAGAAGAAGGAACAAGAAGATCCCATGAATTACCTGAACAAATTAAGTTATCAAGGTCAACTACAGAAACTGCTTCTCGGGAGAAACCTTCTCTTAGATCTTCTCTCCCGCACATAGAATTGTCTCCTGGATGGCCACTCATGAAAAGGGTTATTTCAATGGAAAAGATAATTAGTCCTCGTAGCGATGCTCGAGAAATGTCTGTGGTTGAATGGGCACTGAAGCTTCCTGGCAAGCGCAAACAAGCTATAACAGAAGGGACCTCTAATGAATGTGGTGAATTTGAGAGTTCAGATCAGTTAAGTTCAAAAGAACCACTCCAGAAGGACCAGATTGAACCTGGGATAGATCTTTCATTGACAGAGAAGTTAAGGCTCCTTTGCAAAAGTAATAGTTGCAAGGAGTTTGCATTTAAGGTGTTGCAGTCTGCAACCTCCAACTTTTCGTCAGGTTAGATTTACATCCCCAACTTCACTTTTGAAGCTGAATTGTGTGCTTTTTCCCCCTTTTGGTGTTCATGTGCTCAAAGAAACACATAGCATAAAACGCTAATGCAGGGATATGCATTGGGTTACATTCCTTTGTTTACTTCTTATTTATTTGGGTATGACCGATTTTAGCTGGGTTTGAACTTTGTTGCAGGGGCTTACCTGTGAAGTAATGCCCCGCTGACAGATCTTATTTTTCAACATGTCTGTTGGCTAAGCCATTTTAAGTTTTTGCTTTTCATGCTTTCTTTACAGAGAATCTTATTGGAAAAGGAGGGTGTAGCAGAGTATACAAAGGCGTTCTTCCTGATGGGAAACCAGTGGCAGTAAAATTTTTGAACATTATTCCAGAAGCAGAGCAAGAACTGCTCTTGGAAGTTGAGATTATGCTGGTCTTGCTGCACAACAACATTGTTTCACTTATTGGTTACTGTATCCATGGTCAGGAACGCCTTCTCGTCTATAACTTAATCCCAAGAGGGAACCTTGAGGAAAATCTTCACGGTATGCAGTTGCCAAATTGCCTATTAGAGTTTTTTCTTTCATTTTCTGATCTCAGCTAATTTCTTCGCGGCTTTTACATTGCAGTAAGAAAGGACAACTTTGTGATGGCATGGAAAGAAAGAATGAAAGTAGCTATTGGTGTTGCAAAAGCATTGGATTACTTGCATGATGGATGTCCTCGCTCCATCATCCATAGGGACGTGAAATCTTCCAATATTCTACTTTCAGAAGACTTTGAACCCCAGGTATATAGTATTTGCCAATGGGAAATATCAATTATGTTTTTATATCTGAAGAATGTACAAAGGAGATTACAGTATCAGTAAGGAATTTTGAAGATGCAGATAAAAGGATTAATTCGTGGATGTTATGAACAGTTGTCAGACTTTGGACTGGCTATATGGGCGCCGACATCTTCCTCATGTACAATCTGCAACGATGTTAGTGGGACTTTTGGGTATCTGGCTCCAGAGTATTTCATGTATGGCAGAGTTAATGAGAAGACAGATATATTCTCATTTGGGGTGGTTCTTCTTGAGCTAATAACAGGGAAAAGGCCAATTCACACGAGGGATCCTAATCACAACGAGAGCCTGGTGACGTGGGTGAGGCTTTTGTCTTCATATGCATTTTAAATGACTGTAGTTTGAGTTTTCTTGCTTCCAAAATCTGATGCCTTGATCTCCTTGAAATACAGTCAAGACCATTATTAGAAGATGGATCAATTAGAGATTTTGTGGATCCAAATTTGAAAAATACCCATGATGAACGTGAAATGCAAAGAATGGTGCTTGCTGCTGCTCTTTGTATAAGGAAGGCTCCTCGGTTTCGACCAAGGATGGCCCAGGTATCTTCATTTCTCACTCTTCTTCAAGCACTGCAGTAGTGAGGGAGTGTGATGCCTTACGCTTAAACTGCACCACATCAACTTTAGCAAAATTCTGCCATTGAATTGCTGCACAATCTATTCAACATATACAGAAACACCAATATAGCTAGTGATTTCCATTTTAGAAAATTAGATGCTGTTCAATAAGGTTATAGAAACGGGGACAGAAGTCATTGAAGAATTTTTAATTTAGGCATATTTTACTTAAAAAATTAGCTGATGGCTTAAAAAAAATTAGCAAATCATAAAATCTAATTTAACAAGGTAGAAATGAATAAGAACATTCTAAAAAAACGTATCTACTCGTGGAAAATATGTCCCTTATCTTAGATGTTTTATAAAGTGGAGTTGGGTAGAAACTGAATTATCCTGGATGTGAAAGGTAGAGTTCATGCTTTAGGTCAAAGCTTAGCCAGAACTCCCCTGTTCGTCAACAACTGAAGTACACAGGAAAAACTGTTGGATTTCATCTCTGGTAATCAGATGGGTTTTTTCAAGAATGTTTAAAATTCGTTATCACTTCCTGCATATTTATAAGCAGACCATCTATTACATTATTAGCAATTCTGTCTCATGGATGCTATTTGGCTGTTGTAAGTAGTTTAAAACTTCTTTTACATGTGAAACATTATAATAGGTGCAAATGGTTAGTTTTTGATTTCTCGTAAATGAATGTGTACAAGGCTAAGCCAAAACTAAAGCCAGGGAAGACCTTATCAAATCTTTTGTTAATGCAGATTTTGAAATTGTTGCAAGGAGAGGGAAATGACCCAGTAAAGTGGGCAAGGCATCAACTGAAATTGTCTAAAGAGATTGATAATGACACAGCAGATGACGAGGATGGAGAAAATTATGAGAGCCCTAGTATTCAAACTCACTTAAGTCTTGCAATGCTGGGGGTGGATGACGATTCGGAGTCATTTAACAGCAGTGATCAAAGTAGTTTAGATCTTCTGAACAGAATAAAGTCCTGGGAAGAGTATTTGGATGGACAACTAAGCCGTTGATCCAGCTTTTGCTATGTGTATAAATTCCTTTTCATTTTGCAGCCCTTTATTTGTTGAACCCTTGACCCTTTTACCAAAGGCGGCAAGAATTTTGGCCACTGTTTTTCACAGTAGAGCTTGTGTCCACCTTTGCATAATTGTTCAAAAGTTGTGTAAAAGAAGAAAATCACTGTACAGAAAAACATGCGTTGAGGCCTTGACAGAGAGAGCTTTAAGCATTTCGTTTTAAATAATTTTGATGGTGTAGTCAAATCTGTAAAGATCTTCCCGTAGTTGAGGTAGGAGAAGTGCTTGTTTGGCTTATACCCCATATGGACATTGCGGTTTACAGGAATTGACTCGATTGTCGAATTCATGTATTTTGGAACATCATGGTTTCTACTTGGCCTTCAAATTTGTTTGCATGGCTTTTAGATGGCAGACAATGTAATGGATTTCAATTAATGAATGCACTTGATCTGTGTCGATCTTTCAATTGATGGTAAAAACTGTTACGTAATTCATGGGCATTAAACTCCATACATTTATTTCATCGAATATTAAAAAGTGGATGAATGCACTTGATATGTGTCATCTTTCAATTGGTGGTAAAAAATGTTACATAACTCATGGGCATTAAACTCATACATTTATTTCATCTATATTAAAAAGTGGTAAATGGTTGTCTTATTTCTATTGATTAATAAATTACGCGATGTTTAAGAATAGCACATCAAAGATATAAATATCTGTCTAATCCAATTGTTATCATAATTTTATAAAATTATTAAAAAAAATTCAAGTGATTGGTGGTTCATTGGTGAGAGTATTTGGTTTACAAAAAGTTTAGTAGAAATTAATTTTTACCATGTATAAAAGCCCAATGCTTTATAACAAACGCAAATGAATTTGACAAAATCAATAATCCTTAACTCTAAACTAACAAATCAATTAAAATTATAAAAAATAAAAACAACGCTTCCCTACCATGTTATAATCAACATTCATTTTAGAAGCTTTGTCCCACCACTCACAATGTTATGAACATTGTAAATATATTAATAAGCTTGGTAGTTTATTTTCTCCTCTTTAGAGATGTGAAACCCAAATTGGAGAAAGCATGAAGCGATTAGTTCAAGCCTTCTAATGTCTTGGAGAGGTTACTATGATTCGATGTCGACTAGGTCTTTTATTGTTAAAATGAATTCATTTGTTGTGTCAACTCCACATTAGAATCACACATGCTTGCAACAACCTTGGCAAAGGAGACAATTGCGGGAAGACATCAATGTAAAGCATTTGGATAGTCCTTGTGGAGACGACTCATTATTATAACTTGTAGGTCCCTATTGTGGAGAGTTTGATTGAATGTCATAGCTTCCATTCTAGGGAGGGTAAATGTTAGAGATCCATGAATGTTTAAAATCCACTCATGAATAGATTTTTGCCTTGCATAATGGGTAGTAGAGTCGAAGGAAGGTTATTAAATTTAACAAGATGATTCCATCAAATTAAATATGTGGCAAAGTTGAAGCTATGTCTAGGCCAAGAGCCATTTTAGATGAGAATACAAACAACTCGCCAAGCGTTAAAAATACTATTAATAAGCAAGGAAGCTTTCAATTGGAGGAACTTTGCATTCAACAACTTGAACTGTATACCAACCCTTCCCCATAGCCCCTGCACGATGACCAACTAGGGTCTTAAAATCAAGCAATAAATGAGATTAGACATAAATTAATTAATAGATATTAAGACTTAAATATAAATTACAAGTAAGAAGTCAAAGTGGATTAGTTTTATTTGTTGATTTGATATAGTAGAGGATGGATATTATGATGTATATGGTGGTCGATGTTCAAGATCAAGATTTCAATATTAGATTTACATTGTTCAGACTATGACAAATCTATATTATGATTTTGGCTTGCTCAAAGATAAGGTTGCATGTTTAGTCTATTCTCTATAAAATTGACCTTTGGTACCTATTTTCCATCAATTGTACATTTGTTTGTCAAAAAAGAGTGGTGTTGAAAAGCATGGTAGGGGTATTTGCATTTTGTATTTAATTTTAAAATAAAGGTTTGGAAATTTCTTCTTGATAGTTTAATTATTTTTGCAAATAAATAAAAATCCAAGACATGTCCCACAAAAGATGTGTCTATAATGTTGATGTAATGATTTTTTTATGAAATGTAAATGCAAGTGTTTTATGATACTTTTTAATTTTTGGTGTGAAATTCTAATAATACTTTTTAAAGAAACTTTCTTATAATTAACTAATGAACTATGATTGTCCTGAAAAAAAAAAAACCTCAGATATGCAATTTAAGGTGTTTTGGCATGCAAATCAATATATAATGATCAAATTCTAAAAGCATCAACCTTGGGAGTGAGAAATTCAAATTTTGAATTAAGAGGACAAGGTTGTAACCCATATAAGTCCAAGGAATAGATCACATTTCCAGATGAGTCTAAGGTTGCCAAATGGTCAATCCATACCACTAGGAGCTAGAAAGGGCTAGTTGGTTGATAGGTTCAAGGATAGGGTTACCTTATGTACAAAAACAAGTAAAAATGACCATTACGACAATGCCAAAAGTTGAAGGATTGTAGCCAAGCCATTAAAGATCAATTTAATAAATCTTTCTCACCTCTCATTACTTTTACTCATAACAAAATTCTCTATAATACTTATTATGGAATTTATATATTAATGATGTAAACCAATACATGCCCATCGATGATCTTGGAGATGTTCCCAATGACAAGCACCTCATGATAGGTAATTGATGTTCATCAAAGTATAAAGGATAAAGGAACTTCATTTGATGAGGTAGTTAGCTCTACCCTAGTAGACATGAACGAAAAATGTATAAGCCCACTCAAGGTAGTAAAAATAAATAAAATAAAAAAACTTGACCACTGATTTATTAAAAAATACTATAGAGAATCAACTTATAGATTTTTTGCCACATAGATGGTCTTAGGGGATGGTGACAAATTAATTGTATGACATGGGAAATATGGAAGGGGAATCTGAATACCATTCCATAAATAAGGTATGGTTTCCCCTTTCTCAACATTCCCTTGAAAGGACCATCAAAGGGGCTATCAAGGATGATACTAGCATGTTACATGTGCTTTGAGCTCTATAGAAGGATTTGGCATCATGGATGTTATAAATTGGAGTAAAATAAATATGGAAGGTCTCAATTCTAAGATACACCTCTCTTCAAAAAGTGAGTCGTCTTAAGCCAATGATGCTAGTGTTTCAAAAAATGCACAATAGTTATTTTTACTTCCAAGGGAGAAATTCGAAGGACATTTTCACTAACTTGAGAGGGAATTTTGCTGACCTGGAGAGGGGTGTTCAAGGCTTGTGGATATTTAGAGGAGTTAAAATAGCTTGTGCCTAAGGAGAGCGAATAAACATGGTAAGTGTGATATGGTGAGGGAGGAGGGAAAGAGACACAAGGAAGAGACAAGAGACAAAAGGCATGAGGACTATTATAGTGACCTAGTCAACAAGAAGAGCTCCTTAAATTAGGTACCTATCATAGTAAAAGATTGGTATTCAACTTAATATATATTGTATTATTTTGAATAAAGCATATTTGCTATCCATGATACTTATTAATGTATAATAAGTATTTTTGTTGACTTCCCAAGCTAGTTGTGGGATGTGAAAGTAAAAGTTTAATCTAAAATTGCATGGGGAATATTGGGTGATGGTTTATATAATATAAAATATTATTCTCTTCCCTAAAGTTTGAGTATTAGCCATTGTAATTAGAGAGTATTAGGTGACAACTCAAATAATGAAATAATAGTCTCTCTCTTACCACTCACCCATATGGTGAACAAGGATGCGAAAATGGGTAACATAGACAAGGCACATGATGAGTATTAGCCATTGTAATTGGAGAGTATTAGATGACAACTCAAACAATGAAATAATAGTATCTCTCTTACCACCCACCCATATGGTGAACAAGAATGCAAAAATGGGTAACATAGACAAGGCATGTGAACTATATGACAAAATTCTTCAAAGAAATGTGACCTTGGGAAACTCCTCTGTAGCCAAATATGTTCAAAAATGGGTTTGTAGACAAGGAACATGATGAGTATTAGCTATTGTAATTGGAGAGTATTAGGTGACAACTCAAACAAGGAAATAATAGTCTCTCTCTTACCACTCACCCATATGATGAATAAAAATGCAAAAATGGGTAACATAGACAAGGCACATGAATTATATGACAAAATTCTTCAAAGAAATGTGACCTTGGGAAATTCCTTTGTAGCCAAATATGTTCAAAAATGGGTTTATTGGAAAGGGTTTAAATTATTTTATTTAAATATGAAATAATGTCCTCTCAACCTATGCTCAAATGAGAGCTTGGGAAAGTGGCAAGGATGCCCATTGAACAAAATCGATAAGGATTTATGTTATTTAATGGCCAAGCCACTACATGACATTATGTCCTTCACAACACTTATGTGTAGAATTTAATAAATAATAATTTATGCACAAAATCTCTCTTGATTGATTTTAAATTATAATTAGTTCTCTTTGTAGCGTATATTATGTGAATTGCTTAAATTTCCTTATAGTTTCCTAATCCTTCCATGGGGTGAAAGTGGGAACTTACTGAGATCTATATAGTTTCACGTTCATTGATCATTGAAAAAAACATGTACATGGCTATACATGGCAATTTAGGTTGATGGCATTCATATCCTAGGTTTATAACATTATAGTGTTGATAAAAATCCATTTACATGGCTACTAATTACTATTAGTAATTATATGGGGCTTGCAACACTTGAAAGTAGGCGTACTTTAGAGTACATGTAAATGACACCTATTATAATCAAAACTAAGGACCTGGTATTGGGCCTTGTATGATGGCATAACCTAAAAATTATATTTTGAATCTATTCGTGACTTGCATTAATATACCTTAAGGCTTAAAGCTAAAATGGTTTGAATGGGATAACATTGTCACTAATTTTGCAACATTGATCTTGTTGATAAATGTCCCTCAAATTGTGTTGAATTGGGTTATTAATGTGTAGTATAATGTGGCATTTATGATACCAAAGTATACTAGACAATGATGCCTAGGTTAAACTTGAGTTTTCACTTTGGAATTATGTGTACACCTTTGAGTTTTTTAGGTGAAATCTAATAGACTGTGGTATGGTTTTGATAGACAAAAATTAAAGTATTGAAGTGCCTTCCTTATGAGTTTCCCTTGCAAACTAAAATGGAGTTAGTCTAATATCACTTAGACACAACCCTTGCAATAATGATGTATAGAAAGGAAAAAATACTCTATCACTATATTGGGTGTATTAATGTTTATGCATTTGGGTTATGAATAATTTTTTTCACTATCATTAAATCTTGTGCAATAATGGTAATTAGTCTTTCTTTTGATCATATCATTAATATGATTAATGTACTAAAGGATCATTAATGCAATGAAGGTTAGGATTATGATAGTTATTTTTATTTGAAAATATTGTGAGTAGATTAATACCCTTTGATTATCGATGATGTCTTTGTCAATATTGATCTTGTTTAATATCATTATAGTTGGAAAGAGATGATTATATCATGAATAACCATTGCTTATCTTGGTAGATGTGCAGGAATCTTTAAGTGTTAATTTGTGATATATGTGGGCTAATAAGGTAGCTTGTAGCCATTAGAATTCAAGGAAATTTTGTGATGGACCTAACTTAGTGTGAATTAGTGACTAATTTGAGGTTTGATTCCCTTAGTATCTTTATCCTTTTAAAATCCCCGAACTAGGAAATGTTCAAATTATTATTCACTACTAAATTATGAGGATCACTCATCAAGTTTAAAGACTCTTCATCTATATTGTTGTTGTGTAGAGTTGCTTGCTAGTCACATGATGTTGGATTTTAAGTATTTGATGCAAATTTGTGATGTTCTTACATCCTAAGACCACTAAAATCAAAGTATATGGTTTGAGTTTCAAACCTATTGCTATTATATGGAATCACTTACTATTGACAACTAGGGTCATGTTTAATATAAATGTTAAGTGTGAATATTATCTAGACCATGATTTTTACTATCATAGAATATGGGATTGTACCATGAGGTAAGTACAATCAAAATATTAAGAATAATATATTATCAAGTGTACATATTCATATGTTGATCCAATGGATATAGTGTTGCCAACCATCTAGAGTACGACTCAAGTATTGACCATGCTTAGAGAAAGTTTATAACTATATTATGGTATGTCTTTCAAAGTTTAGATGTTTTATTTTATGTGGCCTTGTTGATGCATGTTATGTTCCAACTAAGAAGGATTTCATAATATAATATTATGATTATGATACATGATACCTTTGTATCATATTATAGTAAGACATCACTTGGAGCCATATCAAGTATTTGCATAATTATTATAGTGTAAAGATATTTTGACTGTTACTATCCTATGCTCATAGACTACTAGAATATTTATGTTATGTATATTTTTGTGAATGAATATGATTCTGGAAATGTTAGTAAGTGTTGGTATGAAGTTAGGTGGCAATGATATTGGAATCTTATTTGATATTATTGATATAAAATGGGTATTAATTTCATTTGAGCTATACATATATGTATATTGAACTATTTATTTTATTAGAATTGACATGTGATGATAGATAATTATCATAAATGATGGCATTAAAAAATGTAACATTTCACATCTAGTGGAAAATATGGAAGGGATTGTATTTGTCTAGTCTAAATTTCTATTTACCTAATAGGTTTGTATAATTGAACCAATGATTACCTTGGTTTTATAATTATTATAATTATTATGTGTTGAAAATCTAAAACAAATGAAAAACCAAGATCTTTCTATGAGAGATAAGCTATAAAATTATAAATGAAATAACATAATTACAGAACCATGATTCCAAGAGATGTGCAAATGTCAAGATGAATATATTGTATTAGGATCTCAAAGAGAAGTTGCAGAAGAATGATTGCATGCATCAATGTACATGTATGCAAAAGTATGCAACAATGAATATGCAAATACAAGCTAGATAGCGAGTTTATATAGAACTAGGGAGAAGATGGAGGTGAAAAATCTAACCAATAGGTATTGACCACCAAGTAGTCTAAAAATAGTAAATGCTCCTCCCTTTTAGGATGGTGATACCTCAACACCCTATCTCCTAATTATTAAATAATTTAACTCTTTATTAACCTAAGCAAGATTAATATAAGTGTGGGAAAAATTTATGACTAAGGGAAAATAAATCAACCCACTAAAAAATAAAAATCTACACTAACACCTCCACTAAGTGTGGCTTAGGTGGGTGAAATGATGATGGATCCCAACAAATAAGGTCATGTTCAATACCCATGTATATAGGAAATCCCTCCAAATAGAAGAAGCCCCCCCACAAAAAGAAAGTACACCCCTCATAACAAAGAAAGAATTTAAATTTACATTTCACTAACAAAATACATCATTGCACCAACATTATAGAAACTTGTATCTTTTGCATGACATATATGCAATCATTTTTTATCAATAATAGTTTTAACCTATCAATAAGGAAGTTCTAAACCTTCCCTTTGAACACAACAAACCCTTAATGTGCTTTTCAACACCACCCCTTTTTAGACACACAAAAAAAGGGAAAAACATTACTAAACACCAAATTTATAGAGGATGAATCGACACAAAGATGAAGTGCCCAAAGATTCAATTGTAAACATGACCTTTACGGATAGTAAATTAGAATTTTAACATAAGTGTGTAACAAATTGAATAATGTAAGATATTAAGATATCAATCTCAATTATCAAGTACAATTTATATCAAAATATCCATCTATTCACATCAATTCAACAAATAAAACTAAACCCCTTTAACCTCTTTTTATTATAATTTATATGTCTAATCCCAACTTTTAATTAATTTAGATCTAACTTTAATTGTTAATTAAATTTTATTAAAGGGTCAATGCTTTTGATCGGAGCTATGAACAAGTGAAGCCACAAACATGAGACCTCATCTCTAACATGAATACGTAGTAATTACATCCCAATAGGGGTTTGAACCTTGATGGTAAAAATCCAAAACCATAATTTAACCATCACACTATACCATTACTAACAATTATTATTTAATTATTAGAACTATACATGTGTAAATTAATTAATTACCTTAAGCAAACTTTATATCTCTATAAATTTTTCACTAAATTACACCTTTTTATAGTTATATTTTGATTTTCTTTTCAAATTACATAATTTTTTCTTATTTTATACTTTTTATAAATATTAGTTGTTTATAGATTATTTTAAAAATTGATTAATAATAATTTTTAGTTTATATTTATGTGTTTATGGATAAGTAATAGTGTGTACAAATTAATTAATCACCAATAATTATTGTGTGTATTTAAAAAGAGATTAGAAATATTTTGATAAATTAATAAAATTTAAAGTATATATAACAATATTTTTTTATATAAATTTAAAACTATATATTTTAAATTTTTTAAACAAATAAAAATATTAAAATTAAAAGAAAAATATATTGTTATAAAGATATTAGCAATCCCTTGTTGTATCATTATACAATTGTAAATTAAATCAATTAATAAGAATTTATAAAATGATTAATAAATGTGTATCTTAAAATATATATATTTTTAAATAATCTACATATTATATAAAATTAAATGAAAATTTAAAAATAATATTTACTTTTCTTGATGTTCTATTATTTCTAGCATGCATCTTACATGATGACATGGGACATGTTTACATTATATATTTATAGTTATAAATTCTTTCATAAATTTGTATATGTAGATAATCAAATAAAAGCTCGTAGTTTTATTTTAAATCTAAATATCCATTAAATCAATTTTCTAATTATCAAAATAAGGTTTCTAACTATCTAAATTATAATTGTTTGGATACATAAAGTTTGATTACATAACATTTTTTTCAAATATTTTTGTTTCATTTTATGTTTTATGTTCCACTATTTATTATCTTGATTTGTTTCTAACCTTAATTTTCCCTAAGTATTTGTATTAGAAAGATTTTGACGATTGTGAAGGAACATCAATTAAAATGGTTATAAAAGTTGATATTAATAAATCAAAACTACTAATTACACTTTGCAATAAAGAATCAAAGCAAAATATATTTTTACACAGTTCATCATTTATAGACCAATTTTGGTACCATTATCCTTATCATGTCACTACTATCACCATCATTTTAACCATCATTTAAAAAATCTTCTGAAACTTCAAATCTCTTTGAATTTCTTTTAAGTCGATATTCATTTTTACATATTTTATAAATTAATGTTATATTTATTAAGTGTAATTTAAGGTGGTGTAAAATATTTTGTTGGATTATATGAATATTATACATCTTTGATAATTATTGTACATCTCTTATCATCTAACTATATAATATTTACAATCCTTACTAGTTTTTTATATACTTATTTAGACAATTTTTGGAAAATATTTTAGTTAAGAAAAATTAAACATAAAAGTATTTTAAAAAATGATACATCAAAAATAATTTAAAAAATATAATAAAAATTTAAATGCTTGTTGGTCTATTAGAGAGAATATTTAACTTACAAAAAATCTATCAAAAATCAATTCATATCATATACAAAACTTAAAATTATAAAAAATAAGTTAGATTTAAATCTAAGACAAACAAATAATTATAATAAATATTATTCCTAAAATTTTCATTTTATTAAAAACTGAACACTATAAAAAAACAAGATTGAAATTAAATCATGACAATAATAAATAAATAAAATATTATCTTACAATTTTATTTTATTTAAATTAAAAACAAATGAAATTATAGAAAATTAAAATGAATTACCTAATACATTGTACTTGAAAACAATTTAAGAACGTGAAGGATATTTTATAATAACAACAAATAGAGGGGATGTTTTATTGGTGCTACTTGCGAAATTGATCATTTATGATAAAAGACATGTTTGGCAAGTAGCTAGTTTATAATGGAAAACCTTTTGTAGTGTTCGATATTAGAATTTATTTGGGGTGCAACAAAGCATGTGGCTTTTGTTCTCTATAAATTTAATACACATGCAATGTCTCGACATCCTTAAAGGATGATTGACATGGGACCCTAAGTATAGATTGTCATTACGCATTTAGGGGAAGGGATTTATAGATAGGATATTTAAGTTAATAGTAATGTTTTATGGAAGATTAGAATTGGTTTATAATATTAAAAGAGGTATAATGTAGTTTGGATAAGGGAATTGTAAGAATATATTTGAAGAAAAACACAAAATAAAAATTGAGTAATATAAGAATTTAGAAAGTATTTTTAATATGTAAGGTTAAAAAAATGTTTTTTTTCACAAGAAATAATTAATGTCGTATGAATTTCAAATATCAGAAGATATAGCAAGTAATCAATCTAGATGAATCTCTTTAATAGATGTGTCACTAGAGAGATGCCAATAAAGGTTAAGTGTCATCCATAAGAAGAGAACATGCAATACTTGCTCATCATAAACCATGTGAATACAAAATATCTAAAGAGACAAAAAAAGTTTCATGTGATGATTTCATAATAGAGAGAGCATCTAAATACAAAATATTCTCCGGTCTTTCATTCTAAGAATAAGTTCTAGCAAATATGATGCCAGTCTTTCTTTCAAGTGAGGAATATCATGGTCTATCCCAATAAGAAGCTAGAGGGAGAAAAATTTGAGTTGTGTTCATGAGGAAATCTTAGGCTACAAGGTAGCTAGAGTTTGGTATAACCCAAGTGGGACATGAGTCAATCACTAAAGTAGAGATATAGATTTGAGAAGGGATGAATTTTTTAATAGAGTGGCTTTCTAGGTGAACTATATATGGACTAGAGGTGTACTTTGTAAAATTCAATATGAATACCATTATTTATCTCCCCCGTGGAGAGATCAAGAGCATTCACTAAAAAGATCTATGGTGGCGGTCCAACAATATCAAGGTTAGTAAGGTGCAATAAGGAGGAAGCTATTGCATTTCAACAAGACTCAAGCCCAAAATCTATTACTACGTCCATAAATGATCTAAGAGCGGGAAAATCATACTCAAGACTATAAATTTGAGAGGCAACCATTAGTCTCAACTTATGTATTGGTCACACATGGAAAATACTAAAGCAATGAGCGGAGTTGTGCCAAATTGTACAAAGATGATATCTCGAGGGAATAATATCTTAAAATGGATATGTTACAATGTATCAATACTCACTCTATTCAACATTGATCCACAACCTAAAGGTATGGGACTCAAATCTCACAACCATACAAGAGGGTAGGCATGACCAATGAGTGAAATATGTGGATCTTCATTTAGATGTCCTTAAAATTGAAAGCAATTATTTTCAAGGTTGGTAAGAGCAACAAATTTCTGGCTTAATATCAACTAAACAATTGGAGTTAAACTAAAGTATGATCCAAAGAAGATGAAATGAATAAATAGCCTCAACCTTTTCATCTTTGTAAGTAATAATTAACTCACATTCCTTCTTTTTAGAATATTTGAAAGCCATAACTATTATTTTTATCAAATTAACTTGAAGTTGATTTTTATTAGAAAACAAGGCTAAAATACCAAGTTATCTCTAAAGACCCTTCACTTATTGATACATTAACATTTAATACCATAAGTAGATAGGAGAATAAATATAAAAATATAAAGGATAAACAACCCTTTGGGCCACCAAGTGTATTTGATATGATTTCCTCTCCAGTTCATCGATGTAGAACCCCAATAATGTAGGAGAGAGTGCCAACCATGTTTAACACATATGGTACTTCGAACATGCTCTATTGAACAGTAGTTGTTTTTTGTACTCTACCAAGAATAGACTTGTAGAGTGTAACCATGAACATGTTTTATTTCACTACTTGTTGTTTGTACCTTTCCAACAATAGACTCATAGAGTGTAACTACTAAAAAATATCCAAAGGTGGAAAACTTGATGCCTTGATCCCATCCATGAGTAAGTGTTGTGCAATTGTATCAAATGCCTCATAGAAATCCATAAAATAATAGTAAATTCCACATTTGTTTTCTTTAGCCTCCTAAACAATAGCTATTAAGTTGAAGATGTGATTTATAGTGCAAAGGTTCCTCTTAGATCCTACTTTTCCTTTGGCTCTCAACTTCTTTGTCTATATCCTATTTGTAGTTAGGGTAAATCATATTAGAGCAAAATGCATAAACAAATTATAATAAAAAAAAACCCTAACAAGCACAATAAAGCACAAACTAGCATGAAAATCAAAATAACAAGCGAATGCAAACCGATCTCCAAGCTAGATTTGATTTATCTCCATTGCTCTTGTCCACCTGCATGAGAATGCAAGATTTTGAGGTTTGATTGTTGATTGCTCATTTTCGCAGCATAACGATAAGATGAAGATAATAGAAGAAAAATAGATAGATAGATAAGAAAATTGAGAGAAATTTTAGCAGAGTGAGGATGCTAGAAGAAAATTCCCCAAATGGCCTATGAAAGGCTTGATTTATAGGAGAAGGTTGATTTGATTCAATGGCCAAGATTGAAAGTCAAATTTGTGATATGTATGGCTAGGATTAAAAGTTTATTTTAGTGCCTATGATGCACATTAAGTGGGTTATGACATGAGGCTAAAATTAAGATGTGAGGAAATAAGTGAGATTCTTTTATTTATTTGGAGAGAAAAGATGCCTATGACACACAATGAATGGGGGTAAAAATAGAATGTGAGTGGGAATCTCATAATTGAAATAATAAAATAATTTAAATTATTTATGCATGTGAAGAGTTGTAGTCATGTGACACATGTTGCAATGTGACAATAAGTGAGGGATTAATTCAAATATTTAATTTGAATTATTTTGAGACATGTGAAGGGGGAATTAATTAAATAAATGAGATTTATTTAATTAATTGGGAAGGTGATTAAGTGGAATAAATGGGATAAGTGGGACAATGTAATGACCCAGGGTAAAATATTACAAAATGTTTTACAAGGTCATGTATCGACTAAGTAATGTTATGACATGGACAATTTTGGGTGTCTACACTATTTAATATGTTTATAATTGCATTAAATTTTTAATTAAAGAGTGGTTAGAACTTTTTATACAATTTTTTCTTCCAAAAATTGGGTTTTCTAAATATAATAAGCAGTACAATTTAGTTAACTTAATTTAGAGTTTTAATGGATTCTATGAAAAAAAATCAAAAACTTAAAAATTAAAAGGAGTAAAATTACTTAGTAAATTTTGTTGATTGATAAATAGTTATTTACTATTTTGATTATAAATTTTGAACCATAGGTTAAAATTGTTTAAAACCTTGAATGTGTCAAAAGTAAAATGATGAAATTTGAACTAGACCATTTTAAAAAAATTGTGTGATAGTAATAACACATTGAGTGTTTAACTTTTATTCACAAAAATGACCTTTGACTACAAAAATAATTTGTACACTTTTATATTTGAATTAATTATTTTGATAAATTTTAAGACACACTCACGTCGAGGCTATTCCCATCACTCAAAAAACTCTATCTCACTCTCTCAAAAAACACACAACTCACAACAAGATTGCAACATAAAACTATTTAACTCACAACATCCTACTCCAAATTAACTTTACTCAAAATAAAAATCAATGCATGACATTTTGACAATCAACATCAAAAATATCAATCAATCGCCGTCAAAGATTACCAAGACCGAGTTAAACTACAAATCAAGAGAAAATGCCTAAAACTCAAAATGAAACTATTTTTGGTGGATGCACGCCTATACCCAGATGCTCCTACATCATACACCAACCAATCATGAGATATTCCTAGAATATTGTTGCAAATGTGTAGCTTTTACATGGCAAACATCAATCCTTGCATAGAAAGCCCTAGAGTGCTCCTCAGTAGTACCATTATTTTATTTACTTTAGATATCAATGAGTGAATAAGTATTACAAGTACCAAAGGCATAATTATATTTTTGGATAGAATCACAAAAATTGGGACATGGTCACATCACTAGACATGATTGTTGCCACAATTCTATCATAAACTTTCAGCTTCTCAAACATTAATTGTCTTTACCATTTGATCCCATTTCTAATCTCAATTATTATATTGCAACCTTATATCGTAATACCATATAAAAAAAAATTTATATTAAAGATACACAATTTTAACCCTCTCATTCTATTTTAACATATATTTAATTGTAATTTCATTTTAATTATGTATTTAAATTTCACTTATTACTTGATCCAAATGCAATTTATCAACAATATCTTCATTCATTTAACACACTTCAAATATATTTGAAAGGTCATTTAATTATTTTTAACATGTAACACACTTCAAATATATTTGAGAAGTCAGTTTAAGGTATACACCTTTTGATCCAATGTAATCATTATCTAGAAAAATTTCACATCCTTATTTTCATTTTCTTATGAATATGCAATAGCATATTATAGGTTTATTCAATGACATATTAATAAATATTAAATCCAAACAAATTATATACATCCTTACTTCAATAAAATATAATAATAATTAAAAAGGTAAAAATGGAATGCCGATACATCTAAAACAATAAACTAAGACATTTTAGTTGAAAACAATCTAAGAATGTGAAGGATATATAATAATAATAATAAATAGAGGGAATAAAATGCGGCCACATGCAAAATAAAAGAAAATTAAAATGAACATGAAAGCGATGGTTTATTGGTGTTAGTTGTGAAATTAATATTTTAAGATAAAAGACAAGTTTGGCAAGTAGGCAATTTACAATGGAAAAGCATTTGAAACATTGGATTTTAGAACTTATTTGGGCTGCCACAAAGCATGTGGTTTTTGTTCTTTATAAGTTTAATACACATGCAATGTCTCGCTAACCCTTGAAAGGTTGACATTGAAATGGGACCCATAAGGATAATTGTTGAGGATTTAGGGGGAAGGGATTTATAGATAGGATATTTAATTTAATGTAAAGAGGAGAAGAGGAGAATATAGAAAATAATGTATGATCAATAGATAATTTTTAAAAGTCTTGGATAGTATTTTAAAATTTAAAGTTATAATAAAATGGGTGATAGGTTTGAGGTTATGTGAATCATTAGGTTTGTAATGTCTTTGATTATCTATAATATGAATTTGGAAGTTAATTATGGGATTTCTTCTCATCAAAGTGAGAGGGCATAGAAAGTAATCGATCTAGTATGAATCCTTCTAATAGACATGTCATTGGAAAGTCTTCAATAAAGGTCAAACATCTCTCTTAAGAAAAAAACAAGACATCTCTAGTCCTCATAAGTCATGAGAGCCTAGAACAAACCAGATGAATATCTAAATAAAGAAAATCATTTTTTTTCCATTAATCTCATAATAAGAAGAAAATTTGAATACAAATGTTCCTTGTTCTTTAGATCTAAGGAAAAAATCTAGCAAATATGATTCTCTTGAGGAGTATGGAGGTCTACCTTAATACAAAGCTAGTAGGAGAAAAATTTGAGCTATGCAAAAGAAACCCTTTGGCTACAAGGTAGTTGGAGTTTGATATACTCTAAGGGGGAGATTAGTCCATTAAATTGGAGATATAGATTTGTGTAGCAATGGATTTTTAAAGAGAGTGGCTCTCTAGGTGCAATCTATGTGAGCTATAAGTATTCTTTATAAATCTCAATATGAATATCCATATTTACCTACCCATTGGAGAGATAAAGAGTGTTCACTAAAAAAATTTGCGGTGGTGGTTTAGTAATAACAAGGTTATTGAGTTGCAACAAGGAGGAAGCTCTTACATTTCAACAAGACTCAAGCTCATAATATGTTATAGCCATAGAGGATCTAAGAGAAAGATAATGATACTTAAGAGGGCCAATCTAGCAGGTAATCATTAGTCTCAACCAATGTATCATAGTCACACATGGAATAAATTGAAGTAATGATTGGAATTGTGCTAAATTACATAAAGCTTATAACCCAAGGGACTGACATCTTAAAATATATGTGTTTTGATATACTAATACTCTATATATCCAACTTTGATCCACATCTAAAAGGCGTGGA
The DNA here is from genome assembly GCA_007115665.2 of Sequoiadendron giganteum. Taxonomy (NCBI): domain Eukaryota; kingdom Viridiplantae; phylum Streptophyta; class Pinopsida; order Cupressales; family Cupressaceae; genus Sequoiadendron; species Sequoiadendron giganteum. The sequence goes on along the minus strand of CM021110.1, from coordinate 89,341,644 downwards.
CCCAAATCTCACAACCATACAAGAAGGAAGCCATGACTAGTGAGTGAATAGGTGAATCTTCATTTGGATATCCTAAAATGGAACCTAAAAGAAATACTTTTCAAATGTGGTAAAAGCAACATATCCCTTGCTTAGTCCCAACTTAATTATTGTAGCTAAGCTAAAGCATGAGCCAAAGAAAATAAAATGAAGAAATAACCTCAATCTTTTCATCTTTGTAAGTAAGAATTATCCCACATTCCTTCTTTTTGGAATGCTAAAATACATAACTATTATTTTCCTCCAAACTAAATTTGTTTTTTAATCTCAAAACAAGGCTAAAATATCAAGTTATTTCTAGAGACCCCGTACTAATTGAGATGTCAACATAATGTCATATGTAAATAAGATAATAAAAATATATAATTTAAATAGTAAGCAACCCTCTATATCACTAAAGTGTATTTGATATCATTTTCTCTAATTCATCGATATAGATCCCAACATGTATAGGAGAGAGTGACAACCCTATTTAACACATTTAGTACTTTGAACATGTTATGCTTCACATGTAAAAATCAATTAGCATGCAATGCATGTAATAAATAACATCATGTGACAACCATGTAATAAGAGAACAAGATGTTATCATGAAAGCACATGTAAGAAGAGGAAACACGGTTCTCTTAATGTTTCCACTAATGTGAAGGATATCGATTAAGTGATAAAATTTAAAGTGCTAGATAAAAAATATGTAATCATATATAAGTAGCATAAATTATAAGAATGTATTATATAGCATGTAAAAACGATAAGCATAAACATGAAGGGGATGTCCCAAACAAAGAAAACATGACTTGAATCATAGAAAAAGACAACTTGTAAAAAATATATAAGTAAAAAGGAAATAATATAGAAGGTGAATAAGAATAAAAAGATTGCATAAAATGCACAATTTATCACATGTGCTATAAGATAATGGAATACAAGATAAGTGAAGGATCACAATAGACATATCTTAGTAAAAATGGACAAAGTCAAAGCACAAATCCAGATAAGCTATTTTTTGGTCAACATGATGAGTGATGAAGTGGAGATTGGCCTCATCATATTTTGAATAAAGTACCTTCCTTTATCGCCTAAAATCCTTCCATGCTATTATAGATTAATTATTGGCCATCCTAATGAAGAATGATGTATGCATTTCTATTTTTGAATTATGTGTTAAAAGGGAGTCTAATGCTAACATATATTGACAAAACATATTCATTTTTTATAAAACATGGTAATAGAGGTTGATAGAGTTCATATTGCTCCAAAAGACATATTTCGAAAGAAGTGGAAATGGATGCTTATCTCATAAGAAGCTCCAAAATGTTTCTTGCTTTAGAATTCTCAGAAGGTAGTTCAAAAGAAATTATGGTAATGGAAGATTATACCATGTTCATCATACTTGTCCCATGTTTGGTAGAATGGTTGAAGATATATTGCAACATGGTTCATAAATTGTATAGAATGATATACAAGAAGAAGACTCTTGATGAAATTCTATTTCATCAATTTCTTAATTTCTTTATTAATTAAATAGGGTTTAGCATTCATGATTTCTATTCAAAATTAGTAACAATTATGCATGATGCTAAATTATAGGCATGATTAGAAGACCTAATATATAGGAGAGCTAATATATAGTATTGTGATGTTCATTTTTCAATAGATGATTTTTTAATGACTACAAGAGGAGATATAGCTCTATTTTTCTTTCAATAAATCTAGCAATTTAGGCGTGTGATGATATTGTGAGTTCTAACAAGCTCTAATTTTCAGAGAGCTAGCCACTCAATTAGGGAAGAAGAACAAGGATTCAAATATTAGTGTTTTTAATTCTTGATATTATTGTAGGTTACTATGTTTTTTGTTGAAATGATGTTATTATCAGTTAATATGTTTCTGTCGAAGTAATTATTTTTAGCAAATAGAATAAATTATTATTTTTTACCTATAAGATAAGTCATTTTATGTTGTTTCAATATTATTTGTATTGTGAACAATGCTATGTGTATTGTTTTGATTAAGGTAAGTGATTTTGATCAAATCTATACACTAGAGATGGGTTTTGAAAGGACCCCAAAACCTTTTACAACAAGATCAACAAGGAACTCGAACAAGGTCTGAATCCAAAGATAGAACAACCAAAAAGTTGAACAAAATCTGCCTCACAAAAAGAGATAGAAAACCACAAAAATAAAGGGAACAACAAGGAGCAGCAAAAGAAAATGACCGAAGCAAAGAACCGAAGGTTGGTTTTGAAAAAATCCAAAACCAACAAAAAATTCTAGCAAACATTCAAGGTTGTTTGAAACCAAACTTCACCAAAGGCCTCTAAAGAGGGGGGAGGATGGAGATGGAATGTCCTTTCATTTTTCGAAGGAGAAATCTCAACTGAAGAGCTCTCAAACAATCATCGAGATTTCTTTTAACTTTGCAAGGGGGTCCTATGGCCACATCAATATGGTCATTTTTCTTGGTTTCCAACATCTTCCTATCCACCAAAGGTGGATGATAGCCAAGGGTTGTCCTAACCAACTTTGAAGAAAAAATATTCTTATATGAGGGGCTTTCAAACACAACTTGTTCCTTGCATAAGGAATCTAAAACCTTGCCAATATGGTCTTTCCTAGTAGTTTCCAGCATCATCCCTTGAAAATGAAGTTGAGGACATACCTCATCAGACTTCTTGACCTCAACGAAGTGCACATTTTCATGAAAATCTTGGCATAACAAGGAGAAATGCCCAACATTGTGGAAGTGGTGTAGCTAAGATGTCTCATAATGAAGTTCATGTTCCCAAACACCAAGCTTGAAGCACATCTTAACATTGTCACACAACTTCAAACCAGATTCAACACAAACACGAAATATAGCAAAAAGAAACCTTGTTCCAAATTTTATGACATCATCAATGTTAAAAATTGACCAATAGCATTAGCAATACCATGAATGATATTTTCATCCTAGTACTCCAAAGGGAGCTTTGAGAGATTAACCCAGATAGGAACCATGTTAATCTTGGTAGCATCAAAACCAATAAGCCATATTTTTAAATGAAGAAATACCTTACCAAAAAACCAAAGGCCTCCCTGAAGAACTTTGGTGCAATCCTTGATGGAATAGAAGGAGAATAAAAGGAAACTATTCAAAAAAGTCGTCACATGAACTAGACCTTATGCAAACCAATATTCAAACATCCAACTACGAATAAGATCAATGTTTGGTTTATGGCCAAAAAACCTCCCAATAAGAGAAAAATGCAAGCCAACTGAAGCTCTATCCACTCACGCATAAGGGATAGTAAGGATAGAGTACTAATGAACCAAAATGGAGATATGAGGCTTATGAGGGACTTCAACCTCAACGGCCTAAGCAACAAAGAAAGGAATGGGGGAAACCCTTGAGTAGGGAGAACCTTACACAAGCCATTTCTAAAACAAGGAGGATCCAAAATCCATCACACTTGCACTAGTATTAGGACAAAAAGGAACAAGTTCTTGGATCTCAACTTGGGGAGAAATGATGCTAGCCCCAATACTGCAATTTTGTTGGCTCACATCATGTAGAGGGGGATTCACACAAAACTTATCCCCAATGAAGCCCACACATGACACATCCTTCATGTGCCCTTGAGAAGTTGTAGAGGGGTGTAGAGGCCAATGAAAGGGGAAAGAAACCCCCATGTAGACTAAAACATGTTGAGAGGGTAGCTTTGTCCAACACTTAAGTGAGTTTAGGGATATTAGAAAAAATAGTGCAAGTGTCCAATAGTTTGGTCTGAAGTCATTGAGTAGTTGGTCTGATAGTGAAGTTGAATGATTCTGAATGAGCTTATCAGAGATCAAATCTTGATGAGTGTAAAGTCTAGACCCCATAAGAAATGAAGTTTGGACTGTGTCCTAGCGACTTTGATAGAACGAAATGGATATCCCTCATTTTTTTGCTCTTCTCAACCGAAAAAGTTTCAACTTAAAGCTCATACTCCCGTATTAAGTAGCAAAATGATCTTGTAAATGATTTAAAACCCTCCATTGAAAAAATATAAATCAAGATTTTTTTAATTGAACTGTTCCAAAAATAAATAGATTCACATTGTCTATCCTCCCTGCTAAAAACTTTTGCGATCTATCCAATTGTTCCCATATATTTGGTGAGCTTGAAGGAGTGCCAACTCTTCCTCTCGGCCCCATGCATCTTTATTTATTGCTGGATTTAGATGACTGCGAAACCTTAATGCTGATGCCCTTTGGAGATGTCAACGAACTCACTGCTGTCAGGAACCGACAAGGTTCTAAGAAATTACCGATTTTTAAGTATTGATTGGCTGACAAAAGTTCTGTTTGACCTTCACTGGTTCTTGATAAAGGTTACACAGTGAATTTTCCCTGTTCCAAAGCTCCCACTTTGTATAGGCATGGAGGATGCTGGTGAATGATTGGGTTGGAGATCTGTAAGTTGCACACAATGAAACAATGTGACGGTTCTGAGAGGATACCCATGTTCTTTGCATGCTTCAATGAAATGTTGTCTTGTTCTTTCACGTGGAAATGGTTGTGGAATTTGGCTTTTACACTTGCCAATTGCATTTGCATGAAATGTTTAACTTTCTTAACAATCCATTTGAACAGAGCCTGCAATCATGGCGTTCCAAGCTTGGGACAAGTTTTTTGAAGTGCTTCTGCTTTGCGGAAAGCGGAGGTCCACCGGGAACTTAAGAATAAGGAGGGAATGGAGGGGGGTCGAAGAACCGTTTCAATTTTGCACTCTTCCTCGTAGGCTTTAAAATGAAATGTCAACAAATTTTAAAATTACAAATTAGCATTATCATATATGTACACAAACTTACAAAATTAAACTAATGACTTCATGTAAATGCTTGCATAAAGTGATCTTTTAAAATCTGGTGATGACTTTGTGTAAACACCTTTTTGGAACTAACTTGCATTAGTGAATTAAAAGGTAGAGATGCACTTCACCCATTATTGCAATTAGTATTCAGTGATGGTGAAAGGGAAGGAGATTATTGATAAATGAATTCATTGATGAGAGTATCCTCTTTCATGATCGATGAAGGAGAAAGAATGGTACCCTCTTCATAGAGAAAACTATTATCTGATACTTCAAGGCATCAACATGGAATAAAGATATCATAGGATTAAACATCTTGTTGAACTTCATTTGAGTAATTAATGTTAGCTTGCTCCTGTTTCAAGACATCCAATTCCTCAAATCTCCTTTGTATGGCTTTGGAAAAATTCTAATTTACAGTTTAGATTAATATTAGATTTTCTCATTAATGATTATCCAAAGCTTTGACACATACTCTACTCATAGGACAACCATCTCATATCCGTATGCAATAAAATCATCAATAAGAAGGTAAAGGAAATACAAACTCTTCAATTTCTCATCAACCTAATGATCATTTGTAACCTCTTCATCATTGTCCTCATAGTTTCTCCTCAATGCCATTTTCATTTCTTGTTCAACCAATTTGTACATCTTCAGAATTTTTATTTTCTTTCTTAATAAAAATTCACTAGTATTATTAGGAGAATGCATTACTTAGCAAATCAACATTACAAGGTGTGAGGTGTGAAGTGTGACAATGAACAGATTGAAATTCCCATATAAATATCCTCAACACAAAAGTATTGGAAAATATGATCATTGGTAACCTTACTCTCTATAGATTCACATTCATCATCCTCTTCAAGGAAGTTGAATGTTTCATACTTAGGATGCATGTAAGTTGAAAGGATAATTCTTGTTGATTCATCTTCATGTTCTTCAATTCCAAGCTAATATTTGAAAGTTCTCTTAGCCATGTTGCTTGTTGAACACTCTTCAATGGCCTCAAAAAGCAAATGATTCTATTTCAAGAGAACATGGCATAGATGAAGACTTATTTTGAATCTCTTCCTTGTATGTGATGTCACTATTAGATTGTTTAAATGTTGTGATTGTTGAGGAGGAATAATCATATTTTAAACTAAGTGTAATGGTAATTATTGTTTGAATGAGAAGTTGAAGGAATGACACTTTCCTCATCAATAGAATAAATTTTAGATGCATCATCATTGTCTTTGCAATTAAGTCTAGTTAGCGAGTCTACCATATTGTTCCTCAATAAGTCTTTTGTACCCAAGACTATAAAGATGAAACAATCGTTTGAAGAAGGAAAAAACTTTACCTTTTTGGCATTAGAATTATGTTGTATGCAACCTAAATTCTCAGGTTGTTAATTTTAATTTTGTATGATAGATCTCGTTATTGGTTCATTCTTTGAAACATTCAAGGGTAAACCCACAATACCGTTTTACAATTTCGTTGAGGAAGGAAAATTGCAAAAATGCTTCGAAGAAAAAAAAAATTGGTTTTTAGGGGTTTGCTCATAGGGGGGTTCGCATGAACCCAAAAAAGGGGCTCGCTCAAACCCCCCCTTCGAGCAAACCCCTTTTGTGATGTCATCATTTTTTGGCACGTTTTTGTAAATGAAAACAAAGGAAAATTTCAAAACAAGGGGTTTGAGCGAACCCCCCTTTTTCCCTTCTCCCATTCTTCTACCAAATTTCTACAAATTTTTATTTTTTGAAGCTCGAGTTGAGGATGAAAATGGAGGAAACTTCACTAACCCAACTAGATGATGGTAGTTCTCGGAATGAGCTATCCATCGCATATAATTTTAATATATTTTAGCTTTATTATTTTTTTAGTTTAATTAAACATATTTTTTTCACGAAAAATCAAGCTCTTTGTTCTACACATGTGGGAAATAGTAGAATATCAAAAAAAATTCTTAAAAATATCTATGCATTAGATATTGATGTCCTTGATCCAACAAAAAAAGAATTTCGATACGTAGAACAAATGTTGTGTTAGCAAGTAAACTTATGTCTGAATTGTAACTAGTCTGACTTCAAAACTTAATTAAAATAAAATATTCAATAAAACACTATGAAACCAATTGCATGCACTAGATATCATAGTTAGGAATCTAAATTTGAAAATAATAGAATTTTATCTTTCATAGAAGTAAATTTATGTGTTAGCAAGTACACGTCACTCTTTAAAAGTGGTGTTTACTGTTAAAAACTAGTTTTCGAAGGAGATGGGAAAAGAAATGCAATTTGATTCCAAAACTTTTTTAAATATATATTTATAATCTACAGACAAAATTTCACAAATCACTAGTTTACATCATCTTCCAATTCCTCATGGTTTAGCAGCTATAGGTGCCCGAAAGTGAAGATTTAGTTAGAAACAATCAATTCAATGTCCAGTTTGGCCAAAAATTGTAAACCAGTATTGTGGGATCACCCTCAAAGTATATCCTTTCACCTAAGCCTCCTTCAAGATCCCAAAGAAAATCAAATTATCTTTTATTTCAATTGTTTCTCTTTGTGTGACTTCAAGATCACATGCCTTGTTTTGTTTTAAAAAGAATCTCACTTTAGGATGTAGTGTAACAATAAAGATATAGAGTTCATTATCTAAATTCGATTGATTAGCATGAGGAATCTATTTCAAAGACCTATTGATCATTCCAAAAATACCCTTATTGGTTCTTCTTCTTTCTTCTAGATTCTAAAAATTGAGGCAATAGTGCAACTACATCAACTACTAGTTTTAACCTTTCTAAGAACTTATTTTTTAGGTTCTCCCAATTTAGGATGCATCTATCCTCTAAGTGGAAAAACTAGTTGGCTACAATTCTAAACAGGGCTTCAATAAACAATCATATAAATACATGTTTTTATTTCTCCTAGAATTTTGTGAGTCATTATAAAGGCTTAAATATGGTTTTCTACATTTGATGAATTTTCTCTAGTGAACTTTAAGTTCTTCCTCAACCCTAAAGGAAAATTTATATGTCGATTCAAGGCCAGGGGGGCAAAACAACTTCCTCATGGCATAGGTAAATTTAACACCATGATGTAAATCTAAAAATGAAGGTAATGTGTATCTAACTTCAATGAAGTTCTTTTATGATATCAATCATTCTAAGTAGGTTCCACTTATATAGAGTTGCCAACTTCTATCCTTGGGGAGGTACCTTCAAATATCTAAAAAATAAAAATACACCAGCATTTCACTCACTAATAGATTCACCAAAAATATGTTGGCAAACAAATTTATCATTGTGGTGTTTTGTTGAACTTTAATTTGACTCACCCAATGGGCAATAGAAAATGCTTGCAACAGTTGGATAAATCGCTATTGGACAAGAAATTTCCCTCTATGTTTAAGAGGGACAACTCCCTCTAATAATGGGGCTTTCTTGACTTTTGTGTAATTTCAAGCAATAATTACAAAAGGAACACAAATTGGGAAAAAGAAAAGGAACATAGAGAAGCCCTAGATAGGCTCACACTAGAAACTATGTAAGATTCCTTAGACAAAAGTAGGAAGAATGAAGGGAAAAAATATATATATATATATATAGCAACTAAAAAAGACAAATTTCTTCAATTTTTGCACAAAACATTAGAAAAAGAAAGACCATTTAAAGGTTTATCAAGTTTCAACATACAAGACAAACATTAAACATACAAATAATCAACAATAAATAAAGAATATAATGATAAAAAGTTTGGAAATATTCTTCTAATTTCTTCAAAATCAAAGTGCAAATTATTTGTTTCATTTCATATATAGCCAATTGTGCAAAGAAGTATGAATAAACAATTACAAGTTAAACATATGAAGAGCATGTGGTCAATGAAGAATATAATGACACAACGTTCAAAAATATTTTTCAAATTTCCTTAAAATTTAAAGCACAAAGTCTCTCTACAATTTATGTGCAACCACTATGTTGAGAGGAAAAAAGTTCATTAATTGAAATGATCTTTGTATATATAGTTCCATTTCTTCTAACTAGCTCATAACTACTTTATAACCACTTTCTCAAATAATAAACCTATCTTATATTTTAAATTTTATGTTTAAGTCATAAAAGTGATGTCAATCACAATCTTAAAAAAGTTCAATGTGCAAAGAGAACATAGAAAACTTCATGGCATTTATAAAGAGGCAAAAGAAGATTTGTCTCATTTTGAACTTTGGCCTTCATTTTCAACCATTTTAATATAAGCTTTTCAAAATCTAAAGCAAAATCATTTTCATTATCATAACCATTTTTTTGGGAATAGGTGTCTCAACCTTACATTCCTAATATTCATTTTAATATGTTTGGATGCATTCACTATTTTCTCTTTTGGTGGTTTTATCTTCTTATGTGAGTGTTGGAGTCTCATTTAGAGGCTTACTGAATTTTGTATTTTAGTGTTTTTTTTTCTTACATAAGGAGATAAGCAACCCAAATTGAAGGGCGTAGTTTGGCCATGTGTCAATATCTCATGATAAGTGTAAGGTCATCATGATAAAAGGTTACATTAGAATATTGACTAGCATAATGATAGGTATGGACGCTTATCATGGAGCATATTTTAATAGGTTGGAGGAGGTCATATTGGGACACCCAAGTTTGGGAGGTCAAATATGACAAGTATGATAGTTATAAGTGTCCGGAATATGCTAAAGGTAGCCAAGAGGACTAAGACCAAGAAGGTGGCATTAGAATTTGGACACAAGTTTGGTTGTCATGCTCATGGTTTTGCTAATGGCTTTCCTAAACTGTTATTGTTTCCAATTTGAATTCTTGCCTATAAAATTGGTGCTTAGTGTTGTAGTTTGTATGGTTAATTTGTAGGTACCATTACACTATCAAAATCATTCAATTTTTGTATGTTGGTGATAATCTTGTGAAGGTTGTCTCTATAAGTTTACTATAATCTATTGATTTACTAAATAATAAATTGAACTACTCTAAAGTGTAGGGTTTTCTCCCAAAAGGGTGCTCCCCATGTACACGTTTATATTCAACCCAATAAAAAGTTTAGTTACTATCTTAAGTTGGTAGCTCAACTTAATGAAAAGTTGAGTTCCATTGTTGGACCTTTTCCTTCTCACTCATCCCACCTAGGAAGCAAATATGAAGTCATTAATATGTATATAATACACTAGTCCTTTCAAATCGATTCCAATAGCCCGATTTCTACCAATTCATTATTGTGGGTTGTGGATACATGTGTAGGTCCACATGTCAATTCACTTCTATAAGCATGGAAATCAAACCCACATGCAAAAAATTGAACACCAAAATATAATTAATTTTTAAATTCTAAAATAAACATCTAATCAAACCCTACAATTCAACTAACATTTTCAATATTATTTTCTTATCTCTAAAATTTAAATAAATATTATATTTAATTGATTTAAATTTCACATTTAATTTTACTATTAATTTTTACTCATTATATTTAATTAGCCTAAATGATATATTTTCCTCACAAAATGAACTCTACATAACTCTACTATTAAATGAATTATGTCAACCTTTAAATTCTATTATTCCAAATGAAAAAATAAATAAACAAAAAATAGAAAACACAAGTTTTATAAATAAAATTATAGCTACTTGCCGTTTATAGGTTGTATAATTCTAAGTGAAAATTAGCAAATCAATTACATTATACTTGAAATGTTAAGCAAGACTATTGTCTTCTTGCTTTATAGAGTTGAAAATGAGCACAGTATTATTATTATATTTTCTATGAAAGGGATTTTTCTAAGGATCCTAGGTGTTTAATTTTTTTCTATTCTTTGGGCCTTGTGTTGAGTGGTTCCTATGATGATTTGAACCTGAGTTTATATTGTGGTAACTCTCAAAGCTTCTATCGGTCACCCCTACTGAACAAATCATATTCATATTAAAGGAATAAATAAATAATATATGTATAGCTAGTACAAATTATTGACAAACATTCATTAATAACAGTTTTATTAGCCTATTATAGGCTAAGTATTTTTTAGTGAGTAGTATTCAGAAAATATATTGATGATAGAAATCAAAGGGATTATTATCAAACATATTTTGATCATGCAATTTGTACGAAATATATGATTATGACATAAAAATTTGACATGATCTTGATCTTACATTCTTTACATTTTTTAAAATAATTTTATTTAAATAGTCATAAATGATAAAGAAACAATAATACTTTGAGCTTACATTTAGGCATTTTTCTAATCAATTTAATTTTTTTAGGCTGAAAAATTAGTTTTGCTGAGTCTTCATATTGACAAACACATTTCTTTTAACTAATTTATTCCATTATGTATGTCATCATTGAAAAAATGCTCAAATTAAACATAATTGTTACTTTTGAATTAGCAAATGATGTTGAGAGTGTCTATACTCTATGAAATGGTATGATAATAAATGATTTTATACATGATTACCATATTTATCATGAACACATAGTAAATGAAATAAAAGAATTTGAATGAATATGTTTTATCACATAATTTTTATTATTGTTGTAATTAATATTTTATTCCATAGATATTGTTGTTGGGTGAATTCATGATTGTTTAATCCTATATGCATGTATTAAATGTATTTGGATCAAAGAATATTAAATAAACAATGTTCTAGGATTATGTTTTTGATAGGATAAGCAACATTTATAGGGTGTTGTACCCTTCACACAAAAAGCCTAAAAAGCCAAAGGAAAGCATAGTTCAAACAAAACTTGAACTAGATGAACAAACAAAAATAGCTGACCAACAACTATAGAACAACCAATAAATTAAATAACCCCCGAAATAGAAGGGTCTAAACTGACTCATCGAACCCGAGGCCATGAAGTGGCAACAGATTTGGGGAGTCCCTTCTTCCTTAGCACAACTAACCAGGAAGGCTCGGAATCGAGAACCAACAAGCGAGGTGAGGGGAGCGGATCCACAACAACCACCTCGGGAGAGGAGCCACCTCGTAGTGAGGGAGCTGACAACGAAGCAACAGAAATAGGAGCAAACAAAACTCTAGTAGAATCGTTCAACAAAGGACGAGTAGGTTTTGACAGAACAACGACAACAAAAGGTTCCGACGGAATAGAGATAGCAGAACGGGGCAAAGGTTCCGTGGAAAGGATAGCCAAAAGAGGGTCCTGGGTAGGCTCGGGAGGGTCACCCTCAGAGGAACTATTTGAAGGGGGAGAACCAACAGTGAGATGGTCCGTGAGAGCATTCTTCCGCCAAGTAGCAACACCCTTGCGGCGAGCAAGAGGGCAACCGGAAGCCAAGTGACCAACATAGAAACATCTCCTACAATGAAAGGGAGCCCCTCATAGTCCAAAAGTTGCTTCCAAGGTTGGTCCGCCACCATCAAGACCACATCACCATGGAGTGGTTTGGAGATATCTAGATCGATTAAAATATGAGCTGCCGTAGTATGCCCCAGATCCTGAGACGTAGAATTCACCTTCAAAAAGCTGCCAATGGCATTGCCAATAGCTTCAAAGCAAGAATCCTCCCAAAATTGGAGAGTGAGATTCAACAAACGAACCCAAACAAGTTTGATATTCAGATGCTCCGTAAGAGGATTGAAAGAGCAAGACCACGACCAGATGAACAACAAATGAACACCCCACATCCACACCCAGTCCAACACTCTATCACGATCCTCAGGGGTAGAAAAAATTGCAAAGAAAAAACCTCTAGCACTAGGATAGAGGTCAATCTGTCCAAAAACCAAAGGCTTCCAAGAACCAGACACCCACTCATGGAGATCAAGCAGGGAGGGCCACAATTCGTTAAACCTACCGACCACACCCTGACGCACGTATAAGTCTTCATTCTCAACAACCTTAGGCCCATATACCACAACAGGGTAGTCCCAAGCACAAGGCAAAGGACGAACCCTAGCCAAGACCTAGGCACAAGCAACAACAACAAAAGATTTTCGAGAGCCAACATGAGCAACAAGAGGTGGGCCCCCAAACACACCTCGCACAACACCCACAAAGGAAACAAAATGAGGAGAGGGAGGAAGCACCTCACAGACCACCGACCCATCCAAAGGAGGCACACAACCACCACACAAATCCTTGTGTCGTCCCAACACCTACAACAAATTAGGGGGAACAGGGGGAGCCCCTGCTCCCACAAACCCCTGACCTCCCACACTCAGGCCCTACGTCTTCGAGTCATTCAAAATCCGGCTGCCGCCCAGCACACCAATGGACATGTTGCCCCAACAAAAATGTGTTATAATTGTAAATATGTTCTCTTTTATCATGTTGGAAATGTGTAGTTATACAAAATAGAATCACCCTACAACTATCATTTCTAATAAGTGAGAGAGTGATTAAATTCTTTTAATCATATAGCCTACTCATTCAATCATTATACAATGAGAAAATTACAAGTAGATAACATATGATTTTTCTTACTAATCAAAAGGCATGAGAAAGGGAGATATATAACCATATAGTCTATTCATTCAATCCTTATATGATAGAGAAATTACAAGGAGATAGCATATGGTTTTTCTTATGTTAAATATTATATTTTATGATTTTATTTATATACAAAATAAAGTATGTAATTTTATGTTTGATATCAAGTATCATAAGAGTTGTCATCTTTGATTTGTTTCAATTCTAAAATTTATTTATTTGTCTTTATCAACTTTTATAAATTCCAGTGAGGGCTTCACCATCTTTGATTCTAATGGAGATCTCATCTTCAAAGTATATCTAAACAAATTTTCTTCCAATCACATTATTCTCATGGATGCCTATGGAAAATTGCTTCTCAGACTACGCCACAAGGTATAAGCATGATTTCTACATAATTCTACATATTTTTATTATTTAACTTATCATATCATTGCCTACCTTCTTTTGTAGATTCTCAATCTACACTAAAGATAGGAAAGCTATCTTGAAGATACATTGGATGGTTGAAAACCCATTTTCATTATGATGAAGCCTTTGATTTTACCAACAAAAGAGTGCCTCCTTGATTACCTTTCTTTCCTTACTATCTTTGCAAGAATGGATTTTTTAATCTTCTAGTGAAAAGGATTTGGTGCAAGTGAAATGCAAGTGCAACAACATGAGGACGATGCTCAATACATATGTTTTTATTCTATGTTTTGTGTCTGGCAGCAATTGACCTTTCATAATGAATTTGATTAAAAAGTTTGAACAAATCTTCCCAATAACAATAACATTCTTCATGTGAGAGGATCACACAAAGGATGAGATAACTGCACCACCATTCTCTATCACCCAATGGAAAAGAGCAAGGCACTTTTCTTTAAATTTTCTATGTTTGTGCATAGTCTAACAATTGGCGTGTTCCAATAATTTGATTGATATTATATTAATTCATTCTTAGCTTTAATATTCTTTGATGTACTAATTTTATTCTCAATTTTAATATTCTTTAAAAATATTAAATGAGAATATTCTATTTTTGTTGTCAATTTATGACCTCAAGATTAAGATACTACTTTTCTAGAATATTTATTTTATTTAGTCATTCCATGTTATTGTGTCAATCACAACATAAACATGGTAAACCATGTAAAGAAGTTTTGTGCACAAAGTGTTTCATCTCTCTATGCTACTTAAACATTAGACATTTGGGTCAAATAGTCAATAGTAATTACACACTTCATCCCTACACAAAAAGATAGTCAATGAAATCCATTTCTTTTCTAAAGATTAAATGAATTGAGTTTCACTAAAAGAACTCAAATTATTGAACAATGTAAAGGTGTAGATTCATTCCCAAGAGCATTGTATATACACTACCACGTACAAAGAGTTATTTGAACTATGTTAGGTATTTTTAAATAGATTTTAATTTTAATTAATTTCTGCTACTTCACAATAAGGATAGTATTTGTTTCTACAATGTTTATGTAGATAGAATTTGTTTCTACAAGGTTTACATGTACATTCATAAGAATATTGGACAGGCTGGCATTCAAACTTAGAAAGAACCTACTTGTGGTTAGTGAGTTTTATCACCACTAAGTCACTTGCCCTTTCATGATGGAAACTTTCAAATTCTATCGAGAACTGTATTTCAATTCTAACATATCCTTTACGGTACATTCATGTTGCGATCAACTATGATACCAAATTCAAAATTTCAGACATGATAGAATTTCAGCTGTGATACATGATTTAAAAAAATTTTATTTTAATACTACTTTGCAACTAAAGTTGTTTCATTAATTTCTATCCTATAAACAATATATTTCAACTGTGATACATGATTTTTTCTTTGCAATTAAAGTTATTTCACAAATTTCCATCCTATAAACAATATATACAAAACACTGCGTACGTTTTATATCATTTTCTATATAGTTAAAAGATTTGACTATAATTTCCCTGTAATAAAATAATTATCAGCATGCCCATTGCACCTATGAGTCCAATTACTAGTTTCAATAAAAAATTACAATAAACAACATATAAAAAATGGGTGAGATTTGACCGTAAGAATAACAATTTTCTATGTTTTAAGGCCAAAACATAGCTCATGGGTGCTGGAAAGAATTGATATCGATTGTTCACTTAAAGACCAACCACATTCAATAGATGCGCTCCACAGTGGTGACTGGATTAAGAAAAACAACAATTACTGTTATGTTATCTTTACTACCTCTTGTTACAGCTTCTGTTGCAAGTCGTTTGGAACACATGTTAGGTTCTTTGACAGTGTCTTTGATAAGAGAAATAACATCTTCATTACTTAGTGTATCCCAAAGCCCATCACTTGCAATGACCTGAAACATCAAAAGCAAATCATTAACAGTGACTTGGAAACAGATTGTGAAGAACATTCATTTTTTTCTAGCGCTTTAGTATCATATGCTTTCTTTCTTGTAAATAGCTCGTGGATTTTATATATCTATCTCATAATTGCCATGAATGTTTAAGAAAAAGAATAAAAGATTACCAAGTATTCGTCCTCAGCTGATAATAAAATTTCTGTGATTTCTGGCTCAGCAGTTACAGCCGGTTTCAGGTCATCATCACCGATAGAACGAGTAACCTATGAGATAAGATGCATGAAATAGTTCACAAATTTCATAAGTAGCTGTGTGGAGAAGTTAGTTGATCTATAAAAAGAATAATGTATATTAAGATACTAACCTACATATTGAGAGGATTAGAGATGCTGCAATAATGCTATAATTATGCACCAAGGTACTTCTAGTTCTCAATTTCTAAAGTAAAACAACTAATCTTATGTTTAAGGGCAATATAGTTACATCAATTTCGCTAATTAATGGATTCTTAAGGTTGTCAAAATGGAATATTATATGTTGTTTCTGAGATCTTATGGTCAAACTAAAGCTCTGAAAATGTCTTTACAAGTTTTCCTTGATATTTAAGATTTCTTCAAGTGCCTAGATCAGTGCTATCAACGATGTAAGCAATCCAAAGATTCATGCTAGAAGGTGTGCGCTTAAATTTGATACTTGTTGAATATAATTGCTGATTCCATTTCATTGTTGTGACACAAGGTTTATTTAATAAGTAATAACAGATGTAGAGCTAAAGCAACTGTTTGTAAAGGAAAGAAGCCTGATAAACCGGTTCAAAAGGGGCAGTGCATATATAATCTGATGTAAATAGCATAATTAACAGAAAGTAAAGTTCATTTCAAGATAATTTTATTTAGGAAAATCTTTATGAGTGAAAATACAGTACAGTAAAACTCTTCTCTATTGTATAAAATTCAATTGTTCACTAATATAATAAGAAAAAATATTACTCAACCCTTTCGGATATATGAATATTAATAGACACATCAAAAACGGTTTTACATTTTGTATGAATCACACAAAAGATAAACACGGATACTTCAAAAAATGAAAAAAAAAGTATTAAATAACACTGACAATTTTCCTTAATGCCATCCCAACCATTAGACATGAAATATTTTAAAATGTACAACAATGTTTTCATAATAAACAGTTACAAATCTAAAGAAATTCATAGTAATCACTGTTGAGTGTACCCATGATGCGTAATTACTGTTGTGTATACACATGATGCAAAATTCTAAAATGTGATTTAAGATTACACATTTTCAAAAATGGAAGGTACAGCAGATAGGTCATTCTGGAAAATAAAATGCAGATCCTCATGTTACATAAAGAAACAGCATTTTCTTCTACCCCCTTCTTAAATTTCTCCTTACATGTTCATGCCCTAGTATCTGTTAGTTTTTCATGATCAGATATAACAAGACAGAAAGCACTCAGAAAATGCAACACATAAGACAATGAACACCACAGATACCCTGGGAAAACCCTCCAACCTGAGGGAGAAAAACCCAGCAATTATATCTCTTATATATAGCAGCAATAAGAGCAGAAATCTGCTTACAACTCAAGCCCAGCACATGGCCGAATTTATTACAAGGAATAATAGCACCTCTCCTAGATGCAAAGATACAATGAATATGCTTCTCCTTGAAATCGGTCTGCTGCAACAGAATGACGACCTGCTGCTGCAAGATAATGATTCGCAGCCACAAGATGATGTGCTGCTGCTACAAGATGATCTGCTGCTCCTTCTAGGAATGCGAATTATGACTTGTGAACTTGATCATCAAATGATCGATCATTACCTTGTATTTATACAAAACAAGGTGACTCTTCAAGGAGGTCGGCCACCCTTTGGAAATAATAAATTACATGAGTTGGCCAGAATAATATAATTTCCTTTTATAAATATTAGGTCGGCCTTGTATGTAATAAATACAATATTACTTACATAGAATCAAGAGTCGTCTCCTTAGCAAGTCGGCCATAATGAATATTTTATTTCACAAGTAAATTCGCATAAGTATAAGATTGCCTTGCAATTTAAATAGCCGAATAGGCTATATTTAAATTGCACTCCACAAATTGTGTAGGGCTGGAAGTATAATCCAGACGTTGCAAAACATCAACACTCCCTCTCAGCTAGGGAGGATACTTCCAGCTGCATAAGACATATCACCTTATCGTGATGTCAACCACAATGGCTACTCCCATATGTGGAAAGGAAAGATATCACCTCATCGTGATATCAGATATCACCTCATCGTGATATCAGATATCACCTCATCATGATATCAACCATCATGGCTACCTCCATAAATGGTATGTACGAGTGCTCATCATTTAAAGTGATGTTGTCACCTCACCGTGACTTTCACCATGGCTCTCCCAAAGGGTGAAACACAAGTATAAGAGAAATCATCACAGACTCCCTCACATGATGATATCATGGAGTCACAAACATGACATCCACCATGACTCTCCCAGAGGGTGGAATCAAGGGATTTCACCTCGAACTTCTCTTACAGAGAAGAACTCATTAAAGAGGATCACTGATACTGATACTCCCTCTCATCTAGGGCTTCATTCTCCACCATATCAAGCTTGTCTCGAGGGTACAAAAACATTATCCTGAAGAGATGCTTGATGAGAATGTTTGCCATCTGCTCATCAAGGCTGATATACCTCAACTGAATTGCTTTCTTCAATACCATATCTCTCATATAGTGGTATGCTTAGTTCTGTCATGAAACATCGGAATGATAGAAAGCTTTTCAAAGCTTTGATTATCACAATGGATGACAGTCGGCTCCAACGATTGTCCAAACAATCCTGCAAGGAGTTTCGAAGCCACACTGCTTCTCGAGTTGCCAAACAAGTTGTAATGTATTTGGCCTTTGTTGTACTTAGTGCCACAGAAGACTGCTTCCTGCTACACCAGGATATCATCGCAGACCTCAATTGAAACAACATCGATCAACAACACAACCATCTTCTTTAGGTTCAGTAGGCTCCCTCTGAATCTTCAAGCACTTGCATCCGACCTCATCGTCCAAGATTGCCTGCAATGCTTGCCTTAGAGAAATGGTTTCCAGAGCACACCTCTGTAGAGATTCAGGGTTGTCCTCTTCGACTTCATCCTAGATCACTCTAATCTGAATAGGTTTGAGGAGCTACCAATGTTAAATCCAGGTTGACTGACTTGAGCAATTCTGAACTCAACTGTTGAAGAGGTACTTCAAGAATTTAGCATTTGTCCTTGCAACATTGCAACCCTTACTTATTCTCAGCGAGTCATAGAACTCCCTCTTAAGGTTAAATTCTTCCTCTTCGAAGAGATGTCTTCAGCCATTCACATAGTCTCATAGCTGCAAGCAATGTCTCCATTCTCCAACCTACAGGATGCATCAAGCTCTTCTTGAAAGAAATCTATTCCATCCTTAAGGCATTAAGAAGAGATTACTAATATTTCATGGAACTCAACTATCTCAAACAAAAGTACCATTGCTAGAAGCATACATAATTGACTATCTCCATGTTATAGCATGAATAAATAATTACATAACAATTCATGAACATTATTTAACCATGCAATACTTATCTCATTGAAATCAAGATCTCCTGAGTAATCCTAGATAATTAATTCATCATTCATCTTTGTTGATTCTGACATGTCTTTCTTCCATTTTCTTGGAAGAGCTAAATCTCAACATAACAAAAGACAATCTACACAGAATCATAGATCATGCATAATCGTAATTTTAGTTCTCCTTTTATTTCAGAGTCATACTCAGAATTAGCATGAAACAACTTGCAATAAATGAAAACTTCAAAGGATCTTATGCTAGTGAACACAATTCAAGAGAAACCACTATCTCTCTTTACTAATTACAAGATCCAAATAAATGATATAACTCAGCAAACAAAGAATACTTATCTCTTAAATATTCTGATGGATGCAAATACTGGACATAGAAGGATATGCTACTCTTGCGCTCAGATTAGTCCACAACCTTCAAGGCTTGAACACAGGACCTTGGCAAGGTTAAGTTTGAACATGGTCTTTGATCGTTCAAATTTACGATGCACTCTGTTTCTTGTTGAAATCAGAATCTCCTTAAGTGTTGCACTTAAACGTTGAATGAAACAACATCCTTAAGTGTTGCACTTAAACGTTGAATGAAATAGCAAGGAGACTTCAACCTTGTATTGATTCTCAATGGAACTTGCATCAGCATCATCCTCAACTGATTGTCACAATACCATCAACATGCAACTGGACATAAATAGCATGATACAACGGCTGTGAGTCTTGAAACAACTTATTACTTAAGACATATTAGATACTCCATTCTGATCTGCCTCCAAAAGGTTCTTCATCGCAGTCAGAACTGTATTTGTAAGAGGCAATCCTTCTACATAGCAGATCTTATACGGATTGAATGACTCTCAGGAATTACATCTTCATTGCTGCAAATGATGACCTGATAACATGCTTTGGTCAAAATGATAATGACAGCCCTGCACATTTCTCAGTTGCTAGCGATTTCATCAACAATTGTTCGCCTGGAGTTAAAGTCGAGTCTACCCTATGCAGTGATTGATGAATCATGAATATGGCTAGATCCTAGGCCACACCAAGTTGTTACTCTTGATCGAAGATCAGAGAGGAACAAGTAACGAAAACTTCTAGGCCAATAACTTAATCACTATATACACTATGCTCTTCCCTCAGCATCGACGATATACATTATGCCCTTAAAAAAATAATCACAGAGATACATGCCCAAAAATGATAATCAGATCAATAACTTTACTCAGTGATTTTTATCAAGTTTGAATGCAACATACATTAGTCCCAATGCTGCTTGCCAGCTTATTTCATTGACAACTTTGTCTAGACCATAGTTTACATACTCGGAATCGGAGAGTACTCGACAAGCCCAAAATTTTTGACTCGGCAAATACTCAGCAACTTATAAAGTAGCAAAATTTCTTATAAAAAAAATAAATTATTATTAACTATTAATTATAATAATTTTTTATATGTATTTAATAGTTTTGTTAAAGAATATAATATATAATAATAATAAGTAGTATAATTATATTATTTATAATTTATTTTTTATTATATAAAAATTTAAGATATATATTATATATTAATTATTCTAATATATACTTAACTACTGATGTCGTAATGTTAAAATCTAAATGTTCTGATTTGTATTATATAAAAAATATAATAATTATTAACTATTAATTAAATAATTTTATATATGTATTTCATAGTTTTATTAAGAAATATAATATATAATATTAATAAGTAATATAATTATATTATTTGTAATTTATTTTTTATTATATAAAATATACATAATATAATCTATAATGTTAAAACCTAAATGTGCTCATTATTAGGATCTTTGGCCGTAATTTTCATTTTAATAAACATACTTTAAAACACTTGTTGAAACTTTGTTTTAATAAACATACGCTAAAAGTCTCGTCGAAACCTTACTTTCAAGCTGTAGTAGAAACCAACGGTGAAGAGTTTGGAGGAGTAGAAACCAAGAGTGGTAGGGAAAGCAAGTGAAAACATCTAAAAACAGACGAAATGGCGCCCAAAAAATGCGGAAAATACTGCAGAAAACGTGAAAAAAAACGAACGCACAAAAAACGCGTGTAGACCCTGAAATATCCGCGCGAAAATGAGGGAAAAAATCAGCCATTAAAACTACTGTAGCATTTGGCGAGTAAAAGTAGAAAACAATAGTTTTGCTAATAATCTAGCGATTAATCGCCCACTTGGAGATTAACCGGCGATTATGTAAACTATGGTCCAGACCTTATCTTCGGACTGCATAATATATTTGATCGGATCTTTTCTTGGACCCGCTCTGATACCATGTTAGTTTTTCATGATCAGATATAACAAGATAGAAAGCACCCAAAAAATGCAACACATAAGACAATGAACACCACAGATACCCTGGGAAAACCCTCCAACCTGAGGGAGAAAAACCCAACAATTATATCACTTATATATAGCAGCAATAAGAGCAGAAATCTGCTTACAACTCAAGCCCAACACATGGCCGAATTTAATACAAGGAATAATAGCACCTCTCCTAGATGCAAAGATACAATGAATATGCTTCTCCTTGAAATCGGCCTGCTGCAACAAAATGACGACCTGCTGCTGCAAGATAATGATTCGCAGCCACAAGATGATGTGCTGCTGCTACGAGATGATGCTCTGCTGCTACAAGATGATCTGCTGCTCCTTCTAGGAATGCAAATTATGACTTGAGAACTTGATCATCAAATGATCGATCATCACCTTGTATTTATACAAAACAAGGTGACTCTTCAAGGAGGTCAAACACCCTTTGGAAATAATAAATTACATGAGTCGGCCAGAATAATATAATTTCCTTTTATAAATATTAGGTCGGCCTTGTATGTAATAAATACAATATTATTTACATAGAATCAAGAGTCATCTCCTTAGCAAGTTGGCCATAATGAATATTTTATTTCACAAATAAGATCGCATAAGTATAAGATTGCCTTGCAATTCAAATAGCCGAATAGGCTATATTTAAATTGCACTCCACAAATCGTGCAGGGCTGGAAGTATAATCCAGACGCTGCAAAACATCAACAGTATCAAGTCCTTTAAAAATGTTGTTGATTCAAAGATATACAAGACATGTGATAGGTCATATAGTTTGTTTAGCCACCTGTAATATCAGTGTTTGACATGTCTTCTAACTGAAACTTCAATTCTAATTAGCACTATGTCTAATAACTACCCCCTAATCACAACAAGAAAAACGGTGCTTACAAATGTAATATTCCACTTTGTAAAATCTCTTACAAAGGGGATTGGGAATTTTTAACTTGACCTACCCCCACCAACAAACTCCCACTATACTCCATCTTTGTGAATGTTGATGCACATAAAGAGAAATCAACCTTTTGGCCTCAAATACTCAATGACATGAAGAGTTTGAACAAAACAAAGTGTCGTTTGGATTTATATTATTTTTAACTCCCTCAGTCAACCAAGGCAACATCAAATAATATATATTGATTAAGAAAATGGCCAAAAGTTTATAGACCCAAGGAAATGAACAAAAGACCTAACATCAAAATGTTAAAAATATAATTACAAAAATTGAAGATTGCTTCAAGAAAGAAGCAAAAAGATATATTAATGTCCACCAATGACCAAAGAATATAAATGAAAATCGAAAGTACAATTAATAACAATAGAAAGAGGGGGTCTAAAATAACATCTAAACAAAACAAGATACTACAAGCTAAAATTTATAAGATGGAACATACAAACTAGTTGGGATGGAGAGTGGTAGGGAGGTGGAAGTAACAGAGGGCAGGGTGAAAGTGACGAAACCATAAGAGGTAAATCCTAAGCATGCAAGAAAAGATGACAAATGTCTTACAAACATTACAAATAACCACATGTGAGGAAGTTGTCTCCAAGGAAGACAAAGTTGATGGAAACCATGGTTGGAGGTAGAAAAGAAGAAAGTCTGACACCCCCTTCAACCACCATGAAAGTGTCAATACAAAATCTGACAACATGCATTGGAGAATGGCCTACACTAAGTCAGCCTAGACAGGCAATCTTGGGGATGCAAAGAATGTTCCCCAAAAACTTTCCTAATGGTCAAAGATCATCTAGAAGTATAAAGGAAGAAAGGAAAAAAATAAAATCAACTCAAAATTAGGACAACGGAAATGGAATTAGGATGGACCATAAAAATCATGGGATGGAAGGGAGGGTGACAATGTATTCAAAGACATGAATGAGAAACGTTGGTCTATGTTTTGATTGCTTTGAAAACTAGAGATTACTCCAAGTATATAGAATGTTGTTGCAATAGCACTTGGCCCAATCTCAGTCTTCGAAAGCTTATTGCTTCTATTCCTAAGAACTCAATTTGTAGTGACTTCGTACAACTATTGCCAATATATGGAAGCTTGTCTATATGACTGTTATCAATCTTCAGAAGCATATGATTGTAGCTATTCATGGGAAATCCATCATTTTTTCAAAACCATGCCCATATGATTGTTGTCATTCTTTGGAAGCATGTTTGTACTACTTCTGCCATTCTTCAGAGCCCACCATTGTTTAAAAGCATGTTCAAATGACCGTCGTCACTCTTTAGAAGCCACTCCATACAACTCTCGACAAATTTGCAATCCTTCTGAAGCTCACCATTCTTTGGTACTCTATCCATACAATTGCTATCATTCTCTGGAACCCTCTTCATGTAACAATTTGCATTCTTTGGAAGGTTGTCATTCTTCAAAAGCTTGTCCATACCATTATTGTCATTCTTCATAAACTTTCTCATACAATTGTTGCCATTTTCATATGTTCTTACAAAATTTTTCATTCTTCGACCCATAGCGCAAACCTCATTGCATGTGTTGCATGATCCTCCTTCCATATGTCATACAACTTCGATCACTTCTCCTAATCATATACCCACACAACATAACCCATCAATACAAAATGAAGACCTATGACCACCTGTGGAACCTCAGCTATTCATTCTACTATCATATGCTTAGTTTAGAAAATCTGTGAGCTATTACAAGTCAATAGTGCTCAGCAAGTTATTTGCTAGTTACTCACCTACCATGTCTTCGACAAGTACTTGCCAAACACTCTCCAGCTAGCCAATTCTTTTTCAAATATTTTTCCATTTAAATGTCCCCTTTTCAAGCATAATTGTTTTATGAACAATAAGTCTATTTTCCGAGTTTTACCATAGGCCAATTGGTGAGCAAGGGAGAAGTCCAAAGTTCTTGGAGAGCACATGATTAGTCAAGTGGTGTTGTTCATGGTAGTGGGTTCAGATGATCTTATTAAGTCTCATGTTGCTTTCAGAATGCAATTTCAGCCTTTTGGGAGCTCTCCAAACATCTTGGAGAAGCATACTATTTTTAAATAGTCACCAAGTTGCTTCAATTCATCATCCTAAAATCCTCAATGACATTTTGGTATGATCAAAATTTGATATTTGTCTCATTTTGATGCTTTTTGCAACTTGAGTGATTTATTTAATTAATTAAAAAATTATAATTTAAGTTGGCCTAAGGAGGAAATGTTAAAAAGGCAACTACGGTATAATTATTTATTTAAAAGTGTTTTAAGTTGTACCTATAGGGGAATGCCTAGGCACAAGGGGGTCTTTTGCACATAATTAATTATTTAATTTGAAAAAAGAGTTTGTGGAGGAAAAAGGGATATTATTTTTATTATTATTGTTTTCCCTCCAAAATGTTATAAAAGGAAGTTGAGAGCTCATTTTTGAGGCTAGCCATGTTATGATATATGTTTCTACTTCAGGGAGAACCTGTGTTCACCTCCAATTTTCTTGAAGACAAAAACCCCCTTGAAAATGTTGGTTCCGGAGACGAAAACCCCCCTAGCTAGTTTGAGTGGCTTCATACAGAGGTTATAGCTACACCTACAAATGCAGTTTAAGTTGGTTTCTTTGAAGATGGAGGTATTCGATGTTTTCTGATGAATTGATTTTGGTTTTGCTAACGTTGTTGGCTGTTGAATTTGATGAGTTTTTTAAGGAGTTTGGTGGGGAGGCCATACCACCATAGTGTTGATTCGTACCTATAGTTGGATGTGAGGTTTTAGAGGATCAAGTGTTGCATTTTTCTCCAGTTTGATTGACTCTTGAGTGGCGCCCAGCATAGGTGATCACATTCCTATCATTTTTGGGCCAAAATTTTGGTGTTTGCATGATATAAAGGAGGCTGTACATCTCATTGTATCTATTGTACCAACCACTGAAACCTTATTTCAGACTTGCACATGCTTTCAAATGATTGTCATTTTGTGTTGAGATATTTTATAGTGTTTTGGGATGAAACAAACATTCAAGTATAAGTGACATTTACATCGGGACATTTACTCCCTTATACTTTAAAGTTATATTTCAGTTTCCAGATGTTTGAGATGGGTTTCAAATCTCTAGGAGTTACAACACAAATTCTAGGATTTGGAGGATCTTATAATTTTTCAGTCTTAGTCAAATTTTAGTAATCAACAATTTTCAGTGTGCCCTCAATGTGTGTTCAATTCTGATTTGACAGTTTATCAACAGGACTGAGTAATATCAGACCTGCAATCAGCTTCTAATGTCATCTGTTGAGGTATATCTTTGTTGGGTACTTGAGTATTTTGCTATCTATGCTATTTGGCTTCAGTTGGGTTGTTGCAGCAATCTTTATTTGTAATCAGAATTTTATACCAACAAATATCAGCATTGTATCTTTCTAAATAATGTTATGTATTGCATTGAATAAATACCCAAGATGGTAGTACCACAGTGGCTTTTTCTTGCACATAATGTATTTGCTCACCCCACTGAATAAGTTGAAGTAGTGCTTAATGTAATTGTACTCCATTGAGTAAGTGAGAAATGCATGTGCTTAATGTAATTGCACTCCACTGAACAAGCGAGAAGTGCCTATGCTTATTGTAATTGCACTCCATTGAATAAGTGAGAAGTGTTTGTGCCTAATGTAATTGCAGTCTGTAATAATCCACCCCAATTTTCTGTGTAAATTTTTTCCGATTTGGGTCTTCATGTGAGCAGGCATTTCGTCAAACAGTTTGCCTATAATCTGGTATTCTGATTTGTGCTTGCAGTCCCTTGGTTATTTTGGTTCAAATACTCAAATGCAATTTTCAGGATGATTCTTACTCAAGTAAATAAGAGAAATACAGATTAATAATAACAATGTTC
Organism: Sequoiadendron giganteum; assembly: GCA_007115665.2. Classification (NCBI taxonomy): domain Eukaryota; kingdom Viridiplantae; phylum Streptophyta; class Pinopsida; order Cupressales; family Cupressaceae; genus Sequoiadendron; species Sequoiadendron giganteum. The sequence continues at coordinate 89,315,094 of CM021110.1, read as the reverse complement.
ATTCATTTGTCAATCACAGAGCTGGACATGAGTAATACAGAATCAAATATTTTTCCCAGAATTACAGGAAATTTATATTCATTATTTTCTGACCTGGAGAACAGCTTAGATGATATCACATTGTCTATTCACCATACTGTAACTGTAGTCAATATTCATTCTTTTGCACTTCCTTGAACCAGACACCCCCACAGGCCTGTACACTTACCCAACACTACCGCGACTCCTTTACTTCTGTTGTCCTGGAAGGAATGCCAGTCCCTTTCATTCCCAGTGACCCAAGCCTCCCCTATCCCCTCAACCTCAATAGATATTAATATCGCCCAACTATAGGGCACAAACCCCTTGATGAAGTACGACTATCTATTGGGATTAATATGGCAACCAAGGAAATATCTTCTTTATAACAGTTGTGAATATCTTTTTAAGCCCCTTGTGTTGCATGGCTTCCTTAAGATGGCCTGCGGCTAGTAAGATGCAAATCATCTCATTAATAATTCGCTTACTGAGAGTTGGAGTGTTGTAGACTTAATCTTCTGCTGTGGGTCCACCTCAATGAAACTCACATTCTCTTTTTTTAAATCAAACCGACTTTCTCCCAAATCGCATCCTTAAGTCTGGTGGCTCTAATAAATCATTCTTTGAGCATATCATTGGCTATAAAGAGAATAAGTGGCGGTTTCTTTTAAAAATATTATTACCAGTCACCTCTGCTATGTAATCTCCTTCATAAGTCATGGCTGGAAAATAGACCTACGATAGTTTATAGGGAGTCAATATTACCCAATTTAGCCAGTGAATTTCTATGGTGAGAAGAAAGCAATATCCGCGCCAACTAAGCTCCTTCCACCGGATTTCTTTCTCTATGAATCATTAAATCTCAAGTTTAATCCTCGGCCAAATTTAAACTTCAAACTTTCTTAAATAACGATGGCACTTGAAAGGGTGACGTGAAAAGCCACTGAAAATATGGTACGGCTGGAGTACGGCCTTAAAACAGACTTCAAATTAAAACTCAAAAAGTAAACATTAGCTCCATTCATAACCATACAATTGATACGGCTCTCATAAAGAAACAATCTGCCTCCAAAGAAATCAAGAAATATTCAGTCTGAAGAATTGATTATTATTTTCAAACAACCTTGGCACTCCTGCAATAATCTTTTCAATAAAGATAACTCTGAAATGTCTCTAGAAGAGATTTTACAAATTTCATAAACTACAAACAATATGCGCAGCTGCAAAACCTGTAAAAGATTTGGGTTTTCATCCAAATCACCGAACCCAAGGGTTTCCGTCTTCAAGCTTCAAAAACCAAGTTCTCCAAAAAAACCAATCAAACCAAGCATGCCCTGCAAATGAGCTTCCCAAAAACTTTTATTTTTTCTTTCATAACTGCTCCTCTGATTCTTGAAATACAAATTTACTTTTTTATTTTCCCCTTATTTCCCCACAAAGTGACTTATTTTTAAATATTTAACTTTTTCCGACTTAAGTCAATTTTAAATTATAATTAAAACAATTAAAGTTGTCTTTTATTTTATGTATTTTTTGACAACTTAATTAATTATTTAATTATTAAAATATTTCCCACACCACAAGTAATCTACAGAAAATACACCACTATGATTGGAAACGCAATTGAAGGTTCCAAAAGATACTCCAAATCACATCAGATAGCTAATAACCCCTCTACCGATACTAACTATCGCTGAGAAAACCAATGGCTACAATCATTGCTGACATGAACGAAAATGGGGACATAACACACTCCATTGAATAAGTGAGAAATGCTTGTGCTTAATGTAATTGCACTCCATTGAACAAGCGAGAAGCGCCTCTTCTTATTGTAACTGCACTCCATTGAACAAGTGAGAAGTGTTTGTGCTTATTGTAATTGCACACTCTGCTAAATAAGCGTAGAAGTGTTTCCTTTCAGTTCTTCCATCAAGCACACTGCATTGAAGAAGTTAAGTTTTGGTTGGCTATGCCACCTTGTGTGCTTCAGTTTATTAAACTAATCATTTGCTATTTTTTAGACAAGGTGTGGTCCTATACACTATATGCTCTCACCTTGCCTATATTGGGAATTGGGTGATCAAAAAGTGATAAGGACATTGTATTGCAGCTTTATTTCAATTGAATATTTCCAAAAAAAATTCGGGGCGCATTACACCATTACTATGGATTTGAACCATTTTTCAACAATTTTCCTAACTAGAAGAAATAAATTCTTGTCTTATGCATTTTAACAATATTTTGCATGTTATTTAACTTTTAAGATTATTTTATTAATTTATGTAATTTTTTAATATGTTGAGTTTTCTCCCAACTCAAAATTTTGGCCTACAAAGATTTTGCCAATCAAAGGTTTTGAACTATGATCATATTGTAGAAACCTGTTTTCCCCACCTCTGAGATTTGAGACGAGTGTTCCACGGGGACGCGTCCCCCCAGAAAAACCACCCGTTTTTGAGATGGGGACGTTTCCGAGACGGGGAGATGCCTAGGAAACGTTCCCCTGTCGTCCCCCCATTTCTCCGCCGTCCCCTCGAAGTCTCCTCCTAGAGGGAGACATTTCTGCATGGGAGACTCCAGGGAAACTTCTGGGAGACTTCCAGAGGCATCAAGCCATTAGCCTAGAGCCATTTACTATTTTGTACTCTGTTTTTGAAGTTTGAAGTTTGAACATTGATGATACAGTGATACTTGAAAACATCTAGTTCTTGTTGCATTTTCCAATGTCTATATTTTCATTTTGATTTTCAATGTTCAGTGGTTCACTAGTTCAATGAAATGATATATCATTGCAATGTGTTATTGTGTTTAAACTTTTAAGTTTTAAGTTTTGTTTTCATGTGTTAACTTTACTTATTCATTAGGCTTCTACAGTTATATAATTATATTGTTATACATCTTTTTATAACTAATTTTTCAAGTACTATATGTATTTCAATGCCACCCCCCCGCCACCCCCCGCCGCCATCCCCAAACTTAGACCCCCCCCCGTCTCCCATCTCGGAAACGCGTCCCCCGCCGTCCTCCCGTCCCCGTCCCCGAAACTCCGTGGAACACTGTTTGAGACCCAAATTGGAATTAAAATTTTAAATATGCATATGACAAATGTCTACCCAATGGTTTATAAAAAAAAATGTTGATGAATGCCTAATTATTGACAAATATAAACCAAAAGAATTAAGTGGATTAGAACTAAGGAAAACAAATGATTATCTAGATGGTTCTAGACTTTGCTCAACATTTGTTAAATTTATCTAAGGCATGTGTTTGTGGCTAGGGTTTTCAAGAATATTATTATTATCAAAAGAAATTTAAATCTGCAATTGAATTTTATAGAATGAATGTCTTGTCTAATGGAATTAGAAAATTTCTTGGTGATTAATAAATTGCGGAAAACATTAAATATAAGGGGTGCATGTTGCCAAGGTTGCTAAGTCTCGATATGTGATGAATCCCAATAATTCCATATATGAGTTCCAATGTATTACATAAGGATTGTGAAACATTCTAAGTGGGATTTAGATCCAAAAATGTAGTACATTGGATTGTGTAAGGATTTGTGGTGTGAATGCAAAATGGGGCCGCCTTAGTAGTTGATGCAAGTTTGATATGGATGCATTTAATATTTGTTGTCTAAGTTGGACTCATACCGAAATTAGTGATGCCCAAATTGCCTAGAGATGTGTTAAGTACTTAGCATTGAATATTTGGATCCGCACTAAATAATGAGAGCTGCCTAGGATGCACAATAACCACTACAATTGTTGGATCGTAAAGATAAATCTAAATTGGTGGGTTTGCATAGGAACTTGGGACAATGTCAAAGAATGCAAATGGGGATGTGAAGCTATTTAAGGCGAGGCATTGTCATTGTGCATCATCAAAGAAATTGTGAGTGTTTGTGCATGAGCTAGCAGAGGAGTTGCATTGTGTGAATGAGTGTGTGCTTAGAGACATTGTTGAGCAAGGCTCAAAGGACTAACCTAATGTGAAGGTGGCAAGTCCTAGATTCAAACTAAGACTGCTATGCAAAGAATTGAGGAGTTCATCTTGGGGTTGTGGTGTTTCCTTGTAAAGTGATCTGAGCGTTGTCAATAGAGCTTGACTCAAACTCAAAGGGTTTGGGGATAGCATCCATGCATTGGACTTTGTTATGAAATTTTGGGAATCAATAAAGAAGCTGTCCATTTTCCCAAAGACTTTGAGCATTTGCATTGTGTGTGTTTTGAATCTTGCATTGATTAGTTTGTTGTTGGTAGTGAGCTCGAATTGCAAGGCTAACAAAGATGTACTCTATTTTAGCAGACATGCCATGCAAGGTACAAACTCTAGCCTATGACATTAAATATGGGTTCTATCATTAAGCAATAATGCTAATGGAAATTTGATGTATACCTTGAATAATATGACATAGCAATAGAAATGTATGAATAACATGATTATCAAGTTTTAATCAACAAGGTGTCATGATTTTGTTAGTTGCCAATTGTAAAAGTTGCAAGTGGAGGGCCAAGCAAAGTAGAAGTGGGGTGGCTATAGCCAAGTGGGGTAATTTAGTAGCAACCAGGTCGACAGGAAGTCAGCGAGGCAATTGGTCAATGGCATATCGGATGGAGCAAGAATAAATACTTTGATCGTACATGCCTAGAGAATATAGTAATCTTAAGAATTATGACTAAGAGGAGTATGTGGCAAATAAATGGAAGTCAACCAAGAAACTAAGTGGTTAAGGAATTGATGGCAAGCCATGTGTGGTATTAAGAAATTGGGAATAAATTATGGAGATCATTGGAAGCCAAAGGACAAGTTGAGAGATTCAAATTTTGTGGAGTCTAAGGAGAAAAGGTAACACAATAAATGAAATCTATGGAATTGTAACCTAGGCATTAATAACAAAGCAATTGCATAGAGCTAGTGAAAAGTTGCACAAACATGGATGCAACGAATAACACCCACGAATGGAAAGGCGAAATAGAGAGACAATCAATGAAACCCATCTAATTGAGAGGAACCAAGGTACATAGCTAAAGAAATCAAGGGTTGAATCATCAAAGAAAAAGGAGGGATAGCATCATTGTGAAGCAAACCAAGGAGAATTATTGTCAAACATTAATTTTACCAAAGAAATGAGTGTAGAAGAAAGCTAGGTGTCCATAGGAACTAGAGGAAAGAAGGCTATAAAGCCAAGAGAAATAGAGGTGCGAGGATTAGCCAAAAATATGGGTAGTCATAGGTTAAGTGGTGGTATGAGTTCGAGGAGTCATTTCTAGGTGATTAGAACTAGACGATAATAGTTGAGGGAAACATCAAGATCTCTCAATTGCTTGTTCGGGTTACCCAACGTGTTTACAAGAACCTACTATGAGAGTGGCCACGTGGAACAACTGCATCGCTTCCTCTAGTTTGGCTCACATGTTGAAGAAACATCAAGATGCCAAGGGATTTTTCGACAATATGATCTTTGATTGAATTATCCTAGAATAATATGTTTGCTACTAACCATACGAGTCGCAAGATTTTTTTCTAACATGTACCATGGCATACACGTTAGAAGCTAATGTGTGTAGGATTAAATTTGGGCAAGACTATCATGGCGAATGCAATAATACCTTGTTCTCAAAGAGAGAGTGTCACCATGGAGATGTTGATGGTACTTGTGTTCTTGTATTAAAAATAAAAGGAGAAGCCATGATATTAATGTTTCCAAACGAATGTTATGAATGTTAACTCTAAAAGAATCAATGTCTTGGTTTATTTAAAGCTAATAGTGAAGTAGTACCAAAATTAGAGTACCCTTCAATGTGTTTGGCTTCTAATGCCTTCCCTCAGTTTGTGATTGCTAAACCTATATTTGACTAGAGGGCTCAAAGACCCCAACTCTATAACCATGTAGCTTGGAGGGTATGTTTATAATCCATGTGTGATTTGTGTTATCTAAATAAGTATACTAGATATGCATATTTTAAATAAGGTATTCATGTCCTTGAAGTAAAGCTTACAATAGACTTGACTTGGAGTATCCTTGGTAGGAGCCTTTGCATGAATCTCCAAGTTGAATTTCAGCTTAATCCCTAAGATGTTGAATTATGAAAGTATCTTGTTGAATGGGAGTCTATGTGCAAATGAATAATGAAGTTAAACAAAGGCACATGCAGTCATCGCACTAGGGTTTAGAACTTATGCATTATCTATTATATCTAATGTTCATGTATTCACCTTTGAGTGTAATACTTAGACTAAATAGAGAATCTCGATGGCTTTGTATGTTTAGGAATAATATATGTAGGTATGGTTCTTGATTTTACTTACAGCTTGCAAGGTTGATGATGTTGATATCTAGAATTAATTTATCACCGAAATCTTATTATAGTGAAATAGTTGTACCAAAATTAGAGTACTAGTCAATGAGTTTGGCTTCTAATTCCTTCCCTCAATTTGTGATTGCTAAACCTATATTTGACTAGAGGGTTTCATTTGGAAATATGAAATGAGTCCTAGAAGCTCAAAGACCCCAACTCTATAACCATGTATCTCGAAGGGTATGTTTATAATCCACATGTGATTGGTGTTATCTAGTTAAGTATACTAGATATTCATATTTTAAATAAGGTATTCTTGTCCTCAAAATAAAGCTTAAAATAGACTTGACTTGGAGTATCCTCAGTAGGAGCCTTTGTATGAATCTCCAAGTTGAATTTCCGCTTAATACCTAAGATGTTGAATTATGAAAGTATCTTGTTGAATGGGAGTATTTTATAATATGTGCAAATGAATAATGAAGTTTAAGAAAGGCACACACAGTCATCGTGTTAGTGTTTCTTAGATCAGATTATATAACTGAAAGCACTTAAATATTGCAACACATAAGATAATAAACACAACAAGATACCCTCGGAAAACCCTCCACTTGAGGGAGAAAAACCCAGCAAATAATCCTCTTATATAATATAGGAACAAGAGCAGAAATCTGCTTACAACTCAGGCCCAACAATGGCCGAAATAGATACAATGAATTGTCGCACCTCTCCTAGATGCAAAAGATACAAATGAATATGTTCTTCCTTCAAATCGGTCTGCTGCTACACAAGTGCGAACTTCTTCTAGGCTGCGAATTATGATTGAATGAACTTGAATGAGAAATGTACAAATGAGACCTTGTATATATACAATTGAAGCACCTCTTCAATTAGGTCGGCTTTCTTTAGAGAGAATAAAGAAACATAATAAAATGCCAAGGGGTCGGCCCAATACAAAGCAAAATATGCGAACCTAAAGAGGGTCGGCACTTATGTTAATTAATCATTGACAACATGAATTAAATAGCCGAAAGGCTATAATTTAATTCATGCCTTCTTCTTGAAGTGTGTGCGCTAGAAGAACAGCCCTAAGCTGCTTATAGCATCAACACTCCCTCTCAGCTAGGGATGATACTTTCAGCTACACACAACATAACACCTTATAGTGATACAATAGCTTATCACCTCAACGTGAAAAGAAATTAAGATATCACCTCATCGTGACATCGGATATCACCTCATCGTGATATCAACCATCATGGCTACCTCCATAGATGGTATGTACAAGTGCTCATCACTCAATGTGATGTTGTCATCTCAACATGACTTTCACCATGGCTCTCCCAGAGGGTGAAAACACAAGTACAAAAGTTGTCATGGAGTCACACACATGACATCCACCATGGCTCTCCCAGAGGGTGGAAACAAGGGCTTTCACCTCAAATCTCAAAGAGAAATGCATTATCAAGGGCTTGCACCTCAAATCTCTCTCAATAGAGAAATGCATTAAACAGAGGATCACTGATACTGAGACTCCTTCTTAGTCAAGGCTACATTCTCCACCATACCAAGATTCTCTCGAAAGTATACAAACTTGATCCTAGAGAGAGGCTTGGTGAGAATGTTTGCCATCTGCTCATCAATGCTGATATACCTCAACTGTATAGCTTTCCTCAATACCATATCTCTAATATAATGGTACTTGATCTCAACATGTTTTGTTCTGTCATGAAACACAGGATTGACAGAAAGCTTTACACAACTCCGGTTATCACAGTGTATAATGGTAGGCTCCATTGATTGTCCAAACAATCCCGCAAGGAGTTTGTGAAGCCACACTGCCTCACGAGCTGCCACACAAGCTGCAATGTACTCTGCCTCAGTTGTACTTAAAGCCACTAAAGACTGTTTCCTGCTACACCAAGATATCATAGCAGAACCCAAATTGAAGCAACAACCAGAGGTACTCTTCCGATCTGAGACACACCCTGCCTAATCAGAATCAGTAAAGCCATGTAACTCCAAGTCCTCACTTGAAGAATATCTCAACCCATATCCAATTGTGCCACGCAAGTATCTTAGAATATGTTTAGCTGCAACAAGATGTATTTGCCTTGCTTCACACATAAACTGGCTAAGTGCACTCACTGCATAGCAGATGTCAGTCTAGTGTTAACTAAATACATCAATGAACCAATCAACTGTCTATACATCGTAGAATCCACTGGTTTTGAACTAGTTGCAGCCTCCTTCAACTTATCTAGATTAGTCTCCATGGGTGTAGACATAGTTTTGCAGTCAATCATACCAAACCTTTTTAGAATGTCAATAGTATACTTGCCTTGACTTAGAATCATCTCATCTGGCTTTTGCCAAACTTCTAAGCCAAGAAAGTAATGCATGAGACCTAGATTCTTCATCTCAAACTCATAAGCTAACTCCTTCTTACATTTTAGAATTAGGTGTTCTTCTCCAGTGATAATCAAATCATCAACATACAAAACCAGAATCAAAGCTTCACCATTTATTACCTTGAAGTAGAGGTTAGAATTTGCATCATTCTTTGAGAAACCCAAACTCAATAGGTAGTGATCAATCCTTTCGTACCAAGCACGAGGAGCCTGCTTAAGACCATACAAGGCCTTCTTCAGCTTGCAAACATGAGACTCCTTCCCATGTACCTCGAATCCTTTGGGTTGCTCAATGTAAACCTCTTCTTCTATTACACCATTCAGAAAGGCTGTCTTTACATCCATTTTGTGAATCTTCCATCCTCTAGATGCAGCAATAGCAATGATGGTTCTGACAGACGTATATTGAGCCACAGGAGCAAACGTTTCTTCATAGTCAACTCCCTCTTTTTGTGAGAACCCTCTAGCTACGAATCTTGCCTTGTGCTTCTCAATGCTCCCATCAGCTGCATGCTTGATTTTGAAGAGCCATTTAGAAGACACCACAGATTTGCCTTTGGGTCTAGGAACTATATCCCAAACATCGTTCTTAAGTATGGACTGATACTCTTCAGTCATGGCATCTTTCCATACTTGTTGACTAGAAGCTACTTCGACACTTGAAGGCTCTGACTCATCAAGGCAACATAACTAGAGAACTTATGAGGTCTCTTGCTTTCTCTAAAAGCTCCTCTTGGGGCTGCAAAACTTTCTGCCTACTGCATTGTCCTTTGAGCCCAAAGAGGTCTTTTCTTTCCAATCACAATATCTAAAGGCCCATCAGTAGGATCCAAGGGTTCAATTGGATCATCATCGTCTTTAGGTTCTGGAACCTCCTTCTGATTCTCTGGAATATGGTCAACTTCCATATCTTGAGGAGGTTCTTCTTCATCGATCTCCATAGGAGTGCCCTTGGATCTTCTGAAAGCAACATCTTCCTCAAATGTGACATCTCTACTAATCTCAATAGACTTCTGACCTGGAATGTAGATTTTGTAGGCTTTTGATGTCTCACTATAGCCTACCAAAATTCCTTTCTTTCCAGAAGGTTCTAACTTAGTTCTCTTTAACTTTGGAATATGAACATATACTGGACAACCAAAGATCCTCAAATGACTGACTTCTGGTTTCACCCCTGAGAATGCTTCTTCAGGAGTTTTATTCTCCAAGATCTTGTGGGAACTCATGTTCTGAACATAGACGGCTGTCCTAGATGCCTCAGCCCAGAGAGAGATTTGCAGATCTTGATCATGGATCATAGCTTTGACTGCTTCCACAATAGACCTATTCTTCCTTTCAACAATACCATTTTGTTGTGGATTATAGGGAACACTGAACTCCCTCTTAATTCCCGCTTCAATACAAAAGTCACGAAAGGTACCAGAGGTGTACTCTCCACCATTATCGGATCTCAAAACCTTGATCCTTTTTCTAGACAAGTTTTCAACCTGTGCTTTGAATTCTCTGAATCTTTCTAATACCTCTTCAAATTCTTTAGATCTCAAGAAATAAATACAAGTCTTTCTAGAGTAATCATCAATAAAAATAATGTAATACAAGAAACCACTAGAAGATGCAATAGACATTGGACCACATAAATCAAAATGAATGAGATCAAGAATACATTTAGATCTACTTTCACTAGAATGAAACGTACCTTTTGTATTCTTGCCTAGGGCGCATCCTTTGCATGTACCTTCATGTTCCTGGTTGAATTTCAAAAGGCCGGTGACCATCTTCTCCTTGATAGGTAATGCTCGAAAGTGAATGTGGGCCAATCTTCGATGCCAAAGATCACATATGCTGGAAGAGTTATGCACAAGAGCTTGAAGGGGACGAGTGCATAGCCTGTAAAGACATTCATGTCTAACTTGAATTACCCGAGCAGATTTGAAGTTGGAGTTCTTTGCCCATATAAGAACTTTGCCTTTAGAAAATGCAACTTGATAACCCTTGTCTTCTAATGCTGAAATGGAGACAAGATTCCTCTTTATGCCTGGAACAAATAGTACATCATTCAACTCCAATGAAATGCCGGAATCCAAGTGAAGAGAGGATTTCCCAACTCCTTTCACAGAATACCTAGCATCGTCTCCAATAACAACTCGTTCACTAGAGTCAGTCTCCACTAAATTTGATAGATGCCCCTTGAATCCGGTGATGTGCCGAGAGGCACCACTATCAATCAGCCAAGTATTGGCGTCGGTGGATACATTGCTTGACAGGGCTGAATAGAACAGATAATCACTTGAGTCCTTTTGCGGAGCAACTTCTTCAACATTTGCAGTGGCAACCTGTTGCTTAGGTCTGAGAGGACATTCTTTCGAAAAGTGGCCATACTTGTCACAACGAAAGCATTGAACCTTGGATAAGTCTCGTTTCCTTTTGAAGGCAGGAGCACCATCATTTCCATTCTCTCGATTCCTCTTGAAGAACCCTTTCTTCCAACCTTTTCCTTTCTTCGACGAATGAGAGGCGAGAACATGTATCTCTTCATTCTTTGAGCTTTGACCAATGCCTCTAGTTGCTTGTCTCGACTCCTCTTGAATGCAGTCGATCCTCAACCGATCAAACTTGGGAAGTTTAGATCTTGCACTGATTCCTTGAATAAACGACTCCCATGATAGTGGAAGACCATTGAGAGCAAGCATAGTCAAGTCTTTGTCATCAATCATGTGACCAATTGTAGAGAGCTAATCTCTTATCTCTGAAATCCTCATGAAATAAGTAATTACAGATTCTCCTTTCGCCATTTTCACATGATGAAGTTGTTGCTTCAGTGCAAGTGCCCGACTGGTGTTGTTGATTTCATACATCTCTTCCAAAGTTGTAAACATCTCCCTTGCTGTATCCAACTTGAAGATAATCGGTACAACATGATCCTTGACGAAATCAACCAACACTTTCTTTGCCCTAGTGTCTTTCTTCCTCCACTGCAACTTCTCTTCTTCCTCCTCAAGTTTGGGAACTTTTGTTTTCACAAACTCAACCAAATCATTCTCTTCCAATGTGAGCATGATCTTGAACCTCCATGATGTGTAGTTAGAAACTCCTTCGAGTCTATCCTCGATTTTCAGACCATTCACCATCTTGAAATTTGAAATAGGAGATAGACTGAAAAAGATTAAAGTGAGTGCTGCAAAATAAATCTGATCACGATCTTTTTCAAACCCGCTCTTATACCATGTTAGTGTTTCTTAGATCAGATTATATAACTGAAAGCACTTAAATATTGCAACACATAAGATAATAAACACAGCAAGATACCCTCGGAAAACCCTCCACTTGAGGGAGAAAAACCTAGCAAATAATCCTCTTATATAATATAGGAACAAGAGCAGAAATCTGCTTACAACTCAAGCCCAGCAATGGCCGAAATAGATACAATGAATAGTCGCACCTCTCCTAGATGCAAAAGATACAAATGAATATGTTCTTCCTTGAAATCGGACTGCTGCTACACAAGTGCGAACTTCTTCTAGGTTGCGAATTATGATTGAATGAACTTGAATGAGAAATGTACAAATGAGACCTTGTATATATACAATTGAAGCACCTCTTCAATTAGGTCGGCTTTCTTTAGAGAGAATAAAGAAACATAAGAAAATGCCAAGGGGTCGGCCCAATACAAAGCAAAATATGTGAACCTAAAGAGGGTCGGCCCTTATGTTAATTAATCATTGACAACACGAATTAAATAGCCGAAAGGCTATCATTTATTTGATGCCTTCTTCTTGAAGTGTGTGCACTGGAAGAACAGCCCTAAGTTGCTTATACCATCAACCCATCGCACTAGGGATTATAACTTATTCATTATCTATTATATCTAATGTTCATGTATTCACCTTTGAGTGTAAGACTTAGAATAAATAGGGAATCTTGATGGCTTTGTATGTTTAAGAATAATTTGTGTAGGTATGGTTCTAGAATTTGTTTACAGCTTGTGAGGCCAACAATGTTTGTATATCTAGAATTAATTTATCATTGAAATATTATTATAGTGAAATAGTTGCACCAAAATTGGAGTACCTATCAATGAGTTTGGCTTCTAATGCCTTCCCTCAATTTGTGATTGTTAAACCTATATTTGACTAGAGGGTTTCATCTAGAAAGATGAAATGAGTCCTAGAAACTCGAAGACCTCAACTCTGTAGCCATGTAGCTCAAAGGGTATGTTTGTAATCCAAGTGCAATTTGTGTTATCTAGTTAAATACACTAGATATGCATATTTTAAATAAGGTATTCTTGTCCTCAAAGTAAAGCTTACAATAGACTTGACTTGAAGTATCCTTGGTAAGAGCTTTTGTATGAATCTCCAAGTTGAATTTTAGTGTAATCCCTAAGATGTTGAATTATGAAAGCACCTTGTTGAATGGGAGTATTTTATAATATGTGCAAATGAATAGTGAAGTTTACGAAAGGCATGCATAGTCATCACACTAAGGATTAGAACTTATGCATTATCTATTATATCTAATGTTCATGTATTCACCTTTGAGTGTAAGACTTGGGCTGAATAGGGAATCATCATGGCTTTGTAATTTTAAGAATAATCTATGTAGGCATGGTTCTAGAATTTCTTTTTAGCTTGCGAGGCCGACTATGTTGGGATATCTAGAATTAATTTATCACTGAAACCTTATTATAACTAAATAGTTGTACCAAAATTAGAGTACCCTTCAATGTGTTTGGCTTCTAATGCCTTCCCTCAATTTGTGATTGCTAAACCTATATTTGACTAGAGGGTTTCATCTAGAAATATGAAATGAGTCCTAGAAACTCAAAGACCCCAAATCTATAACCATGTAGCTCGGAGGGTATGTTTATAATCCATGTGTGCTTTGTATTATCTAGTTAAGTATACTAGATATGCGTATTTTAAATAAGGTATTCTTTTCCTTGAAGTAAAGCTTACAATAGACTTGACTTGGAGTATCCTTGGTAGGAACCTTTGCATGAATCTCCAAGTTGAGTTTCAGCTTAAACCCTAAGATGTTGAATTATGAAAGTATCTTGTTGAATGGGAGTATTTTATAATATGTGCAAATGAATAGTGAAGTTTAAGAAAGGCACACGTGGTCATCACACAAGGGATTAGAACTTATGCATTATCTATTATATCTAATGTTTATGTATTCACCTTTGGGTGTAAGATTCAAATTGAATAGGGAACCTTTATGGCTTTGTATGTTTAGGAATAATCTATGTAGGCATGGTTCTAGAATTTGTTTACAGCTTGCAAGATCGACGATGTTAGGATAATCACTGAAATGAGTCCCACTGAAATGAGTCCCAATTATGATTGCCTAGGTGTAATTTCAGTGTTTTAAATGATTTCCTTTACCTAGCTTGAGGCTAATGTCGCAAAAGGGTTTTGCACAAGCTCTAGTGGAGATATGCAATCGCACACTCATCCCCCTAAACCTTGAGTGGAAGCACAAACCTAAAAGGATCACCCCAAGAGAAGCCAATTGTGCACAACGATCTCTAGATGCATTTAGGTCTTCAACTAAGTGTGTTCCTATTTGGCTGTTCTCGCACTTAGGTGCAGTTAAGAGAGTTGCCCATGAGGTGTTGCAAGATAGACTTTGCCTAGAGACCTTTCCTTGGTCAATCATCCTATTTGGCCACAAACATCATGGTTGCTTCTACATTCCCTCTTGATTTCAACAAGATCGTCAAGATGATTTTGTGTTGGCATGGGAAGCTAAATCCCTACCTTAAAGTTATCTAGATAATCAATGGAGTCATTCTTTATTACCTCTAGTTTGTCCAAACCGAAAGAATAAATCCCTACCTTTGCAGATTTTTGGAATGCTAAGTTTTTCTTCGAGACTACTACAAGCAATTTAAGGTTAGAAGATTTGGCCTTGGAATCTTGAGTACCTTGTTGTATTTTCCTTCCCTTGATGTCTCAAAGTAAGTTATCTAGTTTGGAGTGGAAAATCACATTTGAAAGTCTATTGAAGCATGTTTCCCTAAAATTACTCTCTAATCGGTCCAAAGAAGAATCAAACCCAACATCTAGTTACTCCTTGGTCCGGTCAGACTAGAGGAGCCAAGTGTGAGCATCAACTAGCATTAAAATTTGCATCAATAGTGATAGATTAGGCATCATATATGGCTACTTGACTTGTCTTCAAACTTGCTCAAATCATTAGATTAATCCAAGGTTTTTGACTAAGGTGAAACCTCTTGCACCATAAACTTCAACGATATTTATAGATTCCACCATTTTAAATGGCAGGGCAAAGCTCGCTTCCATATGAACAGTGGTGACATTTCTGCTCTGGAAGTAATTCAGTCCAATGATGAGGATGTTAGATTCCATGTCAATGAGGGGTCTGACTTTGCTATTGAAGTAGTTCGATCCAATGAGGAGATATCAAATATTGAGCCTCCAATAGGCTGGAGGAACATGGATGCATACAGTGAAAGTAGAAATTTCTAAATGTGCCAATATTATGCAAAGTAAAACTATATAAATCAGTAGGTTGTTTTTTTATAGTTTAGACAGCTGTCATATATACAGCAGCAACTTAATAGTGGACAGGAATATCATGTATAGATGCATTTTGTGGTCTCTTTTGTTGAGGACAGCAGTATGATGCATCGTTGCATCATGTGGATCGGAAATTAATTGTATAATTGCGATTAAACTATCTTTAATACAAAAAAATGGCAGGGGCAAACAAGTTTTGAAAGATCATTAGTGCATAGGTCAAAACTACAACAAAGGCTCATTTCTGCAGAAAAAGTTTAGATCTGCAATAAAAAGGGCTCATTTCTGCAACCTAGAATTGACTTTGGACAAATTTGAGAACCCAACTCAAATTTCATTGTTTTGCTTCCAATGCATCAAAGTTTAAGTGATTCTAAACTATAATTCAATAGTCGTGATCAAAATAGAGGACAACTATCTATTGGTTGTCAAAATCAGCTAAGTCATTTTGTTCCTCATAATTTTCAAGTTTCTAAATTCTATTGTATAATCTATCACATCAATAAATCAAGAAATTAGATTGTATTGTTTGTTATATTCATCAAATCTAAAATTTTAGAAAGGAAATTATTTGATTTATTTTCATTACTCAATTGTTATATTATCAGTTATGTAAATGTAGTGAAACATAATTTTGTGTAATTACATGTGTAGGCCTTATTATGTTTTATACCAAAATTCAAAATAAGAATTGAGTTGGAAAACCAGCAGTATAAATAGAATTCAATTACTCAATGTAATTAAGAAAAACTAAATAAACCCACATCATTTTCCATTTGGCACAACACAGAACAATTCTTTTTTTGTTTGTTAAAGCCAAACCAGGGGTTTAGAAGTGATATCCCCTAACAAGGTCAAGGGGCAATGCTTCGAATGGAGTCCAAGAGTTAATCCCTTGGCATGTTCTCTATTGCAGTATAGGGCAAGGTTGAGGGGTGAAGCTGCTGCCACCAAATCCACAAGACCACATGGACCTCCATGGTGTATGCTAATTTTCCTTGTAAAAGTAAATTGTAACAATGAAAATGACAATGATGAAAACATAAAAATGAATATAGGCACTAGGGTTTTCGGGATTGAAATAATTAGGTTTTTTTTAAAGTGTTTTTAAGGGTTTGAGTTTAACAAGGGTAGATGTCCTAACATTCCTAGGACATCAAGGACAAGAAGTTTTTGAAGTGTTTAACCACCAAACTCATTTAATGCATTTTGTAGTTGTATTTTGCATAAAATTTATATATTTTTCAAACATTTAGGTGTTTTTTAAGTTATCGAGCTTTTGTTGAGCTTTTGCCAAGTACTCTTTGAGCTGAAATGTTTTAGCTTACTAAGTACTCTTTGAGTCCAAATCTATGAACTATGAGTAATACCACTCGGTGGTTGTATGCCTTGCTTGTTCTATATAAGCAAGCACATAGTTAGTGGTATTGGGATAGTATGTGGATGCATGGTTATGTTGTCCAATTTCCTCCAAAATTGAGTATTGATCTCTCGTTGCTCTATGTTGTGACTTAGTAGCTATGTTGTTAGGTTCTTCTATTTAGCCCATCGTGCCCGCTCTGGGAGCATTTGGGAGTGGGAGCGGGCTGGGGAGTGCCTAGGCACCCCCGAGTTCCCTATGGGACTGCACCCACAAGGAACCCGGGGGTGTTGGGCGCTCTTGCAATGCTGGGTGCCCAAAAAGAAACCAAAAAACATTTAAAAATGCCATATAAACCTAAAAAGTGTCATTTAACTGTTGTTCATCACTCCATTTCACATTTCATTGCTCTAATCAAACACATTTGGCCTCCATTTTTTTATTTGAAGGTTGCTGGTTTTTCGAAGGAGATTAATCAAAGAGAGAAAGGAATTGAGGATAGCTTGCACAAAGGAGATCTAATCACCTAAGATATGCATTTTAACTCATTCTTTCAAGTTTTTGATGATTCTTTTAAGTTTTTGATGACTTTTTTCAAGTTTTTGATGATTTTTTTCAAGTTCTTTTTTTTTTTTTTTAAATTATAGAAAAGAAGAAACAAGTTTTGCTATTTGTTTCAATGTTTTTTGGTGTCATTTTGTTTCAATATTTCTTATAACAGAAAAATCAAATTGCAAACTACTTGAAATGGCTACAAATTCAAGATCAGTGGGTGTTGATGGAAACAAAAAATTTAAAATTGATCAAGCATCTCCTTTATGGAATCATGTTTACAATGCTTGAACAACTTCTAGGAGGTGGAGCATTCATTTGGGATTGTGGTGAGCCTGGAGTCCAATTTAAGAGCTCGTATGGTCGAGTGAAAGCTCGACTTATGTGCACAAAGTGGGAAAGGGATTAGAATATGTGGAGGGCGAAATAAGAAGCGGTTGCCAAAGGAAAAAATTATGGCATTCATTAAAGAACAAGAAGAAGCTGATGCTATGTGTGAAAGAGCGAAATTGAGAAGTCATCCTTTAGCAAAGAGAACAACAATGACTTTACCTACAGATTCAGTAATGGCCTCTCAACATCCTTTCTTAGAGACACCCTCTATCCAAGTAGAAGATCCCACTCCTTCCTACAAAAGAGGCCCATTAGATAAGGCATTTCAAAATGAAGCAAGAGACATTGCTGAGGAAAAAATTGCACGTTGCATTTATGCCAATGGTCTTCCTTTCAACATGGTGAGATCACCATATTGGTGTGATATGGTGGCAGCAATCAATAGTGCACCTTCTGGTTTCAAAGGTCCTAAGTATGAAAAGGTGTGCACTACCTTATTAGGAAAAGAAAAAAATCATTTAGAGACATCACCCAAACCAATTAGGGATTCTTGGATTGAAACATGAATGTCTATTGTTTTGGATGGATGGAAAGATTGCAAAAACCAACCTTTCATAAATGTTATTGTAGTGTCCCCCAAAGGGGCTATGTTTTTGAAGGTTTATGATTGCGAGGGGCAAATCAAGGATGCAAAATTCATTTCAAAAATCCTCATTGAGTCCGTAGAGATGGTGGGTCCTGAAAATGTTGTTCAAGTCATTACAGACAATGCAAAGTATTGTAGGGCTACAGTTATTTTGGTTGAGCAAAGGTATGAACACAATTTTTGGACACCATGCACCATATGCTCCCTTAACTTGTGGTGATGCAAGCAATTGGCACTCAAATAGAGTGGGTGAACCAAGAGGGTGAGGAGATTCAAATGCTTGTGACAAACCACCATATGTCACAAAGCATCTTCAGGACTTTCTCGAGATTGGAAATGTTGAAGGTAAATTTAATTTAATTATGTAATTTATTTTTTAATTTTATTTATCATTTATGCCATTGCCATTTTATATTTATATAATATATTTTATATTTTAATGTGTTATTAACTAATGTTTTACATGATCCTAGGTTGTTGAGACCTGATTTGCATCACATACAATCGTTTTGAGACAACTTGTGAAGGTGTGAGAGGCATTGGGTGCCATGGTTATTAGCAACCAATGGAGTATTTGGAGGACACCAAGTTCAGAGAGGGCCCAGAAGGTCAAGTCATTGATCCTAGATGATGATTGGTGGGCTCGTGTGAACTATGTCTTGAGTTTCACCAAGCCTATCATGAGTATGATGATGATCAAGTTTGCTGATACAGATCGACCATGTTTGGGGGAAATCTATGATGGCATTGACTCCATGATAGAAAAAATAAAGGTGATAATAACAGAAAAAGAGAATGACCCACAAGAAACATTTTTTCGAAGTGTTGAAAAAATCATTCATCACCGTTGGGAAAAGATGAACACACCATTGCATCTCCTTGCATATGCATTGTCTCCCAAATAATATAGTGCACAGATACTTGCTTTTCTAGGGAGAACTCCACCATATAGAGATAGTGAAGTTGCTAATGGGTACAAACGAGCATTCAAAAGCCTCTTCTAAGATCCAAAAGTGGTGGAAGATGTTAGGAAAGAGTTTGGCTTGTTCATCTTAGGACAGAATCATGGTCTTTGTGCTCTTCAAGACCAATACAATGTAGATGCTCGTGCATGGTGGTACCTCCATGGGCAATATTTTGTGTTCCTCCAGCCTCTTGCAATCAAGATTCTATCACAAGTAAGTAATTTTTATTTTTTATTATTTAACATTTGTATTGTCAACAAATCTACAATATAACCTACCTTCATGAGAACAGTATAATAATTTTATTTGCAATAGATCTGCCTTATCAACTGCTCACAAATCTACCATAAATTCACTTATGAATCTACAATATAACCTTCAAGACCAATACAATGTAGATGCTCGTGCATGGTGGTACCTCCATGGGCAATATTTTGTGTTCCTCCAGCCTCTTGCAATCAAGATTCTATCACAAGTAAGTAATTTTTATTTTTTATTATTTAACATTTGTATTGTAGACTTTAGTACTTACCATTCTTTAATTTATTTTGCATTTTTTATTTTTAAGTTGTTTTGGTTTTCTCTCCAATTTCAACAAGTTGCAAGTTCTTCTTTGGCTGAACGGAATTGGAGTATCTACTTAATCTAAACAATTGTTTAAAAAAATATTACCTGGAGAGCAGCTGAACCAACCCGCCAGGTATCTATTTGCCATTTAACCTGGCACCCAGCTTTAATGACTCGATCTCTTTCCCCCACACAGCTGGCAACATGGTCCTAGATAAATTTGAAATTCACAGCAGGTACACTTATGTTCATCACTGCAATAAATCCCAATCCACAGCGAGTATTTGCTTTCATATTAGATTGATTGTGAAAGTATAAGAAAATTTCTACAAAACATGCTCACCTTACTAAGAGCAACTGCATGACCTTTCTTGCACAAAATTGTCCTACAGTCACCAGCATTTGCTACAAAGAGTCTGTTTTCTACAATCAACGCCACAGCAGCAGTGCAACCTGGGTGCCAATCCTTGTGTGTACCTTTTGTTGAACAACGCTGCAGCTCAAGTTCGTCTCGAAACAAGATGTCTGTTTTGAGAAATGAATTTACCAGTGCCTCTGATGGGCTGCAATTGTCAATGTAGATCATTGAAGAGCTCTATTGAGAGCAAAATAGAAACATACAACATTTTTGTAATAATTCCAAATTAATCAAGTAAAATATAATGTCAAGTTGCACAGTTTTAGCAGAGCAGAGACTCAGATATTAGGCTTAGATCAGACTTGCCCAAGTCTATGAAATCATCTTAGAAGATTGGAATTCTAAGCAAGAAAACTGGTTAATCACAGTTGAGTGAAACAAAGATAGACACCTGTGGAATGGACCAGATGACTGCAAAAATCCTGGTATAGCTTGTGCTGCAAACTGTGCAGCTGGAGCACCTGAAATTATGCTGATTGATCAGAGACATGTGATAATCATTGTCCAAGATAGATTCAACTATATATGGATAGAATTCTATAAACTACCTCGATGACCATCAAAGACCCCAAATGCAGAAACATATTTCTCATTTCCCAAATGAGGCAACAAAAAGTGTGTATCTTCCATTGTCTCTCTTCTGCCACAAGTGGCAAATGAACCCCATGATAATGTTGGATAATACATTAACTGTTCAGCTGAAGGGTTAAGCCACTTACTAAGAGCAGATTCAGTATCACTGCAAAGCTTTTGTGCAGTAACTACACCCTGAACTGACCAACTGACATCTACTTGTTTTTTATGGTTGTAGGTACTTGTGGCTGTATTAATATGATTTGATTCGAAAACATCACTACTGTTTATGTTCTTATTTTTAAGCATTTCATTTTTATATTGCAAAATAATTTTGTCCAAGATTTCAACCAAAGAATCAGCAGAAGGGCGCTGCTCAGGATTCCCATTCCAGCACTGTTCAATTAGTGACAATAGGCTGCATGGGACCCCTGAATTTGGGCTGGCAAGTACTGGACGCAATCCCTCAGAGGTAATAGCTGATGTAAGCTGTTGTTCACTGTAATTCATTTCAAGAACTGTATGAGCCTGTAAGCACAAAGCATTAGCATCAACAATGTCAAATAACAAGTTATATTCTAGAAATAGTTTAAGAAAGAACATATTGTCTATCTATTTGACAACATATGCATATTTATGGTGAACTGGAATAACCATAAATGTTTCGACAATAACAAATATGATCACCATTGAAATATTTTCAATACTACAACTTATATTTTCATTTGAGAATATTGTAAATCAAGAAAAACTTTCAGGGGAACTAAGACACTGGAATCTAATTCTGTAAAACGTTGTTAAGAGGGATAAGTAATTCTCTATTAATTATGACTATTATAGTAAAACTAATCATATGAATCATCTTTTCTAGTATCCCATTGATCAAAGCCCCTCACATCTTACATTTTTATTTGTTCATCTCTTGCATTTTTCATAATTTTAGCATTGTTACTTTCATTTGTCATAGAGTCACAACAATTTTTTTTACCTGAGCCTCAGTCCGTCGATCCGTGTAAGGAACAACACCTGTAATAAGTTCACTGTTGCAGGGTAAAGGAATCAAACAATCAGCTTTTTATTCAGCCCAAAAATGGCATGCTTATGAAACAAAGAATACGGTTTTTTTGCTACTCTTGCCCAATTCTCATTATATTGGTTCTCTTTCATCAATACAATCATTTTTTGAATTCATTTGGCTTGTTTTGTTTCCCTTGAAACAAGCATTGCATCATAAATGACTATCAGCAAGAATTGCTCAAAATATAGTATTAAAAGCAAAATCTCATACATGTAGTAATTACTGTAACTAATGTGTATCTTCATTGGGGAAAAATTTGCAGAGAAAATACCCATTCTATACACATTGAGGACTCAATGGACCAGCCACAGGATAGTTGATCCTTCAACAAAGGTTACGTGCAAACATACATTTCAACTAGAGCAACTCATTTCTTTATTGAAGAGTATAAATCTTACATAGCATTATAAAACAAAAGGAATACATAAGATAGTAAATTTTATAGCTAATTGAAAAATTGGGGTCCTCTCTCAAGATGGGAAACACAAACCAACACACCAAATTCACCACTAATATCAAAAGAATCAATACCTTTTTTAGAACATCCAGTCTTGGATAAAAATGGGACAAAGAAATTCACTTAGAAATAGACAATTCTCCTTCATGAATGCTAGAGTTTCTTTCATTAAAAGAGGACTTACAGCTACATATCCAAAGGAAAGGAATTTTTACTATTTGAGTAGTGTTCTAACATTCCTTGCCATGCTTCCTAGTCATTCATAGATACACCAACACACACCCTTCCAAAGTAGAAGGACAATAAAGAGAGAAGCGTTTCCTGAAGAACTCCAACCTTAGAAGTTAGAACACCCATGCAACTTGACAATTCCAACAAACATGCCAAACTTTCAAATGCTCCAATTCCACATATCCAATGATCTTAAATCATTCTGATGTAGACTGCCAATAGATAGAAGAGAAAGTTCTATGAAACCCTTATTCTAGACTGAACTAAACACCATTAGTGAGGCCGCATACATGTAATCTAGCTTTGCCTGCAAGAGTATGATTGAGCAGTGACTGTCTTATTGTATCTTAGGGCCTGAGAATGAAACTCCCTCCTAGTCAGTGTCTTTCTTGTGAAAATTGAAATGCATCCTAACTGGTTGTGGATGTACAATTTGGAATCAACACAAGAATGAGGAATACAGAAAATGCATGAAACAAATAATGCTTGCATCAATATGAACTCTATCAACTTGGAATGAAAGTACTGCACAGATTTTCCATTTGAGGATCCTTCTCATGCACGTTATGTCTATTGAAATTCCCATTCATTTGACACATTTATCAAACTCCAAATGTAAAACCACCCTTAAAGTTGCACTTGACATTTTGATCAACACAGAATAAGTTTGACAAAAATTTATCCATTGATACAAACTTGTTACACCCAAAATGAGTTTTTTGGCATTTTGCTTAAATTGAGCTAAACAATGTAAAAATGCCATCGAAAGTATGTTTTAGGTCAAACCAAACATGAAGTCTTTGTGGGTTTTTGTCAAGGAACCTATGGTTAAAAATCTGAAAATCTGAAAATTAGGGTTTTATGCCCCTATTTTTAAGGAAACCCTTAAAAATAGGACCTTCTCGGAAATGATTGAAAATAATTTTGATAGGGTTAATTGCCTTCATGATCACACTGATCAAGTCAGAATTATCAAAAGACATGTTTTACTCTGGTGGGTCTATTCGCGCTTTTTAGGAACAAAGTTAGGAGCTCTGCAGCCATTAATGGCATATTGGCCAATACCAGGTGCTGAAAGCTAAACCTCAAAAGCTCCAACGAAGAAGCCATGGCAGAAAAGGTCAAAAAGATGTTATAGCGAAGGAGTTTCTCAAAACAAAAAAGGCCAAAATTTGGCTCTCTAGAAGGAACACGTTTTGTTGCCAAGGCAAAACACAGTCTAAAGGTGAAAAAGGCACCCCTCTTGAAGAAAGGCGCCCTTGGATCTCAGAAGACAAATCAAATCACTCTGCATCTCTAGCTCAGTCACCTCCTTCGCGTTCGTGTTGGCTCGACAACAGAATCACCAGCAAGATCATCTGATTCAAGGATCACTAGCGAAGCATCAGCAAAGTATGGAAGATCTACAAACAACAAAGATGCCAAATCAGAGAGCTTCAAGCCAAAAGCGCCCCTGGCCACCCTCAGTTCAAGGTACTAGATGAATCCATCAGCAATTGCTCTATACATGATATCTTTCCAACTTCCTCCCAGCTATGTGATCAATCTGACAGCAACTTCACAGGACACGCCAAACGATCACACACTGAGGTCAAGCAGAAAAAGCCAGAATTGAAGAACTGGAAAGACAAGCCAAAAATTGGCTAAGGCATTGCCAAAAGCGCCCCTCTTGAAGAAAGGCGCCCTTTCTTCAAGGCATCCAAATTCAGCCAAAATCCTTACTGCCTCCCAGGATGATCTTCTCAGTTATACCAGTCTCGCCAATGAAACCATCAACAAGAACTTTTGACAAATCAGTCATCTGATGGCGGAGATCAAAGACAGTCAGTTCACAGCATAAATAAAACCAGTCAAAAGCTAAAAGCGCCCTTGCTGGCCAGGGGCGCCCTTAAGCTTGAAAGACTTGAACTTGTCATTTCCAACTGAAAAGTCAGTAATCCTGAGCAAGACCGAGCTGGCTACCCGATGCATCGTCAAGCAAAGTCATTTGATTCATCTAGCATCGAGAACGTCAGATCAAAGCAAAGAGGGTCTAAAAAGATCAAAACGAAGAACAATCAATTTAAATTGACTAAGGCATTGTCAAAAGCGCCCCTCTCAAGGAAAGGCGCCCTTCTTTCTGGAGGCCTAAACTCAGTTTTCTGAGTTGATCTCTCCCTGACATATTTCATCAGATCAATCCCACCTCAACAACAAAGCTGCCAGCCACTGCCAGAGATTAGCTGAATAGCCAGAATCAAAGATCAAACGGAGGCACCTCAGCTTGCAAAATGAACAAAAGAAAGATCAACTCCAAGGATGGACGCCTAAAGGAAGTCAAAGCAATAACGTTGACTTGAGTTAGCAAATTTGGAGCCAAAAAGAAGCCAAACACTCCACAATAAGTGGAAATCACTTTTTGGAACTCCAAATCAGACCTAAATCATGAGTTGGCATCCATACTTGGTGGATCTCAACTCAAATCACCATATATTCTTGCTAGGCGTCCCATTCTTCATTATTTTTTTGCAAGTTGAAGGATAAAACAACAAATAGCTCCCAAAAACACATTTTCAAGATCTGGCAGAGGTTTTGGACGGATCTTCAATGTTTCTGAAGATCAGTGGCAGTAAAAAGTATTTTTCCCCGAGGATTCTTTCCAGAAGCAGATTATTGCAAAGTGGCAATTTATAACTTCCAATCCACCTTCTGTCTACTTCCTCTATTTTTGTCTATATTTCTTTGCATGTCACAGGAAATGACAGATTACCTCAAATCTAATCAATTGGGTATGATCAGCGCATTTTTCCAGCAAAACCCATCCTCTCAGATCTACCAGAATCAACAAAGTTGCTGCCCCTATTTTTAGGGATCTTTCCTGAAAAGTCTCCAAATAAAAAATCCAAGGAACTGGGTCTGTTCAGCTTCCAAGCACGAACAAAACCCATGTGCCAGATTTTTCCCGAAAAAATACTTCTTGGCAGGCGCTATATTTAAGGGTTTTGGAAAAGTGTCAGAACAAGGTCAAGTGCCCAATCAATCTTTAAGTCTTGCAGAATGCAATACTCCCAGGTACAATACAAGACCAAGACGATCTTGTACCATGATTATCTGAAAACAACTGACACAGACTTATGGCAGAAAAATCCAAAAGTCAGTTATGAGGACTTGGAGGGCATGAACCAAATTACATTGCAGAACATTGAAGAGTCTGGCTTATTCCAAGCTGCATCCATTCCTATCACTTTACAGAGCATTGAGCGTGTAACTGCTTGCATAAAGCATTACAACCCTACTACAAGAGAGATCTTGTCAGAGGACGGAAAGGTGATTTGCAACTTAAAGCCGAAGGACATAGAGACGTGTTTTGCAATTCCACCATGCCATACCAAGAAGGTTGTATCTGTGACCGAATGCGAAAAGGCATTCAAGGCTTCAAGGGATGAGTGTTCACTTATAATGGCTGAACATTGGTTAAAAACGAAGAGAACCAGCTTGCCCAAATTGGTTGGGCGAGGAGAATTCAAACATGAGTACAGAGTGTTAATCACTCTACTCAGCAGAGTCACTGGACAAGAGGAGGGAAAATCCTTCCAGCCGCGGATGTTCTATATTATTAGCAAAATAATCAGCAGGAAAGAACATTACGACTGGGCCTCTCTGATCAGTGACACACTCCACCAACAATTTACCAGGTTTCTAGAAGAGCACTGTTTCCACATGTGTTCCTACCTAGTATACCTGATAGCTTCCAAGGCGATTTCAGAACACTAAACCCTGGGTGTGCAAAAGGTCCAAGAATACTTTCCTCGCCTTGAGTTCACTCTAGCAGAAAGGCACTTCAAGAAGATAAACGACCTTTTTACTATGCACACCGTGCGTGAGCTAGACCATGAGATGCACGTTCGTATTTCACCAGCAGCTAAGACAACAATGGTGGATTGGGCGGATTGGTTCATCCAATTCCCCACTTTCACCTACATACACGTGTATGGCTACAATGGCCACCCCGCCATGATGTCGCGCTACCCCTCAGACAGGGTAGTGTTCATGGAATTCCTGAGGCAGTTGGCCGAGGTTCACTCTTACCTTCGCCAAAAGAAGTTTGCTGCAAACTTCCCTTTTCAGATGGGACTCTACAGATGCAGGACTGCAGCTGATGCTAGGTTGATAAGCCAGGAAATAGTGAGATTTAATCTCAAATACCTCATTGATAGGAGGTCATCATATGATCCCATAGGAATTTTCGCGGCACATCTCGAGCAAAGATCATCACATGAACCTTTCATGGAGGATTTTTGGGCCAATTGCAAAGATGAGTTCGAAGTGAGAAGAAAGAACTACATCAGATTCAAGCTCTCGCAAATTGCAGAATTCATGTCAGAAGACATCCAGGGCTTATCTGATGACGAAAAAGAGGTCATTCTTTCTTCCTTCTTCACGGGTCAAGTAGATACGCAACCACTTGGCAAAGTAGACTGGTATGCGAAAGAGAGTACGTCTATTAAAGAAAGAACTGATAGAGTAGTTTGACACAGTCAACTCTACCTTGACAGTAAAAGGACAAGGAAGGTATTACTTCCCCGATCAGAGCCACCAACGGTTCAGTCTACACTACCTTCCTCGTCTAGGAAGAAACCTAGACAGAAGAAGATGAGCATTCTTCCAAAAGGAATGCGAATGTCAGGGAGCACATGGGGAAGAAGAGGAATTGCTAGTACAAGCTAGCAAGAGATACAGGTGGAGACAACCACCAATTTACTTGAAATAGTTGGGAACGCTGCAGTTACACCAGAGCCAGTGATTGAAATAATCGCTGCAAAGATGGAATCTATTGTAGAAGAAGTTGCAGCAGAAGCGGTGCTTGTGATAGAAACAGAGCCACTAGCTTCACCACCATCACAGAGGTCGCAAAGTCCCATTGATTTTCGCCACCACAAGGCAATGCCACGGCACAGTCTCGTTCTTTTAGTATTCAGGGGGCTTATGTTCCTCCTCCCAGCGATGCTAGCCGAGATTCTATCTGGCTAGAAAGCTTGCTTGGAAGGAAAGGGAGAGACCTCCTTATCGGCTTGACTTCACTAAGTTCCACCATGTCCCACAAGACATGCTGACAAAGAAGTTGAAGAAGCAAACACATGTAGAGAGGAATGCAAAGAACGAGGTTGTCATAGAGACTATTGCCCCACCTGAAGATAAAGACATACACAATGTGAGGGTTGAGGATTTCACGCTTTCAAAGGTGAACCTTGGAAAGACCACTCGACAGGTGGAGGCAGACCTTCTCGGAATCGCCTCAGCGAGCGTCAAGGAAAGAATAACAAAGGATGGACAAGACAAAGCAGCCTTTAAGGCTGAAAATCATCAACCAAGACTGTACATTTCTAGCTTGATGCACGGCACTCCCAACTCCTCGGCTTTGCCTCAAGGACTATTGGATCTCCTAGTCGAAAGAAACCATCATCATTTGATCACATACAGAAAACACTTAAGACGTCAAGTGGATGAGTTTGTCGTTAGAGGACGGTGTGTATTAGCAGAAGCATATCAGCTGAGAGACAGAGCACATGGTCTTCGATCAGAAATCCAACAAAAAGATTTGAAGGCAGCTCAAGAGAGGCCGAGAGAGGAAGCGACAGTTGCTGATCTACAACACGCATACCAATCAATTACATCCACTGAGAACAAACGCCATCTCTTTGAGTGGAAAGAACAATTGGCATACAAGGTGAGAGCCTACGATGCCAATTCAGTGGAGCTGATTGACTATAGACGCTTTGTTGCTAATATTATCAACTTCACAAGAACGTTGGTAATATCTTTCCCTGAGTTAGAATATCAGCATGAAAGAGGGGAATACGTTGAGCTTGAAACGGTACAGAGACGGTTTCAAGACGTCATTCGTGGTTCATTCCTTGAAGATCCCAATGGTTATAAATTAGCCAAAATTGCAGCCATGTCTATCCAGTTGGATGAAGCAGATGCCCAATGCATAAACTATCAGCAGCAGCTTGTGACAGGTGAAGAAATGCTTAGACACCACACAGTCATCTTGAGAAGCATTAATTGCCCGAAGGCCGAAGAGGTCAACAACTGGATTGAGACTTTGTTGACTAGTGGTGAAGAGGTGTAAAGCACCAAGAAAGGACATCTTACCCTGCAAATAACAATAAATACAACTGAAGTCAACTTGATGCCCCTTTCCAAGTTGACTCTAGATCTCCACAAATCATGCATGTCAAATCCCACTAATCTAGGATATCTAATTGACTCCCACGATTTGTGGATCTCAGATCTCCTTAAAAGGTGGATCTCTATTTGGAGACACATTTGTAATTATAGTTCACTTTTAGTTAGGTGTCAGTCAACTGAGGTAGACTCCCAGTTTGATTTTTATTTAGTTTCAGTTAACTGAAGTAGATTTCCAATTAACTGCTTGCTCACCTACTTTTAGACATAGGAGTAAATCTTGCTGATTGGCAAGAACTGATTGTTAACTCAAGGAGATTTTAGGGTTGCCTACTCCTTTGATTTTCTATAAATAAGAGCCTTGGGCTCATTATTTGTTTAACCTTTATTTGCTAAGCAAAATTGTTGCGCCATTGTTGCCAGAGTTGGCTTGTTCATATTTGTTCACTCTTGGATGGGAGTTTGTTGGTTGATCGTAATTGTGCATGATTTCATGCCTTTTTTGTCCCGACCTTTGTAATTCTTTGGAGAAGCTTGAAGAAATAAATCAGATGGCGCATGCTTGCTTGATCTAAATACTTGAGTCTATTCAAAGTCTTGTTCTAAATAGTGTATTGTTTCAATCTCCTCCTTGGACAGGTGTCGTCGCCTCCTTGGATATTTTGTCATTGATCATTATCGTATGATTTTGTCTAATGATTTGTCTTTCAGCCTACACACTTTGGACAGGTGTCGTCACCTCCTTGGGAATCTTGTTAGTCACGTCATCGTACCTTGTTTCCAGTGAGCCATTTCCAAGCCTATACCTCGGACAAGGGTTCCTCCTCCTTGGCAAGTCTCAGATCTAGTTTACCGTAAAAGAGTGTTTACCTGTATCGAGCCTTATCTTGGTATATATCCAAGAGTTCAAAGCCTCGGCCATATTCCACTGAGACGAAGGGTTCAAGTAATCCAACCCATCCATTTCGCTCCTACGCCCTCATGCTCAGTTTATCTTGAGGAGGTAAGATAGTCTAGAAGCTAGTTAGTCGTAGTTAAGATCTGTGGAAACCAAAGAAAAAGCTTAGCTACGATGCATTGTGATTATGCACCCTTGTGTCCTGCCGCTAAGTAAAAAAAATAGGAACCTTAGTACGCCCTTTTTTACATAGAAAATCAGCAAAGAGAGATCTTCCTCTCTATAATCCAAAGAGCATGTACTAACACACTTGCAATAGCTGTCCGTTTCCAATAAGCACTCCAGAGGTGCTAATTGAAATGCCAACAAAACTCAAATTCAGACTAATGTCCCTAAACCTCATCCACTTGACTTATCTAATAGCAAGATTGGATGGATATAAAAATTAAATAAGTCGAATGTATTCAACACTAAACTTGCTTCCTTTCTCTAGATATGTGCAATTTGGACCCCCCTGCAACCAGAATGCATCTGATGTAACATTACACAACTCAATCTTCGTCAACACAATCATTGACTTAGCCTACCTGGTGAAATGAATTCTAAATCACCATTCCTTTTGTCCATCTGAACCTTGGGCCTTGTTTGGATTGAACAAAAGAACAATTTGTTTTACCTCTGTTTCTGTGGTAGGTCTCACAAAGTGTTGTAATTTTGTTGTTCCAATTTTCGTAGAGATCAGATGTAGTAACAGTTTTGCAGGGCCTTGAGTTGTTGAATGGGACACAATTCTTTGAAAGCTTCCCTAAGAAAATCAGTGGCATGGTTAAGGATGTGACATAGATCATAAAAAGTAGTGACATCTGACTTTTACATGTTTGTTGTGGACTATGAATTGTGGAAGAATTTTGTGTTCTCCTAGCTTAACCCATTGTTGTGTTGATTTCACCTCTAATAAAGTTCTTCACTATCCTAGATTGGTGTTGGTGTATGAGTGGCTATTCTTGAGCTGTCCATTGTTGTGAAAGACCATGTCTTGAATGCTTCTTTCAATACCTCTAGTTTGTTATATATATCCTTTCCCTATTGGAAATTGTTGCCAAACTCCATGTGTTCCAATGATTTCATTTGAGATGTCTTTTGTTTTTCTATAAATTTATACATTTTGTGCCCTTGTATATGATCAGTTGCTTGCCACCATTTTTTATACTTGTGATTCCAACCCTAGGTGTGAGGGCCACATCTATTCAAACCGTAACTAGGGACTCCTAGTAAATGCAGAGGATGTCCTGACTTCAAAGTATAATAGGCCAATGATCTCAGACAGTAGAATCGCTGACCCAGAAAGACATGCCTTTTAGGGGCACGCCATTGTTCAAAGATCGCAATCTGATCTATTTTTTCAGATATATAATTCCTGCCCTTTCTACAGTGGAACCATGTGAAGAGTTCCTGTGTAAATTTCAATTCAATGAGGGGGTCGGCTTTCTCAAGCTTGCTCAGTGGTTCTGTTGTCCAATGATTGAGACCTGAAAAACCCTTTTTGTGCCTGGTCTTTGATTGTATTGAAGTCATCCATTAGGATAAGACTATTAGGCTTGGTGAGAGTAACCCTATTTTGTTGTTGTTTTAAGAAATTGATCATGCGCTTCCTTTGTGTGAGAAATAAATGTTGCCAATATAGAAAATTTCTTGCATTTCATGTGAGGAAAAAAGAGCACAAGAAATGCCATGAGTGAGATACATGTGTGAAGACAGCATAACTGAATGAACTCCAATGGATCAGTGCTCTGGTGATGTTATAGTAGATGTATTGTTTACTTCCCCATTTACTGGTGAATTTGACTTACTAAAGAAAATTTGTCCTTATTGCTTCTTACAATAGAACCATATCTATTTTTTATGTTTTTAATTTTTCTTTGAGAAAACAATGCTTGTTGGGGATGCCAAATGCTCCAAAATTCCAAGATAGAACTCACATCAAGTAAGTAGAGTGGCACAGGGGTGCTCTCTCCATAGGTTGAGGCCAGATCTGTCAGGATGAGGTCCCTTCGTGATCAATTTGATTCCATTTGTTCTGATCCTTTTGATTCTATTTGTGTGGTTTCCTTTTCTGAGACCAATGCCTCTGTGGAGCATGCACTTGTTTTCTGCATAATGCTAGCTGTCCTTGCTTACAAGAATAACAGATTAATTGGATAAAATCTAAATGGGGATTTGTTTTCCTAGGATCCTTTTACTTTTTAGTTGAGATACAAATTGATTAGCTTCTGATGTGAAAATGGTTAAGTAGAGAATAACCTCTGAGATGAAGAAGGTGAAAATAATTAATATCCACAAATGGACAAAAACAGATCAACGGAACTGAAACTGCTCCTAGGCTTCTTTGTTTGATGATGAGGCTACCTATGTATTTTGTATGCCCCCATTTCTTCTGTGTTCAGATCCTCCAAGGCTGCAAAAGGGTTTGGTTGAAGGATTTTCCCTAATATTTTTGGGTAAGTTTTTCCTTCATCCTTGTGATCTTCTGACATATGTTGATTTTCTCTAAGTTAGGATTTTCAACTCAACTTGTGGTTGATGTGCTTGTACCTTTATTGGTTGTTGCTTTAACAGATCTTGTAGATGTTCATTAGGCAGGTAATGCAAGATTTGGAAAGGACACACTCAGCCTAGATGGACAAGATCACGACAAATTCTGCCTGAAAAGAGATAGTCTCATGTTCAAACTCCCATATCAAGAATAAGACTGCCAGGAAGGCGTTTGTCTGAATCAAGATTCACACAAATTTTTGCATAGTTTTAAGATTCATTGATTTCAAGGAAAATTAGTGGTGGCAATGTACTCTCCCATGGCATTTCAGTATTTGTTTTAGACGGAAATATTATTAGTATTCACTGGGAAGCAATGGGAGGTACACCTAGATTGGGACAATAGTAGGGAGGTCTTCTATTGGATTGAAACCAGAAACTGGTATTTCATGAAAAGCCCTGTCTTTTGCATAAATCAAAATCCCCCTTCAAAGGCTTGATCTTGTTCCTCCTTCAAAGTAAAAATTGCCATGATATAGCCTTTGGACATCACAATAATGTCTATAGTTCTGCCAGGCTTCTATTTTTCCTGCAATCAGAACTTTTAAGTTTTGGGATCAGGGAAAACTCCCTTAAATCTACAGATCATGACTTTTTAAAGAGCCAGCATCTAATTTCAATCTCATGCATAGAGAATGAGACTTTTGGCAGAGTCTCAAGATTGAGGTAGCAGCCTCCCTTTTTGGTCAGAAAGTGTGATGTCATAATTGTTCTTTGATGAGCATGATACTAATGGAGTTGCTGCAAGCTTTCCTCACAGTTCAGGGGTCTATCGTTTGAGACAACATCCCTAATGGTAGGCTCAAGGAGGAGGTCATCACCTCCTCCAAGGATGGGGGATCTAGACATTGACCAGCTCTCATCTCTTTCTGAGGACAGATCTGATGTGTGTCATGGAGCAAATTTTTTCTGATTTGAGAAGGGAAGGCATGTGCAATCTAGATCTTCCACTTGCTTATAGACTTTCTGCCACTTTCTTCCAAACAACTTAGCTATCAATAGATTGTTATGATATTTAGTGACATTTTCATTCCCTCTCCATTTTCTGAGTTTTGAGTATTTTCTCTTGGATATCTTTGGTTTTTTCTCAATTCACAAGAATAAAGACAAACAGACTGATTGATTAATTGATATAGCATGTCTGTATTAATAAATTTGTATCATTGGTTCTGGTTAGGACAGCTGCCTGTGATGGTAAACATCCATGAATTACAGTTCTATTGGCCAGAAAGTCTCATTGACCACACAGTTCAAAGTTTATTTGGAGTTATATAATGAAGGGAACAACAACACCATTGATTTTGAAAATATTATTTCTATACACTTATAAACAAATTAAATTTGATTCACTTACTTGATTGTGATTGCAAAACTATAAATATCAGACTTCTTGGTGTGTATTTCTTTTTTGAGTACTTCTGGTGCCATATAAATAAGTGTTCCAACCATTGTTCTTTTATGAAAACCCCCAGTTGGTTTTCCAGATGACTTCCAATTTTGTAAAGAAATAACCTCAAGATCTTTTTCATATGCTGCTAGCCCAAAGTCTGTAAGATGTGCATCCATTTTGCTGTCAAGCTGTGAAAATCACATACCATTTGCTTCAGCAAAGACAGTATTACAGTGACGAAATTTAATAAAGAAAATAAATGAATATATTACAATGATTACAATGAGTAACAGAAACTCATACAAGAATATTTGCAGGTTTGACATCCCTGTGGACAATTCCAATATTGTGAAGATACTGCAACACCTTAGCTGCAAAAAGCAATATAGATTTGTAAGTATGTCTCTAGAAGCAATCTTTAATCAAACACCTATCAGAATTTGAAGAGTACATCTTTGAAGCAAGTGTGACAAAGTATTCCACTAAAAATATATCTCACTAAAAACTAATCTTCAATAAATGATGATTATCATACAGTACACTTATCTCTCATGAAAAGTGAGGCCATTCCAAAGTACATTCCCAATAACTCCTAAAGATATGACAGATGAAGAATGTTTAACCTATTTATAAGGATGTGAAATAATTTCACATAGTAAATTGGAATGACACATTATAAGGGAGTTGTAAGAGAGGAGAATAATCTGAAATTAGATCACTCCTTTTACACAATATGACGAGCCATACAGTTATATGACATGTAGATAATGGTGCAGACAGATAGAAGGAGCCAAGGAGGGTAAAAACAAATAGAACATAAAAGCAATCCTAATCTACATGTACCCTCATGACCCACATATAGATAATAGGACCCCTCACAAACCTAGGACATTAGAAATAATATTCCTAGTTTTTGAAATTAAAGATTATTCCAAACAGCCCCTCGTAAAATGAATCCACCATCACTCACATTAAGATTTTTTTTAACCCAAATTTTTCCCCACTTGATTTTTTATGAGAATATAAAGTACCTGGTTCTTGGAATGTAAACCACCTAGTCCAATTTATACCTGTTCTCTATTGAAACACATGCTTAGTCCTAGAATGAAACACAGGGTTCTTTGAAAGCTACATGAAACCTTGATTATCACAAAATGGTATTGTAGGATCATCCTAAAATTCTTCTTTGACAAACTACCTCATTTGTAGCCAAAACTTCATTGTTGATCCTTGGGATCGTTCGAATGGCTGGTATGGCCATCGTTGAGCCTTGTTAGAAATAGTTTTTACCTTCAATGATGACAAAGGAACAGTTTTGTTTCTTAATGCACTAAGAATTCACACAAAAACCAAAAGGAAGGGATAGAAAAATGTAGACCTCCCATCATCAATGTCACCAGACCAATCTAAAGATTTGTAGTCCTGAAGTTTGAACTGATCACATCTAGTAGGAAGGAGTCCAATCTGAGAATTACTTTCGCATATCAAAAAATCCTCTTTGCAACTTGCTTACAAGTGATGGGTGAAACACTCATTAACTGTGACACAACAATAGCATCACTCATATTGGGCTGAGTGGTGATAAAAAAAATGTGACTTCCCACAAGATGCCTACATAATGCATCAACAACATGTCTATCAGAATCACTCCTAATCAATACAGCATGTACTTCCATAGAAGTAGACATGGATTTGTAAATTGTTGTTCTATATATGAAAGTGTTGCAAAATAACTGCATATTCGGACCTAGATACAAACATGACATCCCATACTTGGATCCCTAAGTAAATGCAAAAGACCTCGATCATACATCTCAAGATGTTTGTAAAGCTGCCTTTTGACATAGTCGATCTTACAAGAGCTTTATATGTGCTAATATAATCATCAGTGGTAACCCTGTAAACCCATTGGAAACCAATTTCATTTTTGTTTGGAGGTAGTTCAACAAAATCCCAAGAGTCATTCTTCGAGAAAGAATTAACCTATATTTTTGTTTGGAGGTAGTTCATCAATGCTTACATCATTAGAACTAAATGCACGGTTGATTTTATGCATACTTTTGTTTGAATAGCTTCATTAACATTTAGTCTTTCGTGGATTGCAAATACCATTTTGGAAGCTTTGACTTTTGAGGAAAAATAAAGGAAAGAAGATGATCTGTCTTCATTTATCACTTAAATTTTGTTTTCACTCACTTTACAAGATTATGATGATTTACATTTGCCATTGGCAAAGGGTACAATGAACAATCTCATCTTAAAACTAAGCATCCCTACAAATTGAAATATTGTGCTCCAAAGGATTTGAGAGCCTATGAGCTTTTGAATTACTACCATACTTAGAATCTAAATTTTGTCTTCTTTCGCAAGAATATGTACATTTGCAGTTTATCAAAAAATTATGGTTATTGCTAAGGGCTTCCTACCAGTCCATGCTTCTTCAAGAGTTGCATTATGAATTACTTTAGTAGGACCTCTCTTTAACAAGTGAGCAATTGTGTTAAGTAGCTTCACCCAAAAAACTAGAAGGCATTTTTTTATCTTTCAACATACATCTAGCCATCTCCATGAGGATAAATAAAGAAGAGATATGCGTGTCAAATTACAGTCACCTCCATACACAATCAAGTCATTTCATGATGAGATGTTAAGTCATGGCTCCCCTAGAAGTGTGTCATGTTCTATTATGTAGGGAACAACACAAAGCCTATCAATCCAGAACCTGTGTTGTCATCATCACTCTAGGTGATCAGTCCTCTAGAATACTAATGTTGGCTCCTTCTACAAAACAATTTTGATCAATGTGGAGAATTTTGTACTTTTATATTAGCATCAAGATAAAGATCTGCTTTCTACACCCCAAAATGAGCACAAATCACTTCTGCAAGAAAATTGAAACCTATGGGATGAGATCCAGTGGTTGCAAAACAACCTTTCTCTTGTCATGAAACAAATTACCCAAATGCAAGAGAATTTTTGCGAATCCAAAAACAGTGTGGTTGAAGAATTATGTTGTAGAGAAGAAAGATGCAATCAAACTACAACAGCTACATGAACAATTGGCTGCTAAGGAAGAAATGTTGATTGATTGGAAAATAAAATGTGAGGAGCTGCAAAAGAATCAGAAATTAACAAAAGATGCTCAAATAAAAAACAAACAAGAGCATGTCAAACTGTTTTGAATTTTGGCACATTGATTGCCCTTCAGATTTATAATATAGTTTTGAATAAGTTACCAAATAAATCAGTTTCATGTTGTCGAAGATCTAGGATACATATGACTAGGTTTTGGCAAAAATTATCAAGGAATTTGAAACTGTATTGAGGCAAAATTGAGGTCCAAAAATTTTGTTCTTGGGCACATTGGGAATCTCCTCAACCCCCCATGGATACATGTTGGTCACTGGGTTTTTTCACACTATGAAATCTTCACAATTAGTAAAAATGAACTGTTGGGGAACTATCCCACACAAGTGTGAGAGAATAACTTCTGCACAGAACTAGAAGCAATGGAGTTCATTGCTTCTCTAAAAAGACAAAATAATCCAAGCACTAGTTCAATACAACCCTCTGATAAAATATCAAAAAACAAATATATATCACCTCGTTTGGGCTATTAGTAGAGTAACAGAAAAATACCAAATCCTACCACAGGCTACCGCATATGATTTGTGGAACCTGAGGCCAACATGGGAGATCAAGCTAGAGGTGTGCTTCACAAGGGTCACGTTTCTCTAAGAGATAAAGTATAAATGTATGTATGTAATAGAGGTAAGTAGAATAGTAGATAAGGATGTGGGTATAGGATAGAAGATAATGCATAGCAGAGACTATGACTTGCCATTGTTGATGTTAGTACAGCGTCGGTCTGCACTTCCCAAGAGAATTATATTAAATATCAACTAGAGCATGGGCCGACCCTATTTTGAGTTATATCATTTACTTGTTGACTGGCCGACTTAAGTTATATTTATTCATTTATTATTATTTGTATAAAGGCCGACCTAAATGAAGAGGCGCCAAGAAGATATATATACAAGGTTACCTTTGGTTATTACACACAATTCATATCATCAAGAAGTTCGCTATTATATTGAAGAGTAGATCAAATTCGCAGTCTTAGAAGAAGTTCATACTTGAACAGCAGATATCAAGTTCGCATTCCTAGAAGAAGTTCATACTTGAACAGCAGATCATCATCTCTGTAGCAGCAGTCCAAATTCATGTAAGAAGTCAGTTCTCTGTATTAAGAAGGAAGGCGAATACTTCAAACAAGCATTGGCCATTGTTGGGCCTGATTTGTAAGCAGAATTCTGTTATTGTATCACCATATATAAGAGAATCATTTGCTGGGTTTTTCTCCCTCAAGAGGAGGGTTTTCCCAGGGTATCCTGTTGTGTTCATTGTCTTATGTGTTGCATTTATATTGAATAATATATTATCTAATCTGATCTAAGAAACACTAACATGGTATCAGAGCGGGTGTGAAAAAGATCGTGATCAGATTCAGATCTGTTAGTTTGCAACCCTCATTGTTCTTTTTCAGTCTACCTTCTAATTTTCTCAAGATGGTGAACGGTCTGAAAATCGAGGATAGACTCGAAGGGATCTCGAACTACATATCATGGAGGTTCAGGTTCATGCTAACTTTGGAAGAGAATGATTTGGCTGAGTTTGTGAAAACAAAAGTTCCCGAACCTGAGGGGGAAGAAGAGAAGCTGCAATGGAGGAAGAAAGACACTAGGGCAAAGAAAGCATTGGTTGATTCCGTCAAGGATCATATTGTACCAATTATCTTCAAGTTGGATACAGCAAGAGAGATGTTTACAACCTTGGAAGAGATGTACGAAATCAACAACACCAGTCGTGCCCTTGCTCTGAAGCAACAACTTCATCATGTGAAAATGGCGAAAGGAGAATCTGTTATTACATACTTCATGAGGATTTCAGAGATAAAAGATCAGCTCTCCACTATTGGTCACATGATTGATGATAAAGAACTGACTATGCTTGCTCTCAATGGTCTTCCGCTTTCATGGGAGGCGTTCATCCAAGGAATCAGTGCAAGATCCGAACTTCCCAAGTTTGATCGATTGAGGATTGATTGCATTCAAGAAGAGTCAAGACTAACAGCAAGGGGGATTGGTCAAAGCTCAAAGAATGAAGAATTACAAGTTCTTACCTCTCATTCATCAAACAAAGGAAAAGGCTTTAAGAGAGGTTTCTTCAAAAGGAATCGAGAAGATGGAAATGATGATGCTCCTACCTTCAAAAGGAAACGAGACATGTCCAAGATTCAATGTTTTCGTTGTGATAAGTATGGTCACTTTGCGAGGGTTTGCCCCCAACGACCTAAGCTTCAAGTTGCCACTGCAGATGTTGAAGAAGTTGCTCTACAAAAGGACTCCAGTGATTATCTATTTTATTCAGCCTTGTCTAGCAATGTTTCTACTGACTCTAATACTTGGTTGATTGACAGTGGTGCTTCTAGGCACATCACCGGATTCAGAAGTCACCTTTCAAACTTAATGGAAAGCAACTCCAGTGATCAAGTTGTTATTGGAGATGATGCTAGATATTCTGTAAAAGGGATTGGAAACTCCACTCTTCACTTGGATTCTGGAATTTCTTTGGAGTTGAATGATGTACTGTTCGTACCAGGGATAAAGAGGAACCTTGTTTCAATTTCAGCATTAGAAGACAAGGGTTATCAAGTTGCCTTCTCTAAAGGGAAAGTTCTTATATGGGCAAAGAACTCCAGCTTCAAAACTGCTCAAGTGATTGGAGTTAGACATGAATGTCTCTACACGCTGTGCACTCGTCCTCTTCAAGCACTTGTGCATAACAGTACCAGCATGTGTGATCTTTGGCATCGAAGATTGGCTCACATTCACTTTCGTGCTCTACCTATCATGGAGAAGATGGTCACCGGTCTTCCGAAATTCGATCAAGAACATGAAGGTACATGCAAGGGATGTGCCCTAGGCAAGAACACAAAAGGTACGTTTCATTCCAGTGAAAGTAGATCTAAATGTATTCTTGATCTCATTCATTCTAATTTGTGTGGTCCAATGTCTATTGCATCATCTAGTGGTTTCTTGTATTATATTATTTTCATTGATGATTACTCTAGAAAGACTTGGATCTATTTCTTGAGATCTAAAGAATCAGAAGAAGTATTAGAAAGATTCAGAGAATTCAAAGCACAGATTGAAAATCTGTCTGGGAAGAGGATCAAAGTATTGAGATCTGATAATGGTGGAGAATACACTTCTGGCACATTTCGAGACTTTTGTATTGAAGCAGGGATTAAGAGGGAGTTCAGTGTTCCCTATAATCCACAACAAAATGGTATTGCTGAAAGGAAGAATAGGTCTATTGTGGAAGCAGTGAAAGCTATGATCCATGATCAAGACTTACAAATCACTCTTTGGGCTGAAGCATCAAGAACAGCCGTCTATGTTCAAAACAGGAGTCCCCACAGGATCTTAGAGAATAAAACTCCTGAAGAAGCATTCTCAGGCGTGAAGCCTGAAGTTAGTCATTTGAGGATCTTTGGCTGTCCAGTCTATGTTCATATTCCAAAGGAAAAGAGAACAAAGCTAGAACCTTCTAGGAAGAAAGGCATCCTTGTAGGCTACAGTGAGACATCAAAAGCTTACAGGATTTACATTCCAAGATAGAAGTCTATTGAGATCAATAGAGACGTCACATTTGAGGAAGATGTTGCTTATAGAAGGTCCAAAGGCACTCCTATGGAGGTTGATGAAGAAGAACCTCCTCAAGATATGGAAGTTGACCATATTCCAGAGAATCTGAAGGAGGATACAGAACCTAAAGAAGATATTGATCCAGCTGAGCCTTTGGATCCTACTGATGGGCCTCTAGACATTGTGATTGGAAAGAAAAGACCTCTTTGGGCTCGCAGGACAATGCAGGAAGCAGAAAGGTTTGCAGCTCCAAGAGGAGCCTTCAGAGAAAGCAAGAGACCTCACAAGTTCTCTAGTTATGTTGCCTTGATGAGTCAGATTATTGAGTCAGAGCCTTCAAATGTTGAAGAAGCTTCTAGTCAACAAGTATGTTAAGATGCCATGATTGAGGAGTATCAGTCTATACTTAAGAACGATGTTTGGGATATAGTTCCTAGACCCAAAGACAAATCTGTGGTGTCTTCTAAGTGGCTCTTCAAGATCAAGCATGCAGCTGATGGGAGCATTGAGAAACACAAGGCTAGATTTGTGGCTAGAGGGTTCTCACAAAAAGAGGGAGTTGACTATGAAGAAACCTTTGCTCCTGTGGCTCGTTACACGTCTGTTAGAACCATCATTGCTATTGCTGCATCTAGAGGATGGAAGATTCACCAAATGGATGTAAAGACAGCTTTTCTAAATGGCATAATAGAAGAAGAGGTTTACATTGAGCAACCAGAAGGATTTGAGGTGCATGGGAAAGAGTCTCATGTCTGCAAGCTGAAGAAGGCCTTGTATGGTCTTAAACAAGCTCCTCGTGCTTGGTATGAAAGAATTGATCAGTATCTTTCAAGTCTGGGTTTCTCAAAGAATGATGCAGATTCTAACCTCTACTTCAAAGTAGTAAATGGTGAAGCATTAATTTTGGTTTTATATGTTGATGACTTGATCATTACTGGTGAAGAACATCTAATTCTAAAATGCAAGAAGGAATTAGCTTCAGAATTTGAGATGAAGAATCTAGGTCTCATGCATTACTTTCTTGGCTTAGAAGTTTGGCAAAAGCCAGATGAGATGATTCTAAGTCAAGGGAAGTACACTGTTGACATTCTCAAAAGGTTTGGTATGATTGACTGCAAACCTATGTCTACACCCATGGAGACTAATTTAGATAAGTTGAAAGAAGCTGCAGCTAGTTCAGAACCAGTGGATTCTACGATGTATAGACAGTTGATTGGTTCATTGATGTATCTAGTTAACACTAGACCTGATATCTGCTATGCAGTGAGTGCACTTAGCCAGTTTATGTGTGAACCAAAGCAAATACATCTTGTAGCAGCTAAACATATCCTGAGATATTTATGTGGCACAATCGGATATGGGTTGAGATATTCTTCAAACGTGGATTTGGAGCTGCATGGTTTTACTGATTCTGATTGGGCAGGATGTGTCTCAGATCGGAAGAGTACTTCTGGTTGTTGCTTCAGTTTGGGGACTGCTATGATCTCCTGGTGTAGCAGGAAACAGTCTTCAGTGGCCTTGAGTACAACTGAAGCAGAGTATATTGCAGCTTGTGTGTCAGCTCGTGAGGCAGTGTGGCTTCGTAAGCTCCTTGCAGGATTGTTTGGACAATCAATGGAGCCTACTATCATACACTGTGATAATCAAAGCTGTGTGAAGCTTTCTGTCAATCCTGTGTTTCATGACAGAACAAAACATGTTGAGATCAAGTACCACTATATTAGAGATATGGTGCAAAGGAAAGCTATACAGTTGAGGTATATCAGCACTGAAGAGCAAACGGCAGACATTCTCACCAAGCCTCTCGCCAGGATTAAGTTTGTATACTTCCGAGAGAAACTTGGTATGGTGGAGAATGCAGCCGTGACTGAGAAAGAGTCTCAGTAATCAGTGATCCTTGTTGAGAATGCAACTCTTTGCTGAGAAAGAGTTGAGGTGCAAGCCCTTGTTAATACAATTCTCTGCTGAGAGAGAGTTGAGGTGAAAGTCCTTGATAATGCAATTCTCTGATGAGAGAGAGTTGAGGTGAAAGCCCTTGATAATGCAATTCTCTGATGAGAGAGAGTTGAGGTGAAAGCCCTTGTTTCCACCCTCTGGGAGAAGCTATGGTGGATGTCATGTGTGTGACTCCATGACAATGTCACGTGAGGGAATCCGTGATGAGTTTATACCATCTATGGGAGTAGCCATAATGGTTAATATCACGTTGAGGTGATATTCTATTTTGTTTTCATTCTAACATAATGTGTCTTGTGCAGATGGAAGTTCATCCCTAGCTGAGAGGGAGTGTTGATGTTAGTACAGCGTCGGTCTGCACTTCCCAAGAGAATTATATTAAATATCAACTAGAGCATGGGCCGACCCTATTTTGAGTTATATCATTTACTTGTTGACTGGCCGACTTAAGTTATATTTATTCATTTATTATTATTTGTATAAAGGCCGACCTAAATGAAGAGGCGCCAAGAAGATATATATACAAGGTTACTTTTGGTTATTACACACAATTCATATCATCAAGAAGTTCGCTATTATATTGAAGAGCAGATCAAATTCGCAGTCCTAGAAGAAGTTCATACTTGAACAGCAGATATCAAGTTCGCATTCCTAGAAGAAGT
Organism: Sequoiadendron giganteum; assembly: GCA_007115665.2. NCBI lineage: Eukaryota > Viridiplantae > Streptophyta > Pinopsida > Cupressales > Cupressaceae > Sequoiadendron > Sequoiadendron giganteum. The sequence goes on along the minus strand of CM021110.1, from coordinate 89,272,271 downwards.
TCATACTTGAACAGCAGATCATCATCTCTGTAGCAGCAGTCTGAATTCATGTAAGAAGTCAGTTCTCTGTATTAAGAAAGAAGGCGAATACTTCAAACAAGCATTGGCCATTGTTGGGCCTGATTTGTAAGCAGAATTCTGTTATTGTATCACCATATATAAGAGAATCATTTGCTGGGTTTTTCTCTCTCAAGAGGAGGGTTTTCCCAGGGTATCCTGTTGTGTTCATTGTCTTATGTGTTGCATTTATATTGAATAATATATTATCTAATCTGATCTAAGAAACATTAACAGCCATTATATATGTGTTATAAATGAATGTTAGTTTTATTTAAGTGGCATATGGAATGTATTTAGAGATAGTTTTCCCTTTCGCAATTACTTTTTTCTCTCACCGTATCGTTTGGGGTATAAACTGACTACATAAGGGACAATGGGGTACAAATCTTTGGACTGTAATTCCCCATTCCCTCTTACCAACATTGGTTCTGTTGCAGGGACCCTAGAGTGAGCACTGAAGAAAATACAAAGTAAAGAAAAGAAGCGGTAGCAGTAGAACAAGAAGATATTAACAAAAAGGGGGAAAAAAATCTGCAAACACAACTCTTAGGTACCACCCTTATGAGAGGGGGGTAGGCACTTGAGGGATGACAAATGGGAAGGGGTTAGGAATCTAAAGAGATCCCTAAAAAGATGTAATTGTTCAAAATTTAAACTAACCATTGGATGTATAAGGATTAATGAAAATCTAGACCAAAAAAACCCATGGCAAAAGAAGATAACAAAAGGAAAGTTGTGCTTATTGAAAGAATTAAGTTGGCAATGAAAATGAACGCAGAAGAAAAAAGGTTGAAACAAACCTAGGATCAATAGGAAAGATACCGCAAAAGAATGGAACAAGCAAAAAAGACAAAAAGGAAAAACACAAAGAGATAGCAGTAGAAATATGAACGGAAAGTATGAGCGAACCACTAAGGGTGCTCTAAGCATGCTATTATGGGTGCAGCCAAGGAAGTAAGGAAGGAGATACTGCAAATACATTCTAGCATCGATAAAATAAGTCAGATTATACATAATGTAGAGGGAGAAATCAAGGATTACGGAAAAACTAGAAAGGATTTAGAACAATAAGTTATAAGAATTATGACACCACCTATAAACAAAACACCAATTGCTTATTTGGATTGGGCAAACATTCAATTAAGGATAGATGAGGAATGGTTACCGGTGGTCACCCCTATACAGAATCTTTGAACAGTAACAGTTGATGTGAAATACTTAGATGAGTTGGTGACTAGAAGTGTTATGAGAATACAAAGGGAGGATGGAGTACAAAATGAAGTGGATCCTCAATGTTTAACAACATATATGAAACAACACCACTAACAAATCAAATGTCATTTACCAACAAAAGGACATCTCTGAGGATGAAAGGACACTTTGAACAAACACAACCCCTAGACCAAGAGTCACCCTTAATGCCATTAAAGTAAAGAATAATTTCCATAGAAGCAATAGAAACATCCTAAGTGATCAAGGTATAAGAGAACGAGGAAGTGAGGAAAATAACATAGTAACCCTGGGGACACAGTTCTTCAACATAAACGTAGAAGATACAAAGAGTGACTATGAAGAACAAATAGACATGAAATACCTCAAGGAATCTACCTGTTTTTGGAAAGGACACCAATGAGGCCGCAAAACATATCTTCATTTTCGAATCAATGAGGCAAAGACAAAATATAACTAGGGACAACGCTAAATTACTCGATTTCATTGGTACTTTACGAATTGATGACCTCAAATGGAACCACAAGACTTATCCCAAAAATGATAAAGAATGGGATGTAGTGGAACAAGAATTTTTAGCAAAATTTGAATCTCTGGAACTACTTATCAAAGGGGCAAGCAAACTTAGAGAACTTACACAAAATGAAGATGAAACCATGGTTGGCAAACTCAACAAGTACTTGCAATTTTTTCACCTTCTTGAGTAACTCGCGAATTAACCCACCAACCAGACTCGTCGAGTTTTTGGGGAGTACTCACCAAAAACTTGGCAAGTTTGACAAAAATACTCACCAAACGCGTTAAAAATGCAAAACTTTGAAAAAGCAAAGAAGAAAAGTGGAAAAAATAGTCAAAAAAATCACGATTTTGCCCTATAAATCCATGAATGCCCCTCACACTTCCTCACACAACACTTGGAGAGCAAATAATTTTAACAAAAGTGTTCTCCCTTAAGTGATAAAACTGTGAAAATGGTGTGCGGAATGAAGTTTTGTGTGGTTTGAGGAATTTGATTTCAAAATAATGGTGAAATTAGGAAAGAACAATCAAGGACTGGACTACCTATCCAAAATAGAAATAGGAGAAGAACCAAAGGATCAACCAGAAGATCTCCCTAGCGCACACATGTTTAGAATAAATGCGGTGCCAAAAGAGTTACATGACATTGCTATACTTCTATCAACAAGACAATTTCCTACAAATCTTTCACTATAGGACAAATAATCTCTAGTATGGAAGTCCATGCCCTACACACTGATAGAATAAGAATTACACATGGGATGGGATGAAATCATAAGAAGGGTTTTGTATGTACATGAAAGAGAATCCATTTTGAAAGCACATGAGGGAATAGCAAGAGGACACAATTGCAATGACACAACGGTCAAAAGAGTTAAATGAAAGATCCCCTATGGATTTTGCCCTAATTTTTCCCAAACCTTTCACAAAAAATGCAACAACAATTTGCATGCAAACTGATTTCTATTTATCCATCAGACTATACTAGAAATCATATAACATCAGATTGAAATAAGATCTGAAATTCAACATGAATATTTCTTTAAAATCTTCAATGGAAAATACAACAGAATATGAATTTGAAGCACAAAGTGAGACACCTGAATAATATCTCCAACAACAAACAATGGGTTTTCATCCACTGCCTCCAAGCTCGAGGGTTTCCGTCCTCAAACCTGTTGAAAGCCAAAGCTTCCCAAAATTCTCCAAGAGAATATAATAATCAAGCATAAACCAAGCATGCTGAAAATGAGCCCTTGCAACACTTTTTATAAGCTTCTCAGAAGAGCTCATTCACACTTTTGACCAATGTGGGATAAAACATAAACTTCCTTTTTGCCTTTTTTGATGTCTCATGTATTTTAAAATAAGGGCCCCTTTTACTATTCATTTTCCCACTTAACTTTAGGCTCACAATAATAAAGTTAAATAATTGGATTTAACTTTATAACTTAAACTTTATTATTGTAGAGAGGAATTAGGCCAATGGAACTGAAATCATTTGACGATAATAACCAATCTTCCATTGAAAAAGCACTGTCACTAGAGATCACGACCCACCTGATGAATTACTATTAATAGCATTAATTACTTACTTAAAATAGTAAGTATACCAAAACTGCCTCCAAACACCCCGAATTGACCTGCAATGAAAATTGCCTAGGCCAAAATCCTCAAGATTCCTTAAAAGCCCTGATTAGCCTACAGAGCCAAGGAGAAATAGGCTAACGACAACATCATACCATACGAGTTAGAAAAGGGGACATTACAGTCCTCCCTTCTCGAGATTGCTTGCCCTCAAGCAAACATCAACCAACCCACTGCTCCACCCTGATAAAAACACCATAAACCACAAACTGTGAAGCAACATCATGCACATGCAGCAATACTCCCTAGTGAACTCGGACCGAAACCCTGATGTACACAAAGGATCCCTCAACATACTGGAGAGTGTCCAGCATAAAATACCTGGATCCCAAATCCAAAATAGAAGTCTACTATAAAAAACACCCTCAGACCTCCACTGCTCAAATCTGATCTCCACTTCACCATGCTGCAGATGGTGAAGCAACCCAATGGGACCTGTCCAATACACAGTGCCAAACCTGTTGCTGCCTGGATCCCAAAAATACCGAACCTCACATCCATCCATCATGCAAAGATAAGAACATTTGAAAGTGTCTGTAACACAACATCTCTCTACAACTCCTGCTAAACTCCCATGGATGTGATAACTAACCAAGCCATCATGCCCACTGCCACTAAAACCTCTTGGAAGCCCTGTCTCCCATTGAAACCCAGAAGTGGCAAACTCTGTTAGGTACTCACCAGCATGATGGTAGTCCATCCTCTGATCCTGCAAGTAATCCCTTGCAAAAAAATGAATCGAATACTTGCAACCTCTAGTCTCATCTTCTGAAGATGGTAATCTTAAGCACAAAAATGACTGGTTTCCCTCGACCACGCAACGAGAATCATCATGCGTACAAGAGTTTTTCATCGAATACAAATCATGTATAGGTGGATCAAAGGCAAAACTATATGTATTCCTCACCATGTACACACTATAAAACTCCTTCATGAGCCCTGTTTGGAATCCCACTGCACTGGAACGATCCCAAACATTGCGATTATCGCTCAACCCTGAACTAGTATCAGGAGTGTGATCGGCTTCCAACTCGAAGAGTAGATTATCATAGATCAATCCACCATCAAACTCAAATAATGAATTATTCACAAATTGCACAATCACTCCATGTGGATCTGAATCACCCCCCTCTAAATCCCTGGAACAATAAATCGAATTGTACTCCTGAATTGGCTCAACAAATTGCTGATCATAATCAACTACGTGAGATGAAATGATTGATTTGCTTCTAGGGGAGGGAAACAAATCAACATAAGAATCAATCTCCCAACTAGATGATACTCTGCATACCTCCTGTGAAGAGGATGGAGTAGAGTCGTGAATTGTCGCACAACTCTCTGATGAATTGGCTACGATGTCACAAGAGCTGTCAATAATTTGCCCTACATCACCTATCATGGGATTAACTTCAAGAGAACCGGGTGAAACATGTGGTTCCCTACAACTCTCAACCAATGCACTCATCCCATCTGTATTGATTGCACCTATAACCGTGATGGATGTAACCACATCCTCAATCTGCTCATAACCAAAATCCGTGGATACATGCTCCTCACCAACTGCTGCCATGGGAACCTGAACTATATCTGAAGATGGTGAAGACTGTGCCAAACTCAACTCCACGGTAAGCTCCTGTATCCGTGATTGTGACTCCTGAAGGGCCAATTGAGTGCTCTTCAAAGAATTCATAGTCACCTCAAGCTCATGAGTGAGCTCATCGACCTCCTCTTCCTTTCCCTTCAATGCCTTATGACAGATGCAATCCCACTCGAGAAGATAATCTCTATCTGCAAGTAGTTGTAGGTAATTTTGCTTCATTATTCCAATTGCTTCTCGAAGTGCATGAAATTTTGCAATGGAAAGACCACTCTCTCCATGCTCATCTGTCACGGGAGTACTACAACCATGAAGGGCCAACATCTGATGAGCAACATCAAAATGCTCTATGGCTGTGGCAATCATACTGTTGTTCGCCTTTAGTTGCCCTACCAAATGATGAAGACCTTGGAACTTAACACCCCCATACAAGTTTTCTGATTTAAAGTCTGCACTATGATATGAGGTTGAATCATCATTGCTCACTATCTGATAAGCAGCATCATGAGTGCTATCAACTTCACTCACAATATCATCAATGGTACTGCTGCTATGTACCTCAAATGATAGCTCAATTGGCAGGGTAGAAGTTGCTATTTTGACAATATCTTCACACATTTCTGCTACCAAAGCAACTACATGTCCATCAAAATCATGATCCTGGGATTCATTGCCGTTAAATAAATTTTCTGATTGGTTTTCTATGGTCTGATTTGAAAAATCAGACTTGTGGTGGCATAAATCCTTCTCACACAATGCATCATTAATACTCAAACCTTGAGTATCTGCCTTATGATCACCCAAAGAATCCACACCATTGCTATCCAAATCATTAATACAAACTATGCTAGCCTCTAAAGTAGAAGCCTCTTGAGAAACCTCTTGCAAGGATGATGTAGACAAATCATTTCCCAAGGCTGTCCTAGTGTCTCTTTGAGTCAAATCAGCATGTCTGTCAAATTTATCATATAAATTTTTGCATACCTCATCTGAACTTGAAGACACCAAATCATTCTCATGAAGAATTGTATCAACCATATGTGAAGATACTTTATCCATTCCATGAATGAACAATTCATGAGCTATAGTGTGATATTCTTTCCTTGCATGCTTAGTCTTGTGGTAGAGTTTCGGGTGTATGTCCATGTAGTCCTTGAAAGGAAGACTCTTCTTAACATATTAAGGAAGAATGCTATACTCCTCAAACATGCTAATCACCTTCGCTTTTTTGTCTTGTGTTGTTGGACCTTTGCTAGAAGAACGTGAAGATGATCCTTTGGAAAGTCCAAACTTTGAAAGTGAATCATCTAAACGCTGCAAACTACATATGACCTTGTATTGTGTTTGTTCAATTTCTTTCCATGTCTGTTTATTGCTAAACAATTTTGCCATGATGACCTTTTTCGCTGAATTTATTTCAGCCTGTAGTATCCCTTGATAAATCTGACCCTGTTTTGCTGATTTAAACTTCAAGGAATATCATCAAACACTTGAGCTGCAACTGCGTATTTGCTGGTATATGATTTTTGTTTGTGTTTTCTGATTTTGAATGATGTTGAAATGCATAAAATGACCTTTCTATCAATGCCAAATAATCTCTACCACTGTAATGTGCTTCCCCTGTGGTACCCAATTTTTATTTTATTTTATTTTTTGTTAGTATCCCATTTGTCTTTATCTACTGTTTGCATCTGAGTCTGAGTTATGTATTATTGTGAAGATTTTTGAGTCTCGTACGTGCCTTTTCTCAGACCACTGACTAACAGCAAATAACAGTACGTGCCTTTTCTCAGACCACTGACTAACAACAAATAACAGAAAGATTTCAATACTGAATTCTGAGTGTGCACAGGTTATAATATACCAATGTAAGTTAAACTCAGACTTGGAAGCTGCGTTGAATTTTCTAACTGAAATGTGAATGGGCATTAAAAAAAAAAAAAATCAGAAATTATTTCTGATTGAATAAATCATCCTTATAGCTGATTGGTTGATCTTTGCTTCCATACTATGGGCCTCCAAAGGATAGTGGAGTGAAGGTAAACAACACAAAGAAATCTTCAAACAATCTTCTAAATGGGTCCCACATGCAGATTTTGTCTTCTTTTGGATGAAATAAAGCAATCTGCAGTCCCTTACTTCTGTGCAAGGAGGAATAGAAAGTCAACATCAGACACTGATTTTTTTTTTTTTTAATTGTATAAGAGGGTGATGTAGCGCTGGAAAGAGATAGTGGTGAAATCCCAAAAAACACTAGTAAAAACTTTACTGATCCCTCACAGCTGGCATCAGGCTTAAGTCCCCAAATTTGAATTTGCTTTCCCTTGAAGTTCATAACAGCTGGTGGCTACTTAGTTTAGTGGAGAAGCCCAAAAAAAAAGACAAATTAAAATCCTCAGTAATAAAGTTAGGAAACTCTTAAATCACCAAAGCAAAAGCCACGTTTCCCAATCTGTTTGTATGGCAGCCTTTAGATGGTCTGACAACAGAATTCAGGCAATATTATTTAATTTGTCTTTCTTCCAAATCTCTTGCATATGCCACGGTTTTATCCTTTTTTTTTTTTGTGTCTTATCTAGTTTGGATTTATCTAAAGCAGGCAGGCTGAGAGCTCCCGACAGGCCACTTTACCTTCAAATATATTTGCATAGAGAAACTTGCGATCTCTTTAAAATAACATTTTGTCTTGTTCTCCAGATGTATTAGCGGCCAAGTAAAAGCAGCTCCCGACAGCTTAAAGAGACCTCTTCAATAAATGATCCTTCCTATTCTTTTGTCTTATACTGGCAACCTTTGGTCTTTATAGAAAAAGACATCAGAATTACGAATTTCTCCTTTACTTTGCATTGCGTCCTCCAAATTCTTGGACCCGATGAATTCTTCCTCCTTTGAAAATAACGTCTACTCAAGAAAATACAATTCGTTTATACTTGCTTGACTGATCTGGCACTATTTGGTCTCTTCAGATTTGTCTTTGTCTGGATTTCGTCCTATCTGCCTTCTGCGTCTTACTTTTCCTCATTAAATTTGTCACTAGCTGATTACTAAAAGCGAATTATTTAAACACCACAACTCTCTTTGACTTCTACGTCCTATCTGCCTTCTGCGTCTTACTTTTCCTCATTAAATTTGTCATTAGCTGATTACTAAAAGCGAATTATATAAACACCACGACTCTCTTTGACTTCTACGCTGGCTATTCCGCTTACCACGATTTTTTATTTTCAACTCTTGTGGTTACCTCCACACACAACTTCGATTATATTTGCTTGTCTTGTCCAAGCAGCTGATCTGGCAAAGACGATTTGTCTTATCTGCCCAATTCGTCCAGCTACCTTTGTCTTCTCTTCGATTCTCCTCAGCCCGATAAAGTTGTTAATCCAAACTATTATGAATGCACCGCCAAATGACTTCTCCAGCCAAGAGACTAATATTACTTGTCTTATGTGGCCACGATTTCCAAAATCGATGTGCCTGAACTTTCTCTGATATGATATCGAATAAAGACAAACGCTGACCTAGGGCTTTGTCTTATGCTTAGATTCTGAAAATTGCAAAGTATAATATTTCTGAAAATAAACCCTTCATACAATACCTCCAATCTTGTCCTCAGACTTCTGCAAATCTGTCTCTGTCACTCATAAAAAAAAATCTCACAGGCTGGGCAGGATTGTGGCTCTGATACCACTGCAAGATCCCCTATGGATTTTGCCCTAATTTTTCCCAAACCTTTCACAAAAAATGTAACAACAATTTGCATGCAAACTGATTTCTATTTATCCATCAGATTATACTAGAAATCATATAACATCAAATTGAAATAAGATCTGAAATTCAACATGAATATTTCTTTAAAATCTTCAATGGAAAATACAACAGAATATGAATTTGAAGCACAAAGTGACACCTGAATAATATCTCCAACAACAGACAATGGGTTTTCGTCCACTGCCTCCAAGCTCGAGGGTTTCCGTCCTCAAACCTGTTGAAAGCCAAAGCTTCCCAAAATTCTCCAAGAGACTATAATAATCAAGCATAAACCAAGTATGCTGAAAATGAACCCTTGCAACACTTTTTATAAGCTTCTCATAAGAGCTCATTCACACTTTTGACCAATGTGGGATAAAACATAAACTTCCTTTTTGCCTTTTTTGATGTCTCATGTATTTTAAAATAAGGGCCCCTTTTACTATTCATTTTCCCACTTAACTTTAGGCTCACAATAATAAAGTTAAATAATTGGATTTAACTTTATAACTTAAACTTTATTATTGTAGAGAGGAATTAGGCCAATGGAACTGAAATCATCTGACGATAATAACCAATCTTCCATTGAAAAAGCACTGTCACTGGAGATCACGACACACCTGATGAATTACTATAATAGCATTAATTACTTACTTAAAATAGTAAGTATACCAAAACTGCCTCCAGACACCCCGGATTGACCTGCAATGAAAATTGCCTAGGCCAAAATCCTCAAGATTCCTTAAAAGCCCTGATTAGCCTACAGAGCCAAGGAGAAATAGGCTAACGACAACATCATACCATGCGAGTTAGAAAAGGGGACATTACATTAAACTAGTCGGACTTTGGTGGCCGACCCTTCACAAAGACACAAAAGAGTATGGAAAGAATTGTGACATCTCTCAAAGGGTGGGGAAACCCAACGCAAGAGATAAAATGCCCCTAAAACCAGTACTCGCACAAATCTCGTTAGAAATGTGGGCAATAGACTTCATTGGACCCATTGATCCTCCCACCAAACATTCTACAACAAGATTTAGATTAATAGCAGGGAAACTCGTGGATGCGCTCCCCCTCCCCCCAAATGCTCTGTCCCTGTCCCCGAGATGTCCCGGGTACCGGGGGACGGCAAGGGACCGTCCCCTTTCTTGCAAAATTTTCAAGAAACGTCCTCGAAACAGGGGGATTCCGTTGACCCAATGGGGGTCGGCTGACCGGTCCCGGGGACGACTAGGGGACGGCTGAGCCATCCCTCGACCGGCCATCCCCTGCATCTTGAGAGCTTTTAAAATGAAAAAAAAAACATAAAACAAAAAAAGAAAGCCCCTACCTACGTGGCATGTGTGGGCCCCATTGATTTTGACTCCTTTATGAAGAAAAAAGGGCCTCTCTAACCTCATTTTATGCATTTTTTTTGTTTGAGCAGCCAAGGAGTTGAGAGGAGGTTGAAATAGTGTTGTTGGAAGTGCAAATCCACCAAAGAGGTATGCATTTTATTTCCCTTTTTTTTTCATTTTTTCGCAAAATGTGAAGTATACATTGTCTAATTTTTTTTCTTTTTGCATTTTCAGTTGAAACTTGCATTCTAAAAATAAAAAACATGAGCAGTAGTGAGGCTGGGAGTGATAGTGAAGTTGAAATGCAAACTAGAAGGGAAAGTGGTGGGGGTGGTAGTAGAACTAGAGAGTAAAGAAACCCAATCCAATGCCCTCCTTCATCAACCGATACCAAAACCATGGAAGACTATGCAAAACACCCATTAGACAAAAAAAAACCATTCCTTCAATATGTTACAACTGTAGGTGAAAGACAAAAAAATTCAGGGAGGAGTAGGGTTTGGTTTTGCCATGTTTGTGAAAAGGAATTTAGGGGTAGCTACACAAGAGTTAGGTCTCAATTTTTGGGTGAGGTGGGCCATGGAGTTAGAGTGTGTCCTGCATTGACAGATGAGCTATTTTTAGAGTGCCAAAAAATTCAAACGGAGTTGGATGGTGGGGTTCAAGGTGGGTCTCCTTTCCCAAGTTCACAATCATCTATACCTACTCCTAGTCCTTCCACGGTTGGTAGTAGTGGAGTTGTCTTAAGAGGAAAGAGGAAGGTGAGTGGTAGTGAAAAGGCAACCTCAGTTGAGTCCATGTTTAATAACCAAGACGAGAAGCCACTGAACCCTCCATTGCCAAATTCTTTTTTGCTCATGCCATTCCATTTCATATGGCCGGTTCCTCTTATTTCAAACAAATGGTGAAAGACATAGCCACTGTTGGTCCTTCATTCATACCCCTTGGAGATAATAAGCTACGCACCACCCTCCTAAACAAAAAGTACTCCAAAGTTAATGTGTTAATGGAGGAGATGAGGCCAAGGTGGATGAGGACGGGGTGCTCTATAGTGATGGATGGGTGGATTGATTGTAGACGTCAGCCACTCATCAATGTCATAGTCGCATGCCCTGTTGGTTCTTATTTTCTTAGAGTCATAGATTGTTCGGGGAGACGTAAGGATGCAGACTTCCAATTTTTCATTTTGAGAGATGCCATAGAGGAGGTTGGGGCTGCAAATGTGGTGCAGGTGATCACCGATTCAACACGTGTGTGCAAATCGGTTGGGTTGATGGTGGAGGGTAATTACAGGCACATATTTTGGACCCCATGTTGTGTTCATGCATTGAAAGACATAGGGAAGTTGGATTGGGTGAAGCAAATGGTGGCAAAAGCTAGAGATATTTAGATATTCATTTGCAATCACCACACCTCACTTGCTCTCTTCAAAACATTTTCAAAGGAGTTTCTCAAACCTGTTGAGACAAGGTATGCCAGTTACTTCATTTTGTTTCACTTTCAATTTGTATTCATAAACTGATTTTGTTTTTATTTTTTATTTTTTAGTGAATCATTGAATCAATGAATGTAGATATGCCACATACTTCATCTTGTTGGAGAGGATGCTTGAGGTGCATGAGCCTCTACAACTAATGATGGTCAATGTAGAATGGACTAGATGGCCTCATGCAAGTTTTTCTCAAGGAAAGACCATCAAACAAAAGATCCTCGATGACGATTGGTGGGCCAATGTGAGGTAAGACATATTAGATGGTTGATTTTCATATTAAATTTCTGACTTTAATATTTTAATTTTATTGTCCAATGTTCTGACTTTTAAAGTTTCTAACATGTCAATTAACTTGTCAACTAATCATTTTGAAATTTTTGTTTGCATTTTGCAGATATATTTGCTCCTTCATCTCGCCTATTGTAGATGTCATCAGATATGTTGATACAAACTCTCCTAGTCTTGGAGAGATATATGATACATTTGACAATATGCTTGAGAAGATCAAGCAAGTTATTTCGGCCAAGGACCCCACTTTGGATTTATATGAGCAACCCATTAGGCTCATTGTGACGTGGAGATGGAATACAATGAACACCCCACTTCATATGGCTGCCTTTGCTCTAAATATAAAATGGTATGCACCAAGGGTTGGTAGGGTGCCTCCATGTGATGATACTGAGGTTTTAGATGGGTTCACACAGGCCATTAAAAATATTTATCCAGCAAAGCAGGCTTCACTAATTCGGTCACAATTCCTAGACTTTGCAAATCTTACTGGCCCAAACTTGAGTAAACCACAGGCGAGGTTGGATAGAGCTATATTAGCTCAATCGAACCCTATCGGATGGTGGACCTATTATGGGAGGGATACACCGCAGTTGAAGACACTTGCTACTTGCCTCCTTGCATAGCTTGCCAGTTCCTCTATTGTAGAGAGGAATTGGTCCACGTATAGCTTTATCCACTCCCTCAAGAGGAATAGACTTACCTCTAGCCGAGTAGAGAAGCTAGTGGCTGTTCATAGTGCTCTTCAGCTTCAGGATTGGCAGACTCTAGAGTATAGACAGACTCCAGCTCTACGATGGGATATTGATCCCGAGGACGTGGCCCAAGTAGATGAGGAAACAGTTGAGGGTTTAGCTGGGGTCTGGTTGGTTGAGGAGCATCACAGTGGCAGTGACTCAGAGGATGACTCTGATTTTGATATGGTTATGAAAGATGATTAGTGGCAGCAGTGCTCTTTGTTTATTTTGTATTCATTATTGGCATACGTGTTGACAGTTGTTTTATGACTGCACCAACACAGAATAAAGTTTCCAACGATCACTCTATCCTCTCTTGATCAAAATATCCTACATGCTAAGATTGTGAAAGATCATGCATTCAACTCCAAGGTTCCTTCATGCAGTGGACGTAGACTCGGTTGGCTCGATGTGATTTGTTGGTATTTCAAGGGGACTTACGTGATTGCTTACTCGAAAAGGACTCTCAAGACTCGGAAGATATACCAATGAAGCTCGAATTTCTTAAACTAAACGGGAAAATGCTGAATTTAAAATGGATGCAGGGACTAAGGAAAGCTATCATCTAATCTAAGAGCGGGACGTGGGGATCAACTCTTGCAAACTTAAACCAAGCTCTGCTTCGCCTCACCTCGGACAGCTTCTACAGGACCGGTGCAATCTTCAAAGGAGTAACTTGGGATATTCAGATCACAACTTAACATGAAGACACCATCACAACGACGCATATCATCATATAAATCACAATTGAAGTTAAGTATATAATGTTCCAGTTGACCACACAAGGCTAACCCACCATCAGTGAGTTTGCTAGTGGTATGGATTAATAAAGCTTGCTCAATTCAACCACCACATTCCACAACTATCTACGTGCATGAATTAAAATCTACTTTACTTTAAACTCTACTCTAAGATTCTACTTGAATTACAAGGACGAAGAAACCTTGCTAGCTACCCACAATAAAAGATGAAACCACAAGCAATGATAACTCTTTTTATTATAGGAGTGTTCACAACAATTTCTTACAAAGCATTCAAATGGAAAACTTTCCTTCCTCTCCAATCTAAGCTATGCTATCAATCTATGCTCTACTCTTTATGCTATTCACTCTGTTCTTTGATCCTATCTCTATATATCACAAATGTGGGGGGATGCCCCTTTTATAGCTGACCCAGTCCAACGGACGGCTCAGATTGAGCCACTTAAGCCCTAGTCAAGATTCTGCACTAAAAACCGCCACAAAGAGGATTGGGGTAATAAATGAGCAAATGTTTCTCCACTCTCTCCAAAAACCATGATGAGCAATTAATGTCCACCATCATCCTCAAGATTCTCATCCAGAAACGCATTCCCACTGTCTTCTCTTTGACTGCAAACTCAATCAATTTGATCATCATAGCTTCTACTTCCTGAACTGATATGGCAGGCATGTTTTCAATCTAAAACTCCACGACTACGACCTCTTTCTCCTGTTTCATGATGATTTTCCTCCTTACTGCCATTGCATCTTGGGTTGTGCGAGGTATGCTGGAGAACATTTTCTAGGTCATTGTCAGAGAAGGACTTCACACTTAAGAAGAATTCATCTACTTTGTTCTTTAATCCATCCTGTTGTCACTCTTTAACATTGAAGTTTCGCTCATTCCTCCTCCTTAGCCTTGAGGACATTTTAATGCTTGAGGATGATCTTTAATGCTTAGGCCTTCATCATTTCCTCCATCCTGATCTTGAAGGATTTTCTTCTCTTAGACTCGACCATTTCTTCCTTGACACCTTCCTGCTTGAGTTGGGTGCATATTATGGCTCTGTGGAGAAATTCGAACACTTAGCCATTTCTTCCAACATCTCCCTTCATGGTTTGGGCGTAAATGAGACATCATGGAGGAGTTTCAAACATGTAACTTTTTACCCTTCCAAGGTTGTAATCTTGTCCTGGAGTACTTGCTCCCTCACCCCAACTCATCATGCTTTGGTCCCGGAGTTCACCCTATAAAACAAACAAAAAGAAGAGCATCAAAACACTTATAATATAAATTCACTTCACTTACCTAATTTCCATGTTCTGATCTCCAAGGTTTGATTGATCTCTGGATATGATAAAATTCATCATTTTTCTCTAGCATAACTTTTCATCGTGGGCGCATTTAGAGACTTGTTTGTTCATTTCATAAGGTCTTCTTCAAGGGCGCATCTACCACCTTGTGTTTGGAGTTTGTGCCTTAGAAATTTCTCCACCTTGAGGGCGCATTTGAACGCTTGATGTTTGAGTTTCACTTCATCTTCAAATTCCTCATGCCTTAGACAAATTTCATCTCTTCCCTGTGAGTGTATTTGACCCCTTGTTTTTGTTTCACCTCTTAGACAACTTTCATGTACTCTACCTCCTTTAGGGTGCATTTGAGGGTCTGAGCTTCTATTTCTCTATGCCTTAGTATATTTTCACCCTCTAGCTACCTTGTGGGCGCATTTAGGGAGGTGGCATTCATGTTTTAGGACTTAGAAACTTTTTCAACTTCTCATTCCTCCTTCATTCCTCTTGGGCGCATATGGAGGTTCTCTCTCATTTTCTTCCTTCGAAATTTCTTCAAGTCATCTATCTCTCTTGAGGGCACATTTGAAGGGGACTACTTCCACTTTTGACTTAGAAACTTTACCTTACCTTCACTTCCTGTCAAGGGCGCATTTCATAGGTGGTGCTTCAAGTAACTTGTCATGTTCACCGAAATTAAGACATCAAATCATGTAATTTAAAATCTTTTATTTAATCATAAATATAAAAAGATAATATGATATAAAACTAAATTTGATGCTTAGCTAATAAGATTTATAAATAATAAAATACCTTTGTAATGTCATTATAAATTAATTGTCATTGGAACATTAAAATATATATATTCTAAATCCTTTATATAAATATTATTTAAATCATAAACATTACAAGAAATATGATATCCAAACCAATATTAAGTTTATGAAATAATAAATATCTTTCTACATACGTCAGTATATAGAGTCAATCGAAATTCCTAACATTTAACTCAATGCAATATCCATAAACTGAATAAAATCAAACAACTCCCGAGAGTCGTTACTTGGCACGAATGGTCATCAAGACAGGTTCGCTCAGGAGACACGCCCAACCAGGAAAGGCACCCTCCTCCCACGCAGACAAAGAAATAGAGACAGTCGCCAAGGCCAAGAGAGAGGAAGGAAAGGACAACAACAAAAAGAGAGGCGAAAATTTGCAGACAGAAGGTGAGAACCATCACTTAGCATTTGTATTTAGTCTCTCAATTATGGCATAAAATAACAAAATAAACATTGGGGTTCTTGCGTCCACTAATTATAAAATGTAACTCCGGATTTATATCTAGAAATGTGTATTCTCTGATTAGGCACGCATTTGGGCACATGCCCAATGCAGCTGGCTTGAGAGATTTGGAGTTGTGTAACCCCAAGCTCATGTCTGGCCAACTTGGTCATCAACATGCCTGGGAACAGTGTCTAAATCTCTGAAATTATATATGAATCAAACCTGAACCGTATGTCTCTCAACCAAATAATAGGAATAATCCTATAGATGAGAAAAGAACCAAAATGATCATTACATCTGCATATTTGGATTTTCTGAGATTATGTGAACCACTGCTATCACAGTGTAGTTTGATAAACAATGCATTCCCACTCTTTTATCTTTTACAAAAATATAAATAATTGCATTCCATAAATTCTCTCTAATGGCATGATACGTGTTTACTATGAATGGTTTATTAATATCTGAATATATATATATATATATATATATATATATTTGTATCATCTGTTTTCAATCTGATTGTTAATCTGCTAGGAGAGGCCAGTCATCACCTTAGTGGTTTGTCTATAAACCCCATCTAGGTTCCGCCCCATTGGCCCTAAGCATGGGTTGGGCATACTGCCCCATTGGCCCAAGGCAAGGATTGGGTCATGGAGGGATGGGGGTTCCACATATGTCTATTGCCTCGTTGGCCCAAGATGAGGGTTGGGCAATAAGAGGTGGTAGGCCGCTGGCCCCTTTAGGGACTTTCCTCTCCTGACGGGTTGGATGCCTCCTATTAATATACATTTTTTGCATGTTATTATGTTTGATATATTGGGTACTAGATATTAAAGCTAACACCCTGGGATACGAATGTGTTACGCATGATGTGGCAGGTGCTTAACAGTTACAAGGGAATCTTTGGGAGGGAATAGAGACTTGTAACCCCTTCTCCATCAGCCCTATAGGATCAGCCAGGTAAGGGACATTACAGTGGTATCGGAGCATAATCCTGCCAACCTGTGATGGATCCTTTTGAACACACTTACCATAGCAACATCATACCCACAAATAACCTTACAAATGACCCTTTTCAAGAAGAATTTAGAGCCCACCTTGAAGAGAGCAAAAAGACAAGTCAGGCCATACTTCAAGCCCTCCAAAACCTAAGCAACCATCATGAGAAAGAAACTATTTCCAACCACTCTAAGGCCCACAACTCCACACCAACAAAAACCACTAGTTCTAGGCCCACAAGACCCTCCTTTTTGCCTAGGAAAGAACACCAGGCAAGGAATGGGGCCCATATGGAAAGTGTAGAAGAAATTGCTACAGCCTACTATAAGCTTGATCCGGAGATTAGGGAAATCATTCCATTTAAAGATTTTTGTGATGCTAAAATAAGAACAGATCCCGGGAGGGAAAATGGACAACCCAACAATGACCTCAAAAACAAGGTCAGCAAACTCACTCTCCCAAACTTTGATGGGGAAGTGAAGGTCACCACCCGCTCATGGGTACAAAAGCTTGATACTTACTTGGCACTCAACCCCATGACAAAAGAAAATGCTATCAAATTTTCTATACTACACCTAACAGGGATGGCACATGATTGGTGGCATCACGGTCTTATAACTCAAGGCCATCAACAAGTCAGTACCTACGATGACTTTACACAAAGGTTGATAAAAAGATTTGACCAAAAACACCCGGAATGGTACTTTAGGGAACTCACTCAATTAAGGCAACATGGCACTATAGAAAATTATGCTACCGAATTTCAGAAGTTAGCCGTCATGGTTCCCAAGATTTCTCAAGAAAGACTCACCTATCTTTTCATAGAGGGCCTAAGGGGAACAATCAAAAGCATGGTAGGTGCATTAGAACCTACCCACCTTGATGAAGCTGTCCAAAAGGCCATGAAATATGAAGAAAGTTGGCCAAGAGATAAACCCAAGAAATTCACCTCCCCCTCCAAACCCTCTCACAAAGAGGAAGGAGACAAAAAAGGGGAAATATCAAGAACCTGCCCCTGGTGCAAAGAGAGAAAGGACAGAAACCATTGGTGTAGGAGAATGGAGGAACTAAAAAGGAAGGGATTTTGCTTCCAATGCCAACAACCCTAGGGACAAGATCATAGATGTGGCAGAAAAGCCCATCAACTCGAGGCTTACCCAAGTGGGGAGTATCCCAACAAGAAGGCTAGAAGGGAGGAAGAAAATCAAGCAATGATAGCCACCATTTCTCAAGCTTCCAAGCATAACCCCTTCCGCATAAAAAGCGCACTTTTAGGACAAAGAGTTATCACATTGGTAGATAGTGGGGCCTCTCATAACTTCATTGATCAAAGGATAGTAAAGCAAAGGAAGTTAAAAACCAAGAGATTTGAAAGTTTTGAGGCAGAAATAGCTACCGGTGCTAGGGTACAATGCACTACCTTAGTACCACAATTAAAGGTCCTCCTAGGAAATCACCTCATCATAGAAGACTTCTACTTAGTCCCTCTAGATGCTAATATTATTTTGGGGACCCTATGGATCTATTAGAAAAAATTTATGTCCCCCTCACAAGATGGGCGCATTTAGGAGGAGCTCATGCCATTTCCAATGCCCTAGCACTTTTCCACGCCTCTAGCTTACCTTGGGCGCATTTGGGAGGTGGTGCTTCCATTTTTCTTGCATGCCTTAGGCGTTTACTTCATCTAGAGTGTCAAGGAAACCTCTAAGGGTGACTTAGCCAGTTTTGACTAGCTTGCCCTCGCTTTCCATTTTTAGTAAATCCTTGATTCTCAAACTTCTGCAACTCCTCTTGACTTGAAATTTTCCTAACGTGATCCTTATGAGCTATTTAACCTGTTCACACCTGTGTTTTGCATATGCCTGCTATTTTTAGCCCTGTTCTGGAAGTGACTTACTATAAATAGTAAGTATGCAGATTGCGCTCGGATTTTACCAATAGATTCCTTGAAAGATGTTGATCTGCATGGGATACATCCGTTTTCCATTTTTCTTCAATTTTGCCCCTTATTTTAGGCACCAAAGTTGAAAACCCTAATCTCATTTGCATGTGCCTCAATTGACCTCCGTTCAACTCCGTTTTTGTTTTGCATTGCTCTGTTCCTAAAACTGAAGATCTGGGACTGTTGGAGTGAACCTGCTAAAAATAGTAAGTGCCTAAAAAAGTGATCAACTGCTTGCCGGATGTATTTGCATGACATATTGCTCGAGGGATCTCAAAAAACCCAAAAAACTAGTCTACATGCGAGCGTCTGCTAAAAATAGTAAGTCAACATTCTGACTTGCATGTTATATCATCGCGAAGCTCTTGAAAAACCTAGAAAGACTATCCTGGCATGCATTAAAAAATCATGCATGCAAACCCTAAAAATTGCTCCCGAAGCCAGAACTGCTAAAAATAGAAAGTTGTCAGAATTCGCTCAAATTTTGCGTGCAAGCACTTTGAAGTGTTCTAAACGTGGTGAAGCAGTCAGAATCCCAAGATCCTGAGAAAAAGATCCCAAAATAAGTACTTACTAAAAATAGCAAGTTGTCAGAATTCAGTGAAATTCTAATGGGAACTTGCCTGAAGCCTCCCAAATGCAGTGCAAAGCTCAGATTTCAATTTGCTCAATCAGTTTAACCTCAAACCAGCCTGAAGAATGAAAACCCTAATTTCACATACTAGCCAATATTCCAAATTAGGCCCAAAGATAGGTGCATCCTCGAAAGGACAGAAGGAACAAAGAGAGACAGTCGCAAAACCAATGCCAAAAGACCAGAAAGGAGCAAAAATTAGGGGGGGTACCTGTTGTGACCTTTTCACACATCACCCCATCCAAGATGGGGAACCCCCTAATTTTTGCTCCATTCTGGTCTTTTGGCTTTGGTTCTCTCTGTCTCTGATCTTTTGTCCTTCCGGGGAGGTCCCGTCATTTGACCTAGGTTGAAATATTAGCTGAGTCTATGAAATTAGGGTTTCTATCCTTCAGGCTTGTATGGGGTCAAATAGAGTTATCAAGGTAAAATCTGAGTGCAGCAGTACAGTCAGAAAGCTCAAGATAGGATCCCCACTAAAATCTTACTAAAAATTGACAACTTATTATTTTTAGTAAGTACCTAATATGAGGTCTTTTCCTCAGGATTTCGGGGTTCTAACTACTTCAGCACATCTAGGTAGCTTCAGGGTGCCTACACATGAAATTTGAACAGATTCAGACAACTGGCTATTTTTAGCAGTTCAGCCTTCAGAGGCTATTTTCAGGGTTTAAACATAAGATTTTCCAATGCGTAATTGGAGAATGGATCTAGGTTTTTCAAGACCTTCGCGATGGTATAACATGCAAATCAAGATGGTGACTTTCAACGGTACAGCCTTCAGAGGCTATTTTTAGGGTTTGCATGCAATAATTTTCAGTGCATGTCCGGAAATTCCTTATGGGTTTTACGAGAGCTTCACAGGGATGTGACATGCAAGCAGAACGGATTAGTTCTCAGGGACTTACTATTTTTAGCCAATGCCCGCATGTTGACCAGTTTTCTGGGTTTTTCTGGGTTTTTTGAGATCCCACGGGCACTGTGACATGCAAACTCATCCGACATCAGATAGACCGCTTTTCAGACACTTACTATAAATAGCACTTCAGTCCAGCAGCTACCCAACACTTCAGTCCAGCAAGTAGAATGACAAACTGCAGAAATCAAGGGAAGCAGAAGCAGTCCAGAGCGCATGCAAGTCAGATTAGGGTTTCCACTACTGTGTCTAAAAATAGATGGAACGAAACGCAGAGATGTCAAAACAAAGCATGCCACCATGATCAACATCTTTTAGGCTGCCTACTGGCAAAATTTGAGCATAATCTGAATTACTATTTTTAGTAAGTCACCTCGTGGCTATAAATAGCATGTAATGTGCCAAAGACGAGTGTGAACAGGCCACTTGCAGCATCAGGACCACGAAATTTCAAGTCAAACGGAGCTACAAAGATTGATCAATTCTAGGGTTTGCTAAAAATAGCAAATGGCTAAATATAGCATACCAGTGTGGACAGAGGGTATAAACAAGGTGGCAAAGTCAATGGAGGCACAGCCACGCCTGCTCCAGCTCAGAACAGATGAAATGCATGAAAACCCTAATTTGCTAAAAATAGAAAGGCCAAGGCATGGCTAGGGCATTAGGAACTCATGAATAAAAACTGGCATGAAAGCATATCAAATACGCCCAGGGGAGATGAAGAGGTATAAAATTGTTAAGGATGAGTTATTTTCTCCACACTATGCCATTTGCGCCCAAGGTGTGAGAAAACTTAGCAAAATTCTCTAAGTGTGGGCGAAATTCCTTCATGCCACCCCAAATGCGCCCTCAAGTTTCCTTCACCACCCCTCAAATGCACCCAAAATTTCCTTGAGCATGGAGGAAATGCGCCCACAAGTGCAGGAGTTGGCAAAATTCGCTAAGGCAAGGAAAATTCCTCTTCATACCCCTATTTGTGCCCACATTTGGAAGTTGACTAGGCTAAATGCGCCCAAGAATGGAAGTAGCATGGGTGATTTGCGCCCAAGGCAAGAGGCATGTAAAATGCGCCAAGGGAAAGAAAGCCTAGGGATGGAAAATACTCTAAGTGTGGGCGAAATTCTTTCTCCCCCCCCCCCCTAAATGCGCCCAAAGGTGGAAGTTGGCTACCTCAAATGTGCCCAAGAGTGGAAATTGACTAGGGGAAATGCGCCATGAAATTCCTCCACTACATGTGGTATGCGCCCTTGCTTTTGAGATGAAAAAGGTAAAGTGTTAGCTTCTAGGCATGAAAGTGCCTAGGGGATGAAGGCAAAGGTTGATGCATGAGGTGAAATGCGCCCTTCACGAGTAATTTAAAAATGAATTTTGTTTTCCTAGGAATTTTTCCTAAGGCAAAAAATTGCTAAGGCGTGGAAAGATAAAGATGATAAAATGGAAGTTCATACCCACAAATGCGCCCCTCATGGGTGATTTAAAATTCTAATTGTTTTCTAAAGGTGAGAAATGCACCTAAGGCAGGGATGAAGTTGGAGATTTTCAAGAACAAGTGTGAAGTATGCCCAAAGCCAATCAGGATTTCTTCTAGTAAAATCACATAAGGTGCCAAGGCAGAGAAAATTGAAGATTGCAGGTGTGGAAGACGTCCGGAGTGAAAATGAATGAACCTTAGCAATTTTATTATTTGTTCAAAATAATAATAATTAAATGTACCCCTTCATCCGAATACACATGGAAACGACGAGTTCTAAAGGGAGTTTTCTTCTGGGTATTGAACGTTTGCAATTCAGAGATGATTTAAACTTACTCCGCACCTCGCTCGTGTCGTTTTAACAAAGAATTTTACCCGGTGCCTGTTTTGATGAATTTCCTAAGACAAATTTAAAATTTCTCTAAAGCAAATGAGATGAATATGTCTACAAGAATGTTTTAGCTCGAGAATTGAACTGGATGACTTGAATAATTTTACAGCATGAAATCAAGTGACTTAGCCAGTTGAAATTAAAATTGTTCGAAGAGGTGATTGATTTAATATTTTAAACAAGCAAATATGATGAAGCAGGCCTGTGCAGGAGTGATAAAATTTCAAAATTCTAGAAGCTCAAGATTTCGATACTCTGAATGACAAGTGTTGCGACTGGCAAAGGGGGGAAAATGGAATTCAAAAATGTGCTAAGTATAGCCTCTCCTGGATTTCGACCTGGCTATAATATCCTAAGTCTTTTTCATATCTCTCACAAGTTGCTGAATGCAAAGCACTCTCTGAGGCTGAAGTACGCATTTGTGAAGAAAATTCTCAAGTTGCTGAGGAATTCGAAATTGTTAAGAAGCTTGAAGTTGCTGAGAGATGCGAGTTTGCAAGAGGTTGAATTGACAGAGGCGTGGCTTTGCAAAATTTGAAGGTTGGAGCTGCCGAAGCGCAAACTCCCAAGTCCCCAGTCACAAGTTGCTGAAGAAATCCGAATTTAAGCAAAGGAGGAGATTTGTTGAGAGGTACGAGTTTGCAAAGAGAAACTTTCTAGTTGCTGAGAAGTAAAGTGTGAAGTACGAATTCAAGAGGAGAAAGTAAGTTGTTGAAAGTGCGAAGTTAGGAAGAAAGTACGAACTTGAAGAAGAAGTTTCAAATCTGTTGAGGGCGAATTGCTGCAAGCATCTCCCAGCATCTGACATTGTGTTGCTGCAAGTAGAGAAACTTCTACAAACTTGAAGTAGACAGGCGCAATTGAGGTTTGCAGCTGAAAGTGGCAAATTGTTGCAGCCTTTTTATTTAAAAATCTGTTGACACCCTCAAAAGTGATATTTTATTTTATAAAATCTTGTTTTCTAATGACTTTTGTTCCTTGCAGAATGGCCGAATCAAGCAGAAGAGCTGCAGGCAGAGGGAACCACACTGAATCCACAAGGGAAAACACATCGAGACAAGCATTGATTAAGAAGTTGAGCAAGTCCTTCTTGCCAAAATCAAAATTCTCTTCAAAGTTGGGCAAGCTGGCTGACACAAACTTGGGCTCGTTCAACCTGGAGGCATTCAGGAGGAGGATAATGGGGACTGGAGGCCATCACCCGTCAGTGACTTCGCATAATATCGTTAGGAGCGGACTGTATGCAGTTGCTAGTTTTCCGCCAACTATCCGGTGTCCAGAGCTAATCATGGAATGCACCAACTTCTACAACATAGAGCAGAGGACTGTCATTTCGCCAGATGGCAAGATATTGGCTAACCTGACACTAGAAGCAATCGGAGAAGCATTCGGAATACCAGTCCATGAGAAGATGATTTATAAAACAAGGGAAAGGGCTGAAAAGATGTACTCATCCACATTTGATAGGTGTGTTGATTTGATAAATACCAGGTGGATGAACAAACCCAAGCCAACTCGAACAAAATTGCCCAAACAGATAATTTCAGAGGATTTGAGGCAAGAGTTTTGTGATTTGATAATGATGTTGAGTAGAGTTGGAGGATGCCCCCAAGCGTTCATCTTTGAACCTTGGATGTTTTATTATGTCAACTTGGTGCTAGAAGGCAAAGATTACGTGGACTGGGCACTGATGATCAGTGACAACATACATGAGCAGCTCCGTGGTGTGAGGAGAACAATTTTTTTTTACATGGGCTCTTACATTGTCTACATGCTGGCTTGAATGACGAAGTATAGGGGAATTTCCTACAAAGAACCAATCGGGTGTGGCTCCCATCAATTCAAAATACATGAGGCTTGTCCGCAGTTGCATTTGACAAGCACCACCAACTACAAAAGGGTCAATGACGCCTTCACCATGCACATAACGAGGACCTTGCAGCAAAGGACCCACCACAGAATATCTAGGGAAGCACAGGAGCTGATTGAGAAGTTTGGGTGTTGGTTTATCCAATTTCCAAAGTTTACCTATATAAGGCTGCAAGGATTTTCCTCTTATCCTTATAGATTGCCCCGGTATCCCATGAACAGAATAGTGATGCTGGAGATATCTAGGCAACTTATTTCCTATGATAAGATTCAAAAGAAGAAGAAGAAAGGTGGACTTGGATTCCCAATTACCATGGGGAATTCTGACGAAATCTGCCCATCACTAGAGGCAGCAAGGGAGGCAGAGAACGAGCTCCAATTCTTCCACCTTTCCTACCACACCAGCAGACAGCACTATGATCCCCACAGGAACATCAGATGGATATTGTCCGAAGAGTTCAAACACAAGGCACAGATTGAAGACTTTTGGGCAAGTGCAGTGAATGAGATCGAGATTAGGAGGAGAATGTTTTCTCGGATACCGTTGGTGATGATCAAGGAGTGCGAGATTGTCCCAGTGCCAGATCAAATCGAAGAAGATATAAATGTTGTACAGGCTGATTACGAAACAGTGAGGGATACGCCTCTACCACTCCCAGATTGGTTAGAACCAGAGATTACTGACTTGGATACACTTTGTATCCCAGTCTTAACATTCACATGGAGTTGGGTAGAGAGGCATGTCAGCTGACTTAAGGGAAGGTCAATTCCCCTCACATATAATTTGATGGGAGACCACAGATCGCCAGCAGCTAGACAGAGAAGGCAGGTTGATCAAACTCCAAAGTCGAGAGGAAAAGAGCCAGTTCGACCTGAGCCTCTGAGAATTGAGGAATCCTTGCATACACCATCTCGGGCACATTCTCCGAGTATGCAGGAAGTATCATTGTTTGCTGATCAGAGAGAAAGATTGCTTGCAGAACAGGCAGTGCAAGTGGCAAGTCAGCCACCTCGCAGGGAATCGGTTGGCCAGAGCATCAACATGCCCCGGGAAGAAAATCAGCAAGAAACGGATGAGGGGATGGCCACTGATACTCAGTTACAACAAGAGATTGAGGCAGCTCTCGAGGACGATGCTACTTCAGATCAGGATGCCCATAGCTCAGGAGATACTAAGCCAATCAATGATGATGAGCCTCGTCAGAACGAAGGCAGGGAAGAAGTTCATGAGGTAGAGGCCGAGGTTGAGCAGCCTTTCATTATATCAGATATGCGGCAGGAGGTGCCAGAGTGGCTAAGGGACAGGATGAGGCGTGATCTTGTAGATGAGACTGATCCTACAGCTGAGATGGAGGAGTTGTTGCAGAGGATCAGTGCACCTCCAACAAAGAAGAAGGCCAAGAAATTCTCTAAGATCTCAACAGATGAGGATGGCTCTCGAACACTACATGTGGCAGTGCCTAGAGTGGAATGTGATCGGGATGAAGCCATTCCAGAAAACTATGTGATTACGACCATGGAACTTGGCCGCCCTACTGGAGCACAAGTGGTTGAGGAGTGCGATAATTCCTATCGAACACTCAAGGATAGATTGTCCTATGTTGAGGGCAAGTATAAGAATTTGAAGGTAGAGCACAAGACACTGATTGGTTATGTGCAGCACTGGCCGCCCTACTGGAGCACAAGTGGTTGAGGAGTGCGATAATTCCTATCGAACACTCAAGGATAGATTGTCCTATGTTGAGGGCAAGTATAAGAAGTTGAAGATAGAGCACAAGGCACTGATTGGTTATGTGCAGCACTTGTCCCGTCCTTGTGGGCAAGAGAATCCGGCGATTGAGCTTCTAGCTGAATTCTCCAGGGAGTCAATCAATGGCTTAGAGGATTTGAAAAGAATGGCACAACAGGCAGACAAGTGGGTTGCCAACGTTTGTGCTGAACCAAGAAAGTTTATGGAGGACCTTGCACATGCCTATCGGCAAGCCTCCGATATTATGGCAAGGATGGATGCAATTAACCATGCTTGGGGTGAGGCTCGTATCTATCAGACGAGAGTTGTTCTCCATTTAGGGGCTTTGATTAGCATACCTCTACAGATTTTTGTTGAGGGAGGTGTGATTCAGGAAGGGGATAGATATGACTTCGCCGGATGGTACTTTTCAGTGGTCACAAGCCGAGGATTCTACGATGCATCATAGACGGATTCTGTCAGGGTCAGAAAGGCCATGACAAATATTTTGGATGGAATTCTCAATACGTTGGAGGCAATCTTTGCCAGGAGGCTGACTTCTGAGGAGGTGACGGCAAATGGTTTGAAGAATAGATTAACACCATTCTTTTCTGAGGTGAAGACCTTCACACAAGATGATTTCGAGAGCACTTCTATGTTCTCCAATATTATTCAGAACACCCAGGACGCCCTTGTTGCCTGGAAGAAATCTTGTGCCCGGCATGGGCAAACGGTTACGGTGTTAGAGTTTCAGTTGGATCACATTCCTCCCATTTCGGATCAGGAAGTTGAGGTAATATTGGCCAAGTTCATCAGGTTTGCAGCCAGCGAAAAGGAGAAAGGGAATGCCCTTCTGGATGATGATCTTCTGGAAGGAGACGAGGTGCATTGATGGCAGATAGTGGTTCATAATGAGGAGTGGAGAATCTTTAGCGCATTCATTGCCCCAATCCTCTCAGTGGCGGTTTTTAGGGATAGAACCCTAATCAGGGCTTAGGTGGCTTGATCTGAGCCTTCCATTGTATTTGAATCTAAGTTGTCCACTGGATTGGGCTTGATATAAAAGGGGTATCCCCCCTCATTTGTAAGATAGTAGAGTTAGACAGAAATCAGAGATAGAGTTGAGCTAGATAGTAGAGAAGGCAGTTAGAGAGTAGAGCTAGGAGTTAGCTTAGTTTGAAAAGGAAAGAAAAACTTTCCCTTTGAAGGTTTTTGTAAAAGGTTGTTGTGTAAGACTCTCATAATATGAGGATTTTCATTGATTGGTGACTCTTTCTTTCATTGTGAGCAGTTGCCGAGGCTTTTTCATCTTTCCAATTCGAGTAGAGTAGAGTAAAGTAGACTTTGTTAAATGCAAGTAGTTGTTAATTGTGGAGTGTGGCGTTTGGTTTGAACAAATCTTCCTTTATCCATACCACTAGCGGGCTTGCTGACGGTAAGTCTGCCCTGCGTGGTCAACTGGAATATCAGTACCTAACTTCGGTTGTGACTCGTGTGTTCACTTGCATCGTTGTGACGGAGTGTACATGTTGGGCCACAATCTGAACATCTTATCCATCCTTTGAAGATTGCACCAACTTTGTCAGAGTTGTTCGAAGGGGAGACGAAACAAAGTTTGCTTTGAAGATTGTCAAAGTCTGTCCTCGCATTCCACCCCTTAGAAATAGATCATAGAATTCCTAACCCTTGTCCCTTTAAATTCAGCATTTCCCGGTCAGTTCAGATATTCGGGCATTATAGTCAAATCTTTCACCTGCTTCACTTAGTTGAACAATTACGTAAGTCCCCTTGGAATACCCAGCATATTCACATCAACCAACTGAGTCTATTCGCAATAAAAGGAACCTTGGACTTGAATGCATGATCTTTCACACAATCTTAGCATGCAAGATAGTTTGATCAAGAGAGAATAGAGTGACCGTTGGACATTTTATTCTGTGTTGGTGTTGTCATAAAACACACGTCAACAGTACCCATTTTGAATGGGGTGATGTGTGAAAAGGTCACTATAATACGATATTGCATTTTGATTTTCATAGCAAACTTTAAAACTATATGGCAGCAATGTAACCTTTGGGCATTTTGATATACGTTTATAAATTATAACTTGGAGGTTGTTTCATGATTCGTGTATGTTAATTTTGAATGCACATTGAGTATTGGCATAATGTTGAGCACAAATGTTATAACTTATATGTTAATGTTCTATAATGTGTATTATGCATGCCTTATCCATGTTATCATATGACTATTTAAATTTTCCCTATATTTTTATATAGTCGTCCCCTGTCGTCCCTATATTTGGCCTCAAAAATTGGAAACTTGGGGACTCGTCCTGCCGTCCCCTACATTCCCCATCCCAGAAATTTGGGGTAACCTTGATTAATAGGGGTAGAATATATGACAAAGTGGGCAAAAGCAGAACCCACTGAGGATTGTACTAGAAACACTACTGCAAGGTTTTTATATGAGCACATAATCGCTAGATGGTTGACCGCTAAGTATTGTAAGTGATCAAGGAAAACACTTTATCAATTAAGAGATCACCCTATCACCCTCAAGCAAAGGGAGCAAGTGAAGCTCTCAACAAGATAATTGGAACAAAACTCACCAAGATGTGATGGAAATAGGTCAAACTGGGATATAAAAATACTTGTGGTACTCTAGGCCTAATGCACATCCTACGAAAGAACTAACACATTTATACCATCCCAGTTAATATATGAAAATGATGTGGCAATTCCCATGAATTTCATAGTTCCTAAAATACGAACCACACTAACTTTGCAGTTGGATGATGATGATTCTCTAGCACAAAGAATAGAAGAATTAGAGAAATTGGATGAAAACGTGCTCATAGCCTTATACAACCAACAAGTGGAGCGAAAAAGACAAAAAGTGTGGCATGATAGAAATCTTTGGAACAAAATTTTCAAAATAGGAGATTTAGTCCTATATGACAACAAATTTAAAAGGCAAGGAAAGTTAAAAGTATGGTGGCTAGGACCTAACTACATACATGAAATTTCACAATTCGAAGTGATAAGACTAAGGAAGCTAGACGAAGATCACATCATAGGATATGTGATTGGCACAAAACTTAAACACTACCACCAACTAGAAGGATGAAAATCATCAAGGAAGAAAAAACAATGTGAACTAGGTATTATAAACCAATAAACAACAAAATCAAACCATTAGTAATCAAGGGATATAAACGGCTAGAAAATCCCATGAAACTCAATGGTAAAAAGACACAAATGCCACTAACTAGCCCCAAACCTACTTAAACGCTACTACACCCACTCCATTCGCACTTTGCACTCAAACACTCTAGTGAAAAAATCTAATTGGGCTCTACTACTCTACTAGAAAACATAGCTGAAAACAATGGCAACACTGACTTTGGTAAACATCACAAAAAAGTCATGCCCAAAATACAAGAAATACAAATTGCAATGGAGGTAGACAAAGACGGGGCTTTCTCAAACATCCCTAAAGATGTGGTGTACACAAAAGATGTAAGGAAATACATCCACGATCCTATAGCTAAAATAGATCATACAAAGTTTGAGGAGCTCCGGCAAACCTACTCACCCCAAACCACACTACATATCAGCCACAATACTAGGAGGTGGGACGAAAGGATCTTGATATGTGGAAAGACTACCCAAACTTTTGCGATGATCATGATTGGGTCAAGTTAGTCCCAAGTAGAGTGCATGATGAATTCAGCTACCTTGACAAACCCTACCGGATCACAAAGGAGGCAATTCACATAGTAACTAGGCTGAGCATGGTAAGAGAAATTCCAACAAAGAAAGTCATCAAAAACGACAAAGTAACAGAGCTTATGGGACGAACAGACTGGGCTTGAGCGTCTGAGCAATTACAAACGTTGTCGTGTGGTATGCCACTAGAGGCATTGCCTACAAAATCTACTATACGAATAGAGAAGACTGTACAACAGCAACGACAATCCACACCACATATCAGATGGTAGTGGAGGGGAAGGATTTCGACCTCTACAAGGTGATGAGAGAATAGCTCATGGAAAATGTATAAAAAATTAAAACCTCCCAGTATAACTTCTAGTACGACACATTACTAATATGCCTAGTATTCTATTTCTTGAATGAGTTACCCACCTTCAAAGGCAAAGTATGGCAGCCAAATCTACTAGTAGTAGCACAAATAAAGCTCCATACTCGACAGTTCAAGGATAAACAAACATACACCGCCGCATATTGGAGTTACTTCAAGAGCTTCTAGCAACAATTACAGGCTTGGGGGCAGATACCATATGAATTTGTCAAACAATATGTCGATACTATCACTTTCCTAGTGGATAAAGACTATAAATATATGGAGGCGGAAGAACCAAGGACAGCATGGATTCCCAAGCTCCCCTATGAGGTATCATAGAGAGAAGTAGACGTATATGCACAAACATCTTGAGCAAACCAAAGGACCCAAATTTGGAAAGATTTGGGGAATACAAAGAAATTATGGACCAAATCCATAAGAAGAATGCAAAAGAGAGGTTCAAGAAGAACAAGGAATAGTTGTAGAAGCAATGGGAATCCCACCAAAAGGGACAACACAACCCTCCTTCGCACCACTTCCAAAAACTAGCACACTAGCAGCAAGGAGGTCCAAAAGGTTACATGGAGTAGCTAGCACACAATTTGAGGGTCTCACTTCATCCTCACAAACAATAACCAACCCAAAAGTGCAAGCAGTATCGGAAACCCTATTGTAGATGAGTGCGGAGAATAAAACTCACAACGCAAGGGCTAACAACCAGTGAAGCGAAAGATAATACAACTTTCTGGAGAAGAGGAGGATGAAGAAGATGAGGTACAAAATCCTCCACAAAAGGAGCAAACGGTGGAAATACATCAACTAGAGGCTCTAGAGGACCCACAACAAGCAATTGATGTCATGGCCACAACAAGCGCCATCATATATCATGGTATGTTACCGCAAGTCTTGACCATCTATGAAGAAGTAGATGCGAACAATAAGGAAAGAATAATACAATGCTAAGTTAAGTACAAAAGGAAATTCAATAAAAGTTTAGAAGTAATCAAAGGCTTTTTGAAGTCAATAATTGTCGCACTTCGAGAAAAGAGAGAAAAATCCCTATAAACAATGGAGGAGATAAGAGAGAAGGCAATCAAGGAAGGAGGGTTG
This sequence comes from Sequoiadendron giganteum, assembly GCA_007115665.2. Taxonomy (NCBI): domain Eukaryota; kingdom Viridiplantae; phylum Streptophyta; class Pinopsida; order Cupressales; family Cupressaceae; genus Sequoiadendron; species Sequoiadendron giganteum. The sequence continues at coordinate 89,241,153 of CM021110.1, read as the reverse complement.
GACCTCACAGTAGAGCAAGAGCAACTAGTGCAAGCCCAAGCTATAGAACTTCAAACAAAATAGAGGGTTCCATAGGGACGCATCCCCCCTAAAAAACCAAACATCTCGAAGACGGGGACGTCCCCAAGACACGGGGACACCTAGGGAATGTCCCCTCATTGTCCATCGGCCGCCTCCAAGTTTCCTCTGTCCTTTCCCAAATGTTTCCTTAAAAGGGGGACATTTCTTGGACATTTCTTCCTAGGAAACGCCAAAAGGGGACTTTGGGACATCCCCGAGACTCCAGACATCCCTTAACACCTTAGGAAACTTGCAGAAGACTCCCTCAGCACAATGGATATTTTAATTATTTTTTTTTAAAACAATAGGAAAAAGGTCACTTCAAAGGGTTATCCCTAACCCTAAGTCAACCCAACCCCCAAGGCCTCTCAAAAAAATTATAAGAGAGATATATTGTCTCAATCTTATTCACAAATTCATTGCTATAGTTTGAACTTGAAGAGGAAGAGTAAAATGAAAGTTTGAGATTGAGGCTTTGAGCTGCAACTTGCAAGGAGACTTGACATGGAGCTTGGGGATGATTAGAGGCATCAGGCCATTAGACATTGACTCATGACTCATGAGTCATTAGTATTACTATCTAGTATTTACTATTTTGTTTTTGAACTTTGAACTTTGAAAATTGTTGATTGTAATTATGAATCATGATTATAAAATTTTAAAACGTCTAGTTCTCGTTCCAATGTCTCTATTTTGATTTTCAGTGTTCACTATTAAAATTTAAAAACTACTACTAGTCAATGGAATCATTGCAATGTGTTTAAACTTTACTTATTCCTTAGGTTTCTATAGTTATACATCTTTTTATAACAAATTTATCAAGTACTATATGTATTTCAGCACCGCTCTTCCGCAGCCCCGCCACTGTCACCAAACTTAGGCCCCCCGTCTCCGCATCAAGAAACTCTGTGGAACCAATGGAAGAAGAACAAGCAAAAACAGATAAAGTCCAAAAGGAGACAACATAATTAACTAAAAAGCTCCATGATTATATCTTGGAAGAAGAGAAAGCAAAGGAAGTAGACGACACCTCCTCCAAAAAGTATCTAAACAAGTGGAGGCGATGATGGAGACAAGAGGAAAACACTACAGAAGCCTCTACTTCTCACTCCCCCATACAGTCCATTAAAGATTTTTTGGTGCAACAAAAGCAACTTCAGCTAGCACCCACACCACAACTACTACAGTTGCTAGTGATAGGATCCCAAGTAAACCTTTCCAATATCTCCCCATTACAAAAGCTTCAATTAGGGGATATATTCCATGCCACTACCAGGGAGGAGATACAACATGTTGAAACTATGGAGCAATTACAAGAAGCAGTGAGTATACTGCAAAATTCAATTACCGCAACTACAAAGAGACACATCCCTCCCACTACCACAACAACTCAAGCAGTTGGTGGACAGCTTGCAAGAGGATCTAAAGGCACAAAAAGATGTGTGACAACACACAACCAATTGGAGGTACACATAAAGAATATAGAAGGGAGTATAGCGAAGGCAAATGTGTTATTCCAATTTTGTCTTCAATGGCCCAACCTCACCAAGAACTTGAAATATCATATCACACAAAAAGAAGCACAAATAGTGCAGATCGCCAACTCATACAACCCATTAAAAGCTATGTTACCGGTGCGCAAGGGTTAAGGCCTGGGTCCTAGTCCGGTCCAACCCGGATCCGGGGTCTGGGTCCGGACAAGGTCCAGCCCACACCTTGTGGGTCTAGCCCATAGCTTGTGAGTCCAGCCCTTCTAAACCCAAGCGGACCTGGAGCGTATTTGAAAAAATTTCTAGCATTTTTTCTTTTTTTCTTTTGTTTGACATAAAAATATTAGATAAAGCCTCCCAACCCTAAAATTATGTCCGCCATGAAGGTTTGTGTGGCTTTGAAGGTCTTAATTTTGGTCTTATTGTGAATGCAAAATCATGTACGCCAGGAAGGTTTGTGTTGTTTTGGAGGTCTTAATTTGAACTTGGGGACGCTACCCTCGAACCCTATGAGGGGCGCTGCCCCTCGACCCCGTTGGGGGTGTTGCCCCCAGATCCCGATGAGGGGCGTTGCCCCTCGACCCTACTAGGGGCATTGCCCCCAAACCCCCACCAAGGGCACTACCCCTAGACCCCCACCAAGAGCACTACCCCCAAACCCCATTTGGGGAATTGCTCCCAAACTCCCATTGAATTCATTTAATTTGCCATGTACTCTCCAAGTCCAAGTTCCCAAGTTTGCCTATGAGTCTTCATCTATAATACCATCATCCAATTGGACAAACTTCCCTAATGCTTATCTGCAAAGAGAAATGTAGCAATTTAGTTTATATCATGACATTTGAGTTTGACTAATTGGCATTCTAATGTTTTTTTTATTTTTATGGTTGTTTTGTTTATTATACAATATATAATGTTATGTGTGGTATTTTGAACTTAATTACTAATGTGATTTTTTTTATTTTTTTTAATATATATATATGTTTTTGTATGGACGAACACAAAATGAACCCAACCCCAAATTTTTTTTGATTGAATCCACAAACCGAACTCTCAAACCCAAACCCAAACCGGTAACTTAGATTAAAGATATGGATGGCACAATCAGACAACAAATAGAGAATCTGAACACTTAGCTACAAGTTCAGGAGCAAAGGGAACAAATAAAGATGCAAATTAAGTAGCTAAGGGAGACAATTAGTATAAAATTGGCGCACATAATTGGAATCTTGGGGAAAGCAAAGAACGCAATGCAATAGATCCAAATACCCAATAGTCTTGCAGAAGCAGAGGCAACATACATAAACTCCCAAGGACACATCAAAGTCCTACAACAAGCAAAACAACAATGGATCACTGCACTTGTGCAACTAAAAGTCATTTACAAACATATTCTCTCGGGGATTTGAACATGACTTCATTTTGAAAGGAGGAATGACGTTAGCAAGGTAACAAAGCAATACCAAATCCTACCGCATATGATCTGTGGAACCTAAGTCTGTGTAATGTCCCCTTCTCAACACTAGTCCTTTCTGAGACCGTTAGCCTATTTCGGAGGCCCGTAGGCTAGTCGGAGGCAAAATTAGGGTTTCCTATTTTCTTGGAGGTATCTTTCTGAGTTTTGGAGGGATGGTTGTAGGAGTTTGCCAGTATGTTTTTTGGGTCTTTCTGGATTTTCAGAGAGCTTCAGTGGGCTGCCACATGCATTTTCATCAATGACTATTTTTGGACTTACTATTTTTAGTAAGTTATGACGACTACTTGGAATGTGCTCAAATGGTGTTTGGAGTCCCTTACTATTTTTAGCAGTAGTAAGTGTTATTATTGGCAGTGTGGTTTGGCAGCAATTTAGCACTCAATTACTATTTTTGGCAATGTGGCAGTGTGGCAATGTGATATTAGCAGAGGCTTCTCCAGCTTTCTTGGAGTTCAGAAAAGGAAAGTTTAATAACTTAAGTTATTTTCTAATGTTGCTTTTTGCACCCCACGCCTAGACTTTATAACTTAAGTTGTTTTAAAAAGTGGACCTCATATTTGGACACCAATACTGGAGATTATTGAAATTTTAAAAGGTTTATTGATGCAAGTAAAGTTGGACGCCAAGTTTGATAAGTCAAAGAGGTTTTTTAATGAATATTATATTACTCCTCTTTTGGGTGTCCCTTTTTGGAGGAAATTGAGAATTTGAACTTCTGGGTTTGAGCTTATAAATACATCCCTCTCCCTCTCATTTGGTCATCCAATTTTATCATAACGAAGTGCTGCTGAAATCATTTCAGACTCTTACTTCGAGGTTGATACACCTCCTAGTTCTTCTTCAGTTTCAATTTTTTAAGATAACTACTATCTAAACAAAGGATGCTTCTTCATTCAGAGGTTGCAGATTGAGTTTCATTGCTAATGACTTCTTTTTGTTGCAAATATGGTTGTCGTTGCACCAAAAGTTTTACTTGTTAATGCCCAATACAACCACCAAAGTTAATGAATCCACGGGAGGCAATTAAGCCATGTCATGAACCCGAGCACTGCGCTGCACAACACAAGGAGACCAAGGGTGCACACCTTGCATCAATCCGCCCCCCGAGCGCAACTGAGGGGTTTGAACCCGTGACCCAGGCTCCGATACCAATTGTTGCAAAGATGGTGGTCGTTGCACCAAAAGATAGACCTGAATATGCCTGATACAACCGCCATAGTTAATGAATCCACGGGATGCAGTTAAGCCGTGTCATGAACTCGAGCACTACGTTGCACAGCATAAGGAGACCAAGGGCGCACACCTTGCAACACTTTCATGATTTTTGATCTTGTGGGTTTTGATGTTTTCTGATATTTTGATGTGGGTGTGAGTTAGATTTTTAGTTTGATATCTTTTGGAGTGTTTTTTATCAGTTTTCGAGTTGCTGGTTTGGGTATGGCTGATGCACGTTTTGACTTGCACTGATCTGAGGAGGCGAGAGTTTGCTATGGGTATTGTTTCTATGTTTTCTTCATACTTGGGTGACCCTATGCTCAATTTTTTGTGATTTTTGGCGGAGTATTAGAATTTTAAGACAAGGTCGCCCTTCCCAAGGAAGACATACTATCTTTGGTTGTGCATTGGAACCCGTGCTCGAGAGTTGGTGACAGTTTCAAGGTGTTTGGTTGCTTGATTTTGGATGCCTAAGCCTGCTTGGTCATTTGCCACTGATTTGGGTTCATTTCAAGGTGTCTAGAGAGAGTTGTGATGATTTCTTGAAGGCAGATTGAAAGTTCCAGTTTGCTGCCCTGTCGTATCAGACTGCTGTTGCAGCATATCAGACCTGGTATTTTCATTGTATTCTCATATATTCATGATGCCTTATCATTGTAATGTCTTAAGGATGGATATTTGATACTTGGGATTTCATATAGTTTGATAATCTCATGATATAATGTATTAAACACCATTTTGTAACACTGATATAGTAGTACTAATCAGCTTTCCACTTTCAATTATTTTGTATTACACCTTCACTGAAGAAGAGGTTGAATTCTCTTTCATTTTTTGTTGCTCGTTGAAAAGTGGAAGTGGCTGGCTATGCCACCAAGTCCTTCACTTTTCTATAGTCCGCTGAAAAGTGGAAATGGTTGCCTTTGCCGCCAAGTATTTACTTTTCTCTATTGGCTGGCTTGCCGCCAATAACTCATTGTACTTTCAACATTTGATATTGTATTTCAGATCCCGTTACACCGTATGCTCTCACCTTGCCCAATTTGGGATCTGGGTGATCAGAAAGTGAAGGGTTGCTTCCAGTTTGCTTATCTTTACATTGGGCTAACACTAACAGGTGAAGTTTGTGTGAAAAATTGGGAAAAAACTAAGGGGGTATATTTCAGTCCAACATGGGAGATCAAGCTAGAGGTGCTTCATAAGGGTCACGTCTCTCTAAGAGACAAAGTATAAATGTATGTATGTAATAGAGGTAGCTAGAAAAGTAGTACATAAGGATGTGGGTACAGGATTAAAAATAATACAGAGCAGAAACTAAGACCTGCCATTGTATCTGTCATATATATATATATGAGGTTATAAGGATTGAGCAGTATATGTGTTATGAATGAATGTTGGTTTTATTTAAGTGGCATATGGAATGCATTTAGAGATAGTTTTCCCTTCCGCAATTACTCTTTTCTCACTGTATCCTCTAGGGTATAAACTGACTACATAAGGGACAACAGGGTACAGATCTTCGGACTGTAATTCCCCATTCCCTCTTGCCAACAGAGGCTATAATTTTGACAGCTATAGCTCGAAATGACCCCACTGAAAAGTAATTGAAAGTTTAGGACAAGTGCAACATAGTAAAAGCTTGTTGAAATCTATTCAAAAATCCTTCCCTCAACAAAGAAAAAAAGAAAAAACACTGAAAAAAGCTAAAATTTGCAAATCACAAAAAAATTCAAATTTTCTTAAAACTCAAAATCTTTTCTTTTTATAAGTTTCATGTAACAACAAAATCACTCAGCTTCAAGACATTTTTCACATGTTTTTCCAAAATCCAAAGAAAATTGCATCGCTTTTATTTTCAGACTATTCAATCCCTGCTAAAAATACTAATAGACATAAAGGATTGTCATCCGAATGCAAAAATTGGACTGTTGTAGCTCTGCTTCTCTTCTCAGAGATTGCTGCCTTCTTGTAAATCACTCACTTTCAATTAAGCTTTAATTTACATTGCAGTTTCATATATGTTTATTGGTAGATTTCCTTTGCTTTAGCTGGCTTTCATAACACATCAAGTTTTTGCAACTTAATTTGTTGTTACATGGACTCCAAACCAAGTTTGGATCAAGCTTTCTTTTTCAACTCAGTATTTTTCTTCCAACAATTTTTTTTATAGTGACCTTCCCTACAAATTTACAATAGTTACAAGTGACTAATTTCATTCTAAAAGATTCATTTTTACCCTTAGATTGTGCAGTCTTCCACTTGGTTTTATGTCATGTGCCCAATAAAACATTAAAATAACTAAGTGTTGAAATGCAAATAAATAAATAAAATACATGTTAAAATATATAAAAGAAGAATATTAGCAATATAATAATACTTATAATTATAATTGTCAAATTTAGCAAATATAAATATTAAATATTAAATAAATATATATCATATCAACGTAAATGAATAAATATAAAATAATAAAAAATATATATATAAACAAATAAAATAAACAAATACAAAATATAAAATAATAATATATATTATAGAAAATATGCAGAAATAAAAAGCAACGATTTTTATTGAAGCAGAAATTAATATATTAAAGGCATCGATTAGTAAAACATAACAATAACATTAGTGAAAAGGTGTGAACCTTTCCATCGGAGAGGTATATAATACAAAACAAATCATTTGTAAAAGGAGGCAGGCAGGAATCGATGAAGTGAGCAAGATATCTGAATAAAGATATCAGGTAAAAGAAATATTTCTGAGTAATGTGGCAGAAAATAGGAAGACAGCAATGAACATATACTTTCTAAATCAGCGATTTCAACTAAGAGATAATATTAAATAAATTAATTACTCTTAACTATAGCATTAGTAATTAAGGATCATGTCCCTTGGTAAAAGAATGTAATGAAAAGTCATACCCCTTGCCTATTCGATGGTATTAAAGGAGAACCTTGCCAAAACAAAAGGATCGATCAGGAATAAGGAAAAGAATATATTATGAATAAAGAATCAATGGCTGCCTGGAGATAGATAGCAGATCGTGGGTGGAGGGAAGAAAAAAAGAAAGAATATATTCTGTCAGAGAGCAGCAGACTAAGGGAATTATATTCTCCGAAATCTGATCATGAATAAAGAGCAGCAGGCTAAGATAAGTATTATCATAAGTTTACATTAAACAGGTTGATAACTATTTATGTAGGAAATAAGAACTATTAAATACAATTATGAATTTAGTTATTAATGAGGGTCAAATATAGTAGTAATTTAAATAACAGTTGATGCTTTATAAACATATTTAAATATATTAGGATTGATGAATAATGAATATATAATTGATAGTTGATAAATATATCTAAACAAGGATATTTGATACGTAAATTAATATGTATCTGTATATATATATATTATGTTTGATTATCCAATAATGATGCTTGCAGCAATTATTGAACTTGAAACCAATTATGATTCTTTAATATAAGAATGGATTTTTGAGCATACTCACTTTCGCTAATACCCATTTGAGGATAGGGAGTTTGTGCGTGTGCGGGGGCGGGGGCGGGGGCGTGGGCGGGGGTGGGGGGGGGAGAGGGGTGCTAGTAAATCGATCCATGGAGGGATGGTCCCAAGACGGTTGGAACACCTTGAGGGATTCCAATTTGAGATCGTTCACACGCCCTTTGCACAATAATTCTACCATCCTTCGTTGGGGTTAGGAAAGAGGGAAGAATGAAAATCTATTCAATACATAGTAATAGAATTATATTTGTTGATGTTATAAGCAGCTTAGGGCTGCACTTCCAGCGCACACACTTCAAGGAGAAAGCATAAATTAAATGATAGCCTTCCGGCTATTTAATTTATATTACTAATAAGTTATAAACATAAAGGGCCGACCCTATTTAGGTTTGCATGTTTTGTTTATATTGGGCCGACCTCCTTTGTATTTAATGTATTTATATTATTCTCCCAAGGGAGCCGACCTAATTGAGGAGGTGCCTCATTTGTATAAATACAAGGTCATTCCTTGTCATTTGAACATTCAAGTTCATTCATCATAATTCGCAGCCTAGAAGAAGTTCGCACTTGTGTAGCAGCAGTTCGATTTCAAGGAAGAACATATTCATTTGTATCTTTTGCATCTAGGAGAGGTGCGACTATTCATTGTATCTATTTCGGCCATTGCTGGGCCTGAGTTGTAAGCAGATTTCTGCTCTTGTTTCTATATTATATAAGAGGATTATTTGTTGGGTTTTTCTCCCTCAAGAGGAGGGTTTTCCCAGGGTATCTTGTTGTGTTTATTATATTATGTGTTGCAATATTTTAAGTGCTTTCAGTTATATGATCTGATCTAAGAAACACTAACATGGTATCAGAGCGGGTTTGAAAAAGATCGTAATCAGATTTATTTTGCAGCACTCACTCTAAATTTTTTCAGTCTATCTCCTATTTCAAATTTCAAGATGGTGAATGGTCTGAAAATCGAGGATAGACTCGAAGGAGTTTCTAACTACACATCATGGAGGTTCAGGATCATGCTCACATTGGAAGAAAATGATTTGGCTGAGTTTGTGAAAACAAAAGTTCCCGAACCTAAGGAGGAAGAAGAGAAGTTGCAGTAGAGGAAGAAAGATACTAGAGCAAAGAAAGTGTTGGTTGATTCCGTCAAGGATCCTGTTGTACCGATTGTCTTCAAGTTGGATACAGCAAGGGAGATGTTTACAACTTTGGAAGAGATGTATGAAATCAACAACACCAGTCGAGCACTTGCACTGAAGCAGCAACTTCATCATGTGAAAATGGCGAAAGGAGAATCTGTAATTACTTACTTCATGAGGATTTCAAAGATAAGAGATCAGCTCTCTACAATTGGTCACATGATTAATGACAAAGACTTGACTATGCTTGCTCTCAATGGTCTTCCGCTATCATGGGAGTCGTTCATTCAAGGAATCAGTGCAAGATCTAAACTTCCCAAGTTTGACCGGTTGACGATAGACTGCATTCAAGAGGAGTTGAGACTAACGGCTAGGGGCATTGGACAAAGTTCAAAGAATGAAGAAATACATGTTCTCGCCTCTCATTCGTCGAAGAAAGGGTTCTTCAAGAGGAATCGAGAGAATGGAAATGATGGTGCTCCTGCCTTCAAAAGGAAACGAGACTTATCCAAGGTTCAATGCTTTCGTTGTGACAAGTATGGCCACTTTGCGAAAGAATGTCCTCCCAGACCTAAGCAGCAGGTTGCCACTGCAAATATTGAGGAAGTTGCTCCGCAGAAGGACTCGAGTGATAATTTGTTCTATTCAACCCTATCAAGCAATGTATCCACCAACGCCAACACTTGGCTGATTGATAGTGGTGCCTCTCGGCACATCACCGGATTCAAGGGGCATCTATCAAATTTGGTGGAGAATGACTCTAGTGAACAAGTTGTTATTGGAGACGATGCTAGGTATTCTGTGAAAGGACTTGGGAACTCCTCTCTTCACTTGGATTCTGGCATATCATTGGAGTTGAATGATGTACTATTTGTTCCAGGCATAAAGAGGAATCTTGTCTCCATTTCAGCTTTAGAAGACAAGGGTTATCAAGTTGCATTTTCTAAAGGCAAAGTTCTTATATGGGCAAAGAACTCCAACTTCAAATCTGCTCGGGTAATTGGAGTTAGACATGAATGTCTCTACAGGCTATGCACTTGTCCCCTTCAAGCTCTTGTGCATAACTCTTCCAGCATATGTGATCTTTGGCATTGAAGATTGGCCCACATTCACTTTCAAGCATTACCTATCATGGAGAAGATGGTCACCGTCCTTCCGAAATTCAACCAGGAACATAAAGGTACATGCAAAGGATGCGCCCTAGGCAAGAATACAAAAGGTACGTTTCATTCTAGTGAAAGTAGGTCTAAATGTATTCTTGATCTCATTCATTCTGACTTATGTGGTCCAATGTCTATTGCATCTTCTAGTGGTTTCTTGTATTACATTATTTTATTGATGATTACCCTAGAAAGACTTGGATTTATTTCTTGAGATCTAAAGAATCTGAAGAGGTATTAGAAAGATTCAAAGAATTCAAAGCACAGGTTGAAAACCTGTCTGGGAAAAGGATCAAGATTTTGAGATCCGATAATGGTGGAGAGTACACCTCTAGCACCTTTCATGATTTTTGTATTGAAGCACGGATTAAGAGGGAGTTCAGTGTTCCCTATAATCCACAACAAAATGGTATTGTTGAAACGAAAAACAGGTCTATTGTGGAAGCAGTCAAAGCTATGATTCATGATCAAGATCTGCAAATCTCTCTCTGGGTTGAGGCATCTAGGACAGCCGTCTATGTTCAGAACAGGAGTCCCCACAGGATCTTGGAGAATAAAACTCCCGAAGAAGCATTCTCAGGGGTGAAACCAGAAGTCAGTCATTTGAGGATATTTGGTTGTCCAGTATATGTTCATATTCCAAAGGAAAAGAGAACAAAGTTGGAACCTTCTAGGAAGAAGGGAATTCTGGTGGGCTACAGTGAGACATCGAAAGCCTACAGAATCTACATTCCAGGTCAGAAGTCCATTGAGATTAGTAGAGATGTCGCATTTGAGGAAGATGTTGCTTTCGGAAGATCCAAGGGCACTCCTATGGAGATCGATGAAGAAGAACCTCCTCAAGATATGGAAGTTGACCATATTCCAGAGAATCAGAAGGAGGCTTCAGAACCTAAAGAAGCTGATGATCCAGTTGAACCCTTGGATCCTACTGATGGGCCTTTAGATATTGTGATTGGAAAGAAAAGACCTCTTTGGGCTCGTAGGACAATGTAGGAGGCAGAAAGTTTTGTAGCCCCAAGAGGAGCTTTTAGAGAAAGCAAGAGACCTCATAAGTTCTCTAGTTATGTTGCCTTGATGAGTCAGATCATTGAGTCAGAGCCTTCAAGCGTCAAAGAAGCTTCTAGTCAACAAGTATGGAAAGATGCCATGACTGAGGAGTATTAGTCCATACTTAAGAATGACGTTTGGGATATAGTTCCTAGACCCAAAGGCAAATCTGTGGTGTCTTCTAAATGGCTCTTCAAAATCAAGCATGCAGCCGATGGGAGCATTGAGAAGCACAAGGCAAGATTCGTGGCTAGAGGGTTCTCACAAAAAGAGGGAGTTGACTATGAAGAAACTTTTGCTCCTGTGGCTCGATATACGTTTTTCAGAACCATCATTGCTATTGCTGCATCTAGATGATGGAAGATTCACAAAATGGATGTAAAGACAGCCTTTCTAAATGGTGTAATAGAAGAAGAGGTTTACATTGAGCAACCCGAAGGATTTGAGGTACATGGGAAGGAGTCTCATGTTTGCAAGCTGAAGAAGGCCTTGTATGGTCTTAAGCAAGCTCTTCATGCTTGGTACGAAAGGATTGATCATTATCTATTGAGTCTGGGTTTCTCAAAGAATGATGCAGATTCTAACCTCTACTTCAAGGTAGTAAATGGTGAAGCTTTGATTCTGGTTTTGTATGCTGATGATTTGATTATCACTGGAGAAGAACACCTAATTCTAAAATGTAAGAAGGAGTTAGCTTCAGAGTTTGAGATGAAGAACCTTGGTCTCATGCATTACTTCCTTGGCTTAGAAGTTTGGCAAAATCCAGATGAGATGATTCTAAGTCAAGGCAAGTATACTATTGACATTCTAAAAAGGTTTGGTATGATTGACTACAAACCTATGTCTACACCCATGGAGACTAATCTAGATAAGTTGAAGGAGGTTGTAGCTAGTTCAGAACCAGTGGATTCTACGATGTATAGACAGTTGATTGGTTCATTGATGTATCTAGTTAACACTAGACCTGACATCTGCTATGCAGTGAGTGCACTTAGCCAGTTTATGTGTGAACTAAGGCAAATACATCTTGTTGCAGCTAAACATATCCTGAGATACTTGCGTGGCACAATTGGATATGGGTTGAGATATTCTTCAAGTGAGGTCTTGGAGTTACATGGCTTTACTGATTCTGATTGGGCATGATGTGTCTCAAATCGGAAGAGTACCTCTGGTTGTTGCTTCAGTTTGGGTACTGCTATGATATCTTGGTGTAGCAGGAAACAGTTTTCAGTGGCTTTGAGTACAACCGAGGCAAAGTACATTGCAACTTGTGTGGCAGCTCGTGAGGCAGTGTGGCTTCGTAAGCTCCTTGCAGGATTTTTTGGACAATCAATGGAGCCTACCATTATACATTGTGCTAACCAGAGTTGTGTAAAGCTTTTTGTCAATCCCACGTTTCATGACAGAACAAAGCATGTTGAGATCAAGTACCATTATATTAGAGATATTGTACTAAGGAAAGCTATACAGTTGAGATATATCAGCACTGATGAGCAGACGGCAGACATTCTCACCAAGCCTCTCTCCAGGATCAAGTTTGTGTACTTTCGAGAAAAGCTTGGTATGATGGAGAATGCAGCCTTGACTGAGAAGGAGTCTCAGTATCAGTGATCTTTAAAATTGATAATGCATTTCTCTATTGAGAGAGATTTGAGGTGTAAGCCCTTGGTAATGCATTTCTCTATTGAGAGAGATTTGAGGTGCAAGCCCTTGGTAGTGCATTTCTCTTTGAGATTTGAGGTGAAAGCCCTTGTTTCCACCCTCTGGGAGAGCCATGGTGGATGTCATGTGTGTGACTCCATGACAGCATCACGTGAGGGAATCCGTGATGATTTACTTGTACTTGTGTTTCACCCTTTGGAGGAGCCATGGTGAAAGTCACATTGAGGTGACAACATCACATTAAGTGATGAGCACTTGTACATACCATCTATGGAGGTAACCATGCTGGTTGATATCACGATGAGGTGATATCTTATTTGTTTTCACATTGAGATGATGTGTTTTGTGCAGCTGAAAGTATCATCCCTAGCTAAGAGGGAGTGTTGATGTTATAAGCAGCTTAGGGCTGCACTTCCAGCGCACACACTTCAAGGAGAAAGCATAAATTAAATGATAGCCTTCCGGCTATTTAATTTATATTACTAATAAGTTATAAACATAAAGGGCCAACCCTATTTAGGTTCGCATATTTTGTTTATATTGGGCCGACCTCTTTTGTATTTAATGTATTTATATTATTCTCCCAAGGGAGCCGACCTAATTGAGGAGGTGCCTCATTTGTATAAATACAAGGTCATTCCTTGTCATTTGAACATTCAAGTTCATTCATCATAATTCGCAACCTAGAAGAAGTTCGCACTTGTGTAGCAGCAGTCCGATTTCAAGGAAGAACATATTCATTTGTATCTTTTGCATCTAGGAGAGGTTCGACTATTCATTGTATCTATTTCGGCCATTGTTGGGTTTTGAGTTGTAAGCAGATTTCTGCTCTTGTTTCTATAATATATAAGAGGATTATTTGCTAGGTTTTTCTCCCTCAAGAGGAGGGTTTTCCCAGGGTATCTTGTTGTGTTTATTATCTTATGTGTTGCAATATTTTAAGTGCTTTCAGTTATATGATCTGATCTAAGAAACACTAACAATATTAATGTGATGTTTTCATTTAAATACACTATGATAAGATTTAGGGTAATCTCCAAATTGGGGGACATTAAAAGTGGTATCGGAGCATGTTTTTGCCATCCTGTGTATGCTACGTGTCCCTTACATGTATTCAAATGTATACTTTGAGATAATGTATGTGTGTTCAAGTGTATTCAAAGGTTTACTTTGTGACTTATATGTATGCTTTGTAACATATGTTCATGTGAATACTTTGTGTATTACGTGTATGCGCGTGTATGCTTCATACTCATGTGTATACTTGATGACCTTGGGATGGGGGACAACTCCACGGTGTAGTATGGGATGCACTGAATCCCCTTACCAATTGTCTGATGATATACTTCATTCAATTGTATTCGTATTTGAGTGTATACTCTATGACCTTGTATTTATATTTGAGTGCATACTCTATAACTTGTATTTGAATTCGAGATGTATTTGTATTCGAGTGTATACTCTATGACTTTGCATTTGTATACTTTGTGACTTCATGCATACCTTGTATTCAAGTGTATTCAAATGTATACTTTTTGGCTCATGTGTATTCAAGTGTATACCTTGTGGCTTATATATTCAATTGTATTCAAGTGTATACCATGTGACTTATGTGTATTCAAGTGTCTACCTTGCGACTTGTGTATATTCAAGTGCATGCTTTGTGGCTTAGGTGTATTCCCGTATATTCAAGTGTATACTTTGTGACTTACATGTATTCAAGTGTATGCTTTGCAAAATACATGCTTTGTGACTCATGTGTATACATGTATTCATGTGACTTATGTCTTTAAGTGTATACTTTACATGTATTCATATAAATGCTTTGTGACTTCATGTATCCATGTGTATACTTCATGTATTATTCGCATATATGCTTCATGCTTCTTGTGTATACTCTTTGCATTACATGTATTTGTGCCTCATATTTATACTCTATGTATGATCTGTATCTATGTGTTACTTCATGTGTCTTCAACAAGATGTGTTCTTATAATGGCTTTATGCTTAAAGACTCTGAATATATTAAAATAAAGTTGCCTGTCAATTTGCTTAAGTTGGTTGGTTGTGTGCTTGAGCTGGTTGTTGCTTGTTTGAGCTACGTGTTTGCTTGCTTGAGCTACTTGCTTGTGTGCTTGAGCTAGTTGCTTGCTTGCTTGAGCTACTTGCCTAGGTGCTTGAGCTACTTGCTTGCGTGCTTGAGTTGGTTGCCTACTTGCTTGAGTTGATTGTTTGTATGTTTGAGCTACTTGTTTGCTTGCTTGAGCTACTTCCTTGTGTGCTTGAGCTAGTTGCTTGCTTGCTTGAGCTACTTTCCTAGGTGCTTGAGCTACTTGCTTGCGTGCTTGAGCTGGTTGCCTACTTGCTTGAGCTAATTGTTTGTATGCTTGAGCTGATTGTTTAGTTGCTTGCGTGCTTGAGCTACCTACTTGTCTACTTGAGCTAGTTGCCTACTTGTTTGAGTTGGTTGCTTGTGTTCTTAAGCTACTTGCTTGTCTACTTGAGCTAATTGCCTATATGCTTGAGCTACTTCCCTATGTGGTTGAGCTACTCGTTGCTTGAGCTACTTGTTTTCTCGATCAAGCTACTTGTCTACTTGGTTGAGCTACTTGTCTACTTGGTTGAGCTACTTGGTTGTCTACTTTAATTTCTAATTCGAGTGGTTTAAATTTGTACTTATTCACAAATTCCAACTCATGGGTTTTGAGAGCTATGGAGAAATAGTAGAACTTAAGAATATTAGTCAATACATTGGCCGCATAACCAGAATAACCATCACTTGGGTTAGAACTTCCAACTCCTCTCAAAGCTAATATCATCACCACAAGAAGCAACATCTTAAAATTACACCTCTTAGATTATGATTGCTTGAGGGCAAGCAATCTTGGGTGGGGTGGACTGTCATGTCCCCAAAATAAAACATTAAAATAACTAAGTGTTAAAATGCAAATAAATAAATAAAATACATGTTAAAATATATAAAAGAAGAATATTAGCAATATAATAATACTTATAATTATAATTGTCAAATTTAGCAAATATAATTATTAAATATAAAATAAATATATATCTATTGTACCCAAACCATTTTTTTTGTTTCATTAAGGCATTTTGCTTAAAATGGTCTAAACCTTGTTAAAATGATGTCAAAACATAGTTTTTGGGCAAATCTAGTATGGACTTTGAGTCAATATGATGTCAAGAAGATACTGGCAAAATTTGAAAAAATTGAAAATTAGGGTTTTTGGACCCCTATTTTTTAGGTCAAAAAACCCTAAAAATTGAAACTTGTCAGAATTGGCTGAAAATTGTTTTGATTGGCTTATTTTGCTTCACGATCACAATGGTGAAGTCAGATTCAATTAAAACTCAGTTTAAGCCTGGTGGGTAGTTTTTTTTTTTCAAGTGAAAAGTTAGGATCTCAGAGGTCAACAATGGCAAATGGCCACATGCCAAGTGTCGAAATCTAAGCTTAAAACGCTTCGGTGAAGTTTCTATGGTGAGATATGTCCGGAAAGATGCTTCGTCACAGAGGGGTTTTTCGTCGAGGTGAAAATACTGAAAATCTCTTTGGAGCAAAAGCACACCTGTGAGCCAAGGGTGCCCTTGATTCTGGAGGCCTAGATCAACTGTTTGAGACTTGTCACTTCCAAATGACTTCTCTGAAATCTTGTTAGCTTCGCGATGAGCCAGCTAGCCAGTCCAACAGATTTGTCTAGCACCTGAAAAATGAAGATTGAAAGCAAAACGAGGGAGATGAAAAAATGACACTGGAATGAAAAGCGCACCTCTTAGCTAGGGGCACCCATCTTTTTGAAGCACTAAATGAAGTTTTCTGATCAAATGACACCTAGGATGTTTGTCTCAAACTTGATCTGGCTTCACAACGCATTCATCAGCGAGTGAATCAGAGTTGCTAAGCTGTCGATATCAGGAATCAAACTTAGGGTTTCAGCCATGTTCAGAATTGTCCAAAAATGGCAAAAGCACCCTTGGAGGCCAGGGGTACCCAAGGTTTTGGAGCCTTTAACTCAATTGTTTTGGTCATCTCAAATGCTCATCCTATCCGTGTTGGTTCCAGCTTTCCATTGCATACCTCCGCCGAGTCAGAGGACTTGTCAGCAGCCTACAATCGAAGTTTTAAGTGGTTTTTAGCCAGTTTGAAAAATGGCTATCTGGGAGGAAAAGCACCCCTGGAGGCCAAGGGCGCCCATGTTTTTAAGCTGTCAGATGATGTTTTTATGAGATGTGCTCTCTTGGAGCTCTTGTTCAGAATCCAGCCAACTTCGCAGTGAACCTGTCAGCTTGTTCTGAAGTTTTGCCGAATGCCGAGAAACATGAAGTGAAGTTAGGTCAAAATCACCTTGAAAATGATGGAAAATGCATTGAAAATTTGGTCTGAGGTCAAAAGCACCCCTGAAGGCCAAGCACGCCCTGCATTTTGAGGCCTTAGATGGATGAATTAGGGTTTGCCACCTCAAGGAGACTTCTGTCAAATTTGATCCTGCTCTTCAACAAAACTTTCAGCCAATCAATCCGACATATCAATCAATTGGAATCAGTGATCAAACAAGAGCTCCGACGAGGTTTTCAAATCCAAATTTTCAAAAAATTAGTTGTCTAGAAAGAGGCACTTAAAGTCAAAGGTTGACTTTTTGATCTCCAGAGAAGTGGCACCCTTGAAAGGTGGAGTTAGTTAACTGAAAATAACTCTTCAGTTAACTCTTTTCAAAGTCGACTTCTTCTAGGCCTATTTTTAGCTTGTAACTAGTCGAGTTGTTTTTGCATGCGCCTATTAACTGAAGTGTTTGAGATGGCGCCCTAATTAGAGCATATTCTTCATTCAATTAACTGTTTTAAGAGCCAATCACAAGCCAGGCATGTGTTTTGAAGGTCCAATCAGAGTCAAGCGCCTTTACCAAGACTTTGCATGCATTTATGATGCCTTTGATGATAAATTCTTATTTATTAAGCATATGGCGTCCATTATTTTTCATTGTGAGAGTGATAAAACACGCCTTTCTTGAGCATAAAATAATTTGAAGGTGCTACAAGTGTCAAAATTCAACGTTCTTCGTAGCTACAGATTCAAAATGTTCAGAGGAAGGATATTACAGACTTCATTTTCCATTTGCATGTAGGTTTCATCAAATCTATTTCAAGCATAGGCGAATTTCTACAGAAGGAGAGAAAACAAACAAACAAAAACTTCTATTTTCTGTCTTAATTTCTTCTATTCTTGTCTTAGGTATTTTCACATGTCAAAGAAAATGGCAAAATTTTCAAAAACAGAGCATCTGGGTTCGTGTATTTCAGCATCAACGACAATACCCATGTCTTAGAATATATCATGAAAATTGCCCCGCTGCCTCTATTTTAGAGCACTGTGTTTTTTTTTTGGAATTCTCTTTGCATGTGGGCCTAAAACACATTTTTTCCAAAATCCATCGACCTAAGTTGTCTTAGAATTCAGTTCTGCACAAAACCCATGTTCCATATTTTCTCGGGAAAAATTGCCCCCAGTGCCTCTACAGCCCCTTCAAATCTTGACTGAAATTCTTTTGCATGCGGGCCTAAAATTCACTTTTTCAAAATTTTGTCAATCTGGGACATCTTAGAATTTGATCTTGCTCAAAACCCATATCTCAGATTTTTTCCAAAAAAATTCACCTCAACTTGTTATTTTTAGCCTATACCAGAGCTTTTTCAGCCTTTTTCTGAAAATTGTCCGAACATACCCAACTTTACAGTCAATAATCTAGTTTTTCATAATGCAATTCAACCCCATAGATTACAAGGCCAAACAGGTCTTTGTTCATGATTTTCTGAAAACTACCGTTACAGACTTAGGTCATGTTTATCTCGTCATCAATGTGAACACATTGGAAGATATCAGCAACACCACAATCAAGAACCTTCAGCGTTCCGGGTTGCTTGCAGCGGCGTCCATTCCCATCATGGTCTTCAATCTCGAGTTTGTAATCGCTTGCATTAAGCATTATGACTCGTCTACCAGACAAATCAGGTCGGTCGATGGGAGGGTCGTTTGTAGCCTCAAATCGAGGGATGTGGAGAAGTGTTTTTCTATCTCTCCGCACTCAAATAATTTTGTTGTATCCATACCGGATTGCGAGAAGATATGGGAGGAGGATAAGGACAGATCACAGAAGAAAGTTGCTCAGCGATGGTTGAAGATTCAGAAAACTAACATGCCGAAGAAGGTTGGGCGTGGTGAGTTCAAGGACGAGATTGTTGTCTTAATAACTTTGCTTAACCGGGTTTCAGGTCAGGAAGAAGAACATATTTTCCGACCATGGATGTTCTACCTCATCTCTTTGGTTATCGACAAGAAAGAAACTTTTGACTAGGCGATGTTTATCAGTGAGTGTCTTCACCAACAGATTACAGAGTTCCTTAAGATGCACGAGTTTCATATGGTGACTTTTCTGGTTTACTTGGTTGCATTTCAAGGCAATTTTAGACCATTAAAGACCAATGGAGTTCTTAGTGTTCAAAGAGTTCATAAATTCTACTCTCAATTGGAGTTTTTGAAAGCTGAACAGGACTTTAAAGCGGTGAATGACCATTTTCTTATGAAGATAGTCAAGGATCTAGATAACGAGATGCATGTCAGAATTTCTCCAGAGGCAAAATCAGTGATGGAGAGTTTGGCAGATTGGTTCATCCAATTCCCTACTTTCACATACATCTGAGTGTACGGTTACACCAGAGAGCCTCTGATGTTACCAAGGTACCCGTCAGACAGAGTCCCTTTTATGGAGTTCATGAGACAAGCACACAAGGTTCACTCTTTTCTTCGCAATCGACACAAGTCAGCTTTCACCTTTTCGTTCAGATTGGGTATTTACAAGTGTAAGATAGCTGCTCATTGCAAGTTAATGACGAACAAGCTTGAGAAACTTCATCTCAAGTGTTTTCTTCAGAGACGTACTTATGACCCTTTGGGTTATTATTCAGCACGGTTGGAGCAAAGCAATTAACATAAGGCCGCGCTTGAGGACTTCTAGGTCAACTGTAAAGATGAGTTTGAGGTGCGCCAACGTCATTACTGCAGGCTTACTCTCCCACAAATTGCTGATTTCCTGTCAGAAGATGAGGGTTTGTCCAATGATGACGGAGAGGTGCTTCTCAATTCATTCATTAGAGACCAAGTCCCTCGCCAACCTGATTGGCATGTCAAGGAGAATACTTCGATCAAGGACTTGTCTAAATCAGTTATTAAGACGAGCATGTACTTCTTGGAGAGCAAGCGGAAGCAAAGGGTAGTTCCATTCACAGAGCCGCCAGCAAAGATTTCTTCACTACCTTCTACTTCCAGGTCGAGGCCTCGATTTAAAACTATCTTGAAGCCGCTTGAAGGAGTCAAGGTTGGTAGAAATTCGAAAGGGAAAAGCATCACAAAGCGGAAGCAAGTTGAGAAAGCAATTGAAGTCCCAGTGGAACCAATGGTACAGGCTGAGGCCGATTCATCTCCAGGTCCGCCATTTTCTCCACAATCGTCTCCTATCGACATTGATTCAAAGCCTGAGTCTCCAATTCATGAGACTTTCATGCCAGTTGATCTGCCAGTGGTTAACACATCAAGAGCAACTTCTCCTCGAGAAGGTGGCGTTGATCATTCGACTTGGCTCGAGCTCGAGAGGTCGTTGGGAAGAGAAAGGCGTAGGCCTTCTTATCAGCTTGACTTGTTTGAGTTTGGCAATCCTTCTCAGGATAGGTCAAGCAAGAGAGTCAACAAACAGGTAAACATTGAGAAGACTCCTGAAGTGGAGATCATCATTGAAGTTGCTACACCTCCAGAAGACAAGAACCTAGATGAAGTTGATGTTGGTTCTACCTTTGTCAAAGCGAATCTAGGCAGGAGTACTCGACACATGGATGTGAGCCTGTTCAAGGTCGTCACGAGTAATCTGGAGGAACGTGTCATCAAGGACGGAGAAGATAAGGCAGCCCTCAAGGCTGAGATCAGGCAGCTCCAACAGTATATCTTGAGTCTTCTTCATGGAAACGCAGGACAAGCACCTTTACTCCCACAGCTTCAAGAGACAGCCGCAGATCAGCAGAGACTTGACCATTTGGTCAATCGAAGGAAGCTTTTGGATACCTAGATTGAGGACTCCATCATTGTCGGTCAACTCCTTCTCACAGAGTTGTATCAGTTGAGGGTCGACGCACATAATCTTCATTAGAGGATTCAGGAGCTCGAGATTTCATAGCAAAGCATAGGCCGAAGGACCTGATATTCATCTCTCAGCTAGCAGTTGCTTATGATGCCTTTGAAGCAAAAGTAGATAAAAAGAAGGTTTTCACTTGGAGAGAATTGTATCTTTGCAAAGTGGGAACGTATGACAGAATCTCTGCTAAGATGGCCACACTTCAGGAGAAGGTTGTTTCAGCTCTCCGACTTATCAACGAGTTCATCACTCAAATCTCGTGTCATTATCGGCATGAGGATGGTACATGCGCAGAGTTAGAGGCAGTTCAGGTTGAGTTCGAGGAGTTGGTTCGTGATAACCTAGGTGGTGATCCTAAGGCGTCCAAGTTGGAGGAGTTCTCAGTGATGATCCAAGACGGAGAAAAGGATTCGAACAAGCAGTTCATCATCGTGGACAGCATCAAAGTGTCAGATGATGATACGATCGACAGATTCCTGGACGAGATGATAAATAGAGAGGGCTTGTAATAGACGCCCAGTTGGATCCTGCAGTTGTTTACAAGGATGAGTCAGAAGCAGCAGTCAACTCAACGTTATTTCTTGAGTTTTCATTGTTGATATCAGGCACGCCTATCTCATTCTTGGAGATATCTTCGCAGGAGGATGGACTTTTAGTTAGGATTAGTTAATTGATGGTAGTTATCAGTTAACTCTCTTTCAATAAGGACATGCATGTTGCACATGTCCAATTAGTCTTGTTTGTATCGGTTAACTAATGGTAGCTTTCCAGTTAACTGTATAGTTTCATTTGATCTAGACTTAGCAATAAAATCTTGTATGCTTGCGAGACTGTAGTTGACTCAAGATGATTTTAGGGTTCCCTACACCTTTGATGTCTATAAATAAGAGCTTTTAGCTTATTTGTAAATAACTTTTGCTTGTGATAGAGAATTGTTGCGCTGTCGGCAATATGCCTATTCTCAAGATTGGTTCACCCTTGTGATTAGAACTTTTGCACAAGATAGCAATATATGTTGAGCCTACCTTGCCTGTAATATTGTTATTTTGTATCTATTCATGAGTGATTACTATATTAATGAATAGTTTTGCCACCTTGCTTTCATATTATTACTATGGTGTTTGTTCAAATCTTAGTTAAATGGGGTTGCTAGTTTGATCGTTTTTTCTATGTGTGTTTTGCCAATGCAATTTGTTGTCCTAGTTGCTTACCTTATGTTTTGTTTTTAATAAGCCTATTCAGACGAGCAAATAGTTGTGCCACCTTGCCCTCACGTTGCAAATTTGTACTTAAAGTTTATCGTTTAATGTGTGTATCAATAAACCTATTCAGCAAAGCAAATAGTTGAGCCACCTTGCCCTCATGTTGTGAAGTTGTACTCATTTTATCGTATATTTGTTTGTTTCTAATAAACTTCTTCCCAGCCAAGCAAATAGTTGTGCCACCTTGCCTTCACATTGTGAGTCTACACCTGAAGTGTGATGAGCCCTGTTGGCTCCCTTTCAAACCCCCAACTGTACTGCTTATTTTTATTGTTTATTAAGTTTTTTAGGAGAAATTTAGATAGAAATAGAAGGGGCGCACAGCATAAAATGCAGATAAAAGCAAAATTAAGAATCAATTGCTCAACTGTTAATATAAACCGAGTCTGGTAGTACAAACAATGAATTCACAAACAACAAACATACCCGAAATGCTCCATATTAATTAAATAAGAAAACCTCTGTGAATGGCAGTCAAGATGCACTGGAACTGACAAATAGCCACGCCTGGAGCCTGGATGGTCTTTTCCCCAAGCAGAAACAGGAGAAGAAGTGTAGAGAAGGGTGGACACCAGTATTCGAGTCTTCAGATGGCCTCAAAAAGAGGCGTTTTGGCCTCCTAGTTCACACGCCCTTCCCAGATGGCACACCTTTCAATGACAGATGTACAGCCCTTGCAAAAGATGCACTTATTTGTTGAAAGAAAAGTAGGAATGGCGTCCAAGGTAGATTAGCCCTCTTCCTTATTGCAAACACTGAAAATACTAAATGAATAACTCAGATGAAGCACAACAAAGCTCCTGTATGAAGCCCTCACAAATGCATTGATTCGGCTGGTCTCTCACAGCCTCAAAAATGCTCAACATTGAAGAAGATCTCGCTCTCCAATGGCAGAATGTGTTGAAACCCTTGTCTCAGAGGAAAACACAGAGAAAGCCAAAATAGCAAAGTCAAATAATCATGAATGAGTTTGGTTTGCCAAAAAAATGTCTTATATCCCCAAAAGGCACGAGTTTCAAGAAAAGCACAACTTGGCTAATAAAAATACATTTAAAATGTATTTAATTCACTTTTCCATAGTTTGGCAATTAAATAATTGTTTTACCAAGTTGAGCGCACTTTTGTACCTTAAGTGATTTAATTTTAATCACTTTATGAAATATGTAAGTGATATAATATTTATAAAGTCAATTTGACTTTATAATAAAGCGTTAAGTTAAATAATTAACTAAAATCACTTAAATATCCATAACTCTCTCTAAACTCCATACATCTTCGTGTCGTCAGAAGCTGGCGAACACTGAACCATAAATGCCTGTACTTAAACCAATATTGGAGTGAAGGAATGGGCAACGACAATACCCACTAAAACGGCCACTAACCCTCTAACCAAATCCTGTCAGCCTACAAGGGTCCAAGAGATAGGCTAACTCAACATGCTCCTGAACTGAGCTATAATGGGGACATTACATGAAGTTTATCGTATAATCAAATTCCTGTTCTTTTTCCTCATGCTCTATTTTCTTGAGGAGATTGGATAGATTAGAAGCATTTAGTTTTTAGTTGTAGTTAAGATCTGCAAAACCAGAGAAAATCCTTAGCTGCAACATCCTTGGTTTTCTTAACCTTGTGCCTCTTCCAGCTGAGTCAAAAAGATAGGATTTAGAATACTTTACTTTTTCACACATATCAGCAAAAGAGGGAGCTTCCCCTCCTAATTTGAAAAGCAGTCATTATGCACTGTGCATAGCTGTCCATACCAACTCGCACTCTAGAGGTGCTAATTGTTACGCCGACAATATCATATCAATATAAATGAATAAATATAAAATAATAAAAACAAAAAATATAAAAAAATAAAATAAACAAATACAAAATATAAAATAATAATTTATATTATAGAAAATATGCAGAAATAAAAAGCAACGATTTTTATTGAAGCAGAAATTAATATATTAAAAGGCATCGATTAGTAAAAGATAACAACAACATTAGTGAAAAGGTGTGAACCTTTCCATCGGAGAGGTATATAAGACAAAACAAATCATTTGTAAAAGGAGGCAGGCAGGAATCGATGAAGTGAGCAAGATATCTGAATAAAGGTATCAGGTAAAAGAAATGTTTCTGAGTAATGTGGCAGAAAATAGGAAGACAGCAATGAACATATACTTTCTAAATGACCGATTTCAACTAAGAGATATTATTAAATAAATTAATTACTCTTAACTATAGCGTTAGTAATTAAGGATCATGTCCCTTGGTAAAAAATGTAATGAAGAGTCATACCCCTTGCCTATTCAATGGTATTAAAGGAGAACCTTGCCAAAACAAAGGGATCGATCAGGATTAAGGATAAGAATATATTTTGAATAAAGAATCAATGGCTGGTTGGAGATAGATAGCAGATCATGGTTGGAGGGAAGAAAAAAAGAAAGAATATATTCTGTCAGAGAGCAGCAGACTAAGGGAATTATATCCTCCAAAATCTGATCATGAATAAAGAGCAGCAGGCTAAGATAAGTATTATCATAAGTTTATATTAAACAGGTTGATAACTATTTATGTAGAAAATAAGAACTATTAAATACAATTATGAATTTAGTTATTAATGAGGGTCAAATATAGTAGTAATTTAAATAACAGTTGATGCTTTATAAACATATTTAAATATATTATGATTGACAAATATATTTAAATCTATTAGGATTGATGAATATATAATTGATGGTTGATAAATATATCTAAATAAGGATATTTGATACGTACATAAGGCATATGGATAACGAACATTAATATATATATATATATATATATATATATATATATATTATGTTCGATTATCCAATAATGATGCTTGCAGCAATTATTGAGCCTGAAAGCAATTATGATTATTTAATATAAGAGTGGATTTTTGAGCATATTCACTTTCGCTAATACCCATTTGAGGATAGGGAGTTTGTGGGGGGGGAAAGGCTGGTAAATCGATCCATTGAGAGACAGTCCCAAGACGAGTGGAACACCTTGAGGGAGTCCAATTTGAGATCATTCACGTGCCCTTTGCATAGTAATTCTACCATCCTTCGTTGGGTTTAGGAAAGAGGGAAGAACGAAAACCTATTCAATACATAGTAATAGGATTATATTAATGTGATGTTTTCATTTAAATACACTATGATAAGATTTAGGGTAATCTCCAAATGAGGGGACATTACATTTTATTATTCAGTAAATACATATCTTATTTTGCCTCTTCTATGGCATTTTCACATGGCTTGGTGGTTAGGAATGCATACAATATAGTATGTGAGTGATTAATGCCTCCATTAAGCTTCTTGATGCATAAGAGGCAAATCGCACTCCCCAATACTAGTCTCATTACAGCATATTTCCAAGAGGCTTATTGCTTCCAACAGGTTAGCTTCCACTAACTGATGTTAAGCCTACAGCAGAGCTGAATGCCATCATGTCTAACCTATAGTATGTTTAAATACCAACAAAAAGAGCGATTTGAATATGAAAAATAAAATAGAATTCATATATAAGATGCATTAAAAAAATCAACTCTAAAGCATAAATCAGAAGGAAAAAAAACGACAATTTCATTCCAAAAAACTAATATAAATCAGAAATAGAATTTCCATAAATCAAATTCATTGCAAGTAAAATTGTAAATAATGTTTACAAATCTGTTATTAACATGCTAGAAGCCTCAACTAATTTACATGCTTGGAAAAAAGAAAAAGAAAAATAACCTAGAAACCCAAAATTCTTCAATTCTATTCTTCAAATCCGCTATAAAATCCATTCAAATCTCTCTCAAGGATGCTCAACTGTTGTGTGAGCTTTAGCTGCGAGCATCTAGGGCTAAATAGGCAAAAAAAACATTTTCAGTGTCTTTTCCAAGTTCCAAGTATTTTTCCATGTCTATTGTGTGAGACTTATTATATGGCACAGACTCACCAAGTTTCGTTGAATACTTGTGCAATTTTCACCTATGACTCACCTTAAACTCAGGCTCAAAAACCTGCAAGTTTACATAGTGAATGCTTGCCCACCAAAAATTTATGCGGGTACTCACTGACTTGCCAAGTATTCTACGAGTCTATGATCTATGATTCATTTTATATTGTGATGTGTCACTAGATAACTACTATTTCTCATATAGCTACCTATCCTTTGCTCTTCATGCAAGAGCAACCCAACAGAATCCTCAAAATGAATATTTTCTCTCCATGTTGCTCATGCTGGTTACAAAAGATGCGGTAGCCGTCATGTATACTACTGAGAATAATATTAAAAAGGTCTCCGTCCTCTACCTTTTTGTCAATTGCAATTATGATCTCAAGGCTCTTTCAACATTTCAACTACACACACTTTAGTGCATACAATTCCTCATGCAATAAAAAGTTAAAAACCTTGAAAATATGCTCAATCTTCATTTAAAGTTTTTTTCTTGCAAATGGAGAATTAATTCATCCACAGTGGAAAGACAATGAGCAGAAGCTTCTTGGTCCTTTTCTTCCCACAAGAAACAACTTTGAATTTTGCTTCTTTTGGCTTATTTTCTTCCCCTCCAACAATCATTTTGAGCTTCTTCAATGCCAAAAAGATACAAATCCTGATGTCCAAAATGACGTAATTTTTTTCATTAAGTTTGCTAGGATCAGAAAGAATGTGACCAGAAATGATAACACTTTGATTCTTCTAGAAGAATTAAAATGGCTTATTCCTAGACTTAAGAATTAAACATTATCTCTAAGATTATTCTAGATAAACTAACTGAGTAGTTATAGGCTGAACAACCATCAGCACGTAAACAACTGCATTTTGTCCTTCAACATAATAATCCTTTAATCAAAGAAAAGAACAAGTAGAACATCAGGAAAGAAGAAAGAATGAAAAATTATAGGCTGGTTAACTATCAGCATGTAAACAATTGCATTTTGTCTTTTAGCATAATATTTTTTTACTTAAAAAACAAGAATGAGTAGAACATCAGGAAAGAAGAAAGAATGATAAGTTATTTAATCGGTTTAACATGTCATCATAGCTTCCCACTCAAAGCCATTGACCAACAAGGCTTGTATACAAGAAAAATATTAGTTCAAATATCAATGGAAAGTGGCATTACTGAAATGTCATGGAAATTGCTTGTACCTTAGTATTTGATAAGGCACAATGGAATATGGAAATTTTAAAAATTTCACAAGCACGAAAACTAAATTCAACATTGTGACATGCTTTTATGCAAAACATTGTATAAATGTGTGAACAACTGCAAGACATCAATACAAGGAAAGGTGTGTCAAGAAAATCCAACCTAGCTGCAATGATATTGCCAATATTTTCTCCACAGATGGATTCCATTCTTGTGCATGCAAAGCTTCAGCCAAGTTATCATTCTCATAGAAAGGAAAGAAGAACAGGTAGTTGGGTGGCCTTGCATTTGCTGCCAACAATGTTACTATGCCTGGATGATCGAGCTTGCTACTCAAGGTAAATAAAGGGAGACAGCAGAAATATGTGTTAATATTTACTAGTGTAAATAACCAGTAAATTATATTATAAGAAGGAAAACATCCCAAATATAGAAGAAAGAAACTGTATTCATTTCTAAGAACAAAAATAGTTAACATATAAATAAAATAGAGTTATTTCTAAATCAACAAAACCATAAATAGTAATTTAAGAACCAACCATAGCATTTGCAATTCTTTATGAAAACGGTTCAGATCATCTGTAGTAGATAAGATGGGTTTTTTGGCTGCCACTCTCTCACCTCCCAATCTTGCTTCATAGACAATGCTTTCAGAACCTGAAAAAATGGCCAACAGCTAGCACTTTGAAGAGTACTGTCATATCCCCAATATTGTAACCAATCAATAACTAAAAAGGATATCAAAATTATAAAATTTCAATTTAAATATTATTACAATCATCACAGATAATATTGTAATAATATTATACCACCAATATTATTAAGAAAATTATTGTGATAACTAATATAAAATAGATGAGGATATACGTGATTAAAAAAGACTATAGAGAGCAATACAAAATAATAATTATGATACATGAAACTATTTCCGAAAGGAACTCAATAATCTCCATCCCGGTCCAATGAAATACGAAGACCTTATCGTCACCTCTCCAAGGGACATTTCGGTTTTGCAGCTTTGATGAAGTTTGGTGAGGGAAAAGATCGACGCTGGTCTGAGTATAAAAGATGGGGAAAAACTAAGTTCAATAACCGGGGATGTGTTGATATAGAACCGTGGGGCATTAGAAGACATAGAGTATATTGGAGTTAATTGGACAACAATTGGAGAAACAACGATTGTATATGTGGAGCGATCAAAAGTCTTAAAGCAATTGAGATATATCAGTAAACATATTGCCTATGTTATTAACAATAAGAAGACGGCATATTGGAAGGGCACTAATTAAGTGTCGATTAATAAAGGACAGCGATTGGTCAAAGAATGTAAGAATATTCTTAAGGTAAACGGTTAGTTTAATCTACAGCGATTACTCTTAGACTAATAGTCATGTCCCTCCTAAGAAGATAACATTCATCCAAGAGACACACCTATTCTATTCCTAACACAAAGGTATAAGTAAGAATGAACAATAAAGAGCAAGGGGAATAATGAACATATTTTATACTATACCAGCCTACCGCAAATATCAGCATATGAAATTAAAGAAGATAGAGGTAGTAGTAGAAATATAAAGGAAGGAGATAGCCGGAAACAAGAATAGGTTAAGTAGGACAGAGATAAAAGAGACTACAGTAGGAGACCAGACATGCTGAAACAGGTGAAACTCTCACTAGCATTAATATTTGGGCTTTTTCAAATATAAGAACAGAAAGGTCATAGATGAATAACATCAAATGCATTAAGTTCAGATCCCTGCATAAAAACATCCTCCATAACCGATCTGTTTAGTTCTAGGCTGCACTAATCTCTGAATGCTGCTATCAAATATGCCTGAGCATGCAAACTTTATGTACAACCTAGCATAATCTGATTATTGAGGTTGCTGCATTTTAGAAGTAACCAGTCCTAATTTCAGTATAGATCAAAGTGTTCTCTTTTAAAATACATTTAATCTGGATGTCATATATATATATTAGTAGGAAGGACTAACCATGGTAGATATAGACTGTTTCTACTTTGATTTGGAATTGCATAGATATGTTAGATATTGCTAAACTGTTTATTGATGCAATACTCTCTTAGTTTTATCATAATGATAATTTTCTAGGAAATGATGTTAATATGAACTTAAAAGAGCCATTGATAAATAAAAATATATTTGATTGTTTAAAAGATTGTCTTCTTTGTGTTTACAAGCTTACTAGGGAGGAAAGTCTTGAGGGAAGTGGTGCCTAAAAACCCCACTTAAGATTCCGCCCCCGGAACCCAAGGCAAGGATGGGCCATGGAGGGGTGGAAGTTCCACTTAAGGTTCCACCCAATCCGAAGGCATGGGTGGGCCATGGAGGGGTGGGGGTCCCACTTAAGAATCCGTCGAGGCCATGGAGGGGTGGTAGGCCCAGACCACTTATACGCTCCCTTGAGTTTCCCCAGTAGGTTAAGTGTCTTCTAAGGTGATGGCATGGGTAGAGAAAGCAGGTACAAGTGTTTTCACTAGGCATGCCACTCTGAGGGTGGAGTTGTCTTGGTTTGGACGTTCCTACCGCTTGGGGCCAAGGGGTGAGCTGTCTTGATCAAATGCTTGTGCTCTTGGGCTTAGAGGGATAGCTTCGGGCAGATCTACCCATGCCACTCCTCATATGTCTTCATTATTGCTTTTGTGACTATGTTTATATTTTGGATATCTAGATATTAATGCTAACAGGTATATGTGTATGTGGAAATGTTGTTAATATGGTGAATGCAGATTTCAATCCAAGAGTAATTCATTAAAGAGAACATTCATTTGGAAAGAGGAAACCCTAAAACCTAAGTTACCGGTTCGGTTTTGGGTTCGGGTTCGGGTTCGAGAACCCGGTTCGCCGGTTCGGGATTTTTTTTTTTTTGATTTGGGTTCGATTTGGGTTCGTTTTGGGTTCGGTAATACAAAAACATATAAAAATCAGAAATATATACAGATTTGCAGCAGTAATTAAGTTCAGAATACACCACCATATTAATAGTTAAATAACATAGCAAAAATGAAAAATACACCACCATTTTATACTCAAATCATCAAAGTTCAAACATAAAAATGTAAAGTGTTTACAATCAGCCATTAATAATTAATAATTATTGATCATTGATCAATCTGAGTCATATGGGTCATCAAAAAAAGCAGCATCATCATCATCATTAGATGCTACATTATGTGTAGAACCACAAATAGCATTAGTTGCACTCGCACAAGCACTGCCACTAGCACTAACACTACCACTCTCATGCTCAGCGGTTGCTTCAGGCTCATAGTCATCATCAATATCAAGTGCAGCTAAGTGACTTGTGGAAGCATCCAAGTCAAGCTGCTCTGGCTCAATATCCCACCTCCTTGTGTCTCCTTCTTTGTAGGAAACTTGCTTGTGTGTAAGGAGGCGCAAGTTTGAATGCACATACACCAAGTCCTCTGCCTTTTTCGAATGTAGCCTATTGCGTTTTATTGAGTGGATGAAGGAGTATGTGCTCCAATTCCTCTCAGAAGAAGATGAACTAGCAACCTATTAAGACCAAATTAAATAGTTAGGAGTTACAAAATTTAAGTTGATTTAACTAAACAAAAATATTAATTAATAATTTAATATAAATATAAATTTAAAATTAAAATTAAAATTACAAAATATAAAACTTACTTGGGATAAAAAATTTATTGCAATAGGTTGGAGGTGCCTGTATTCTTGCCCATGGAAGTACCACCAACTATGAGCATCCACCCTAACCTTGTCTCGAACAGCATCAAGATTATGATCAACAGTACCAGAGCATGCAAAAGCCATGAACTCAGCCCTCACTCGATCACGTTGGTCACGATCAGTGAAGAGTCTACGAATTGCTGCCTTGTACCCTTGACCCACTTCAACATCCCTATATGGAGCAACTCTTGTTGAAGTAGAAAGTATCTCTGGACTATAATATTTGGGACTCAATGCAAAAGCAAGAAGATGCAACGGAGTGGTCATTTTGTTCCATCTATCAACAATGATTTCTTGTAGCTCTTTGAAGAACTTTTCTTCGGGATCTTCCTCTTTTGCATTGATGATGATTTTCATCTTCTCAATCATTGAGTCGATACCATCATATACTTCACCCAAACAAGGTCTATCCATGTCAGTGTAACGGATCATGCTCAATATGGGCTCAGTGAAACTAACGAGATACTCAACAAGGTCCCACCAACTATCATCTAGGATCCTTTGCTTGATCCTATTTGCCCTTTCACTGGTAGATTGCCTCCATATGGCCTAATTAGGGCTGATTACCATTGCAGAGAGTGCCTCACGAACCTTTATAAGGCATCTCAACACAATTGTGTTGGAGGCAAAACGAGTCTCGGCAACCTGTTTGAAAATCAAAATTAAAACTAAAATATAATTTAAATTTACAAAATCAAAATTTAAAATTAACAAAAAATTAAAAAATTAAAAAAATTAAAAATATTGAGAATTAACTTACCTTCAACAACTCCAATTTTGAGAATTGTCTAAATATTCCTTGTGTCATATGGTGGTTGGTGACAAACATTTGAATGTCTTCGCCCTCAGCATACACCTGTTTGATCCATTCAATTTTGGATCCAATTTTTTGTAGCATTAGATTAAGGGAGTGGACAGCACAAGGTGTCCAAAAAATGTGTGGATACTTCTCCTCAACCAATAACCCAGCAGCCCTACAATTTTTGGCATTATCAGTTACAACTTGCACAACATTTTTATGGCCCACTTCTTCAATAGCTTGGCAAATGATGTTAGCAATAAATGGACCATCCTTCACCTGTCCTTCACAATCCACTGCTCTCAAAAACATTGCCCCTTTAGGGGACACAGCAATAACATTGATCAATGGGCGATTTTTTGCATCTTTCCATCCATCAGAAACGATGGTCACCCCTGTTTCGATCCACGAATCCCTTATGGGCTTCAAAGAGTCTGCTACATGTTTCACCTCTTTCTCCAATAAGGTGCAACGAACCTTCTCAAAACCTGGGCCCTTATACCCCTTTGGAGCCTCATTAATAGATTTCACCATTTTTTGCCAATATGGTGAACGAACAACATTGAATGCCAATCCATTGGCATAGACACATCTTGCTATGTCTTGATCAGCAATCTCTCTTGCCTCATTCTGAAATGAAGCTTCCAACGGTCCCTTAGATCTTTTATTTGAAGAGGGCGTGGTTTGCTCTTGAGGGATGTCCATAAATGGATGGCTTCCTGTAGGTGGAAAATAAGAAGGCGGTGTAGGGGGTTTCATGAAACGAGATCCTTTCTTCAAAGGATGGCTTGTTTTACCACTGGCTGCTCTTTGGTCTGCCTTTTCTTGCTCAGCAATATATTTCAACACTATATTATCTGGAATGCCTTTCTCATCTTCACCTGGACAATTTTTTATGCCTGTTTCAGAGATCCCACACAAGTGCCCTTTCACTCGACTGTATGAGCTTGAATACTTAACATGGCAATGACTACAAATCCAAACATATCCTCCACCACCTGGAAGTTGTTGAACCATTTCTACATATTTCCAAAGGGGAGAGTTTGGGTTTGTTTTGAAACGAGATTGGCTTGAGCCTGAGGAGGTACCGGTTGCCATTGTAATATGGAATACCTAAGGCACAACATATTGAAATTTTGGTATTGATTGATTGAATTTGAAACTAACAGGCTTAATTAATTTCAAAAAATGAAAAAATTGAACATGTGTTATAGACATTTAGAGGAATGAAAAGTAAAACAAAACTAAAACTAAAAAACAAAACAAAAGAGTTGAAGTCCATTTGTTTAAAAAAAATGTAAAAAAAATAATCAAAAAACTTCAAAAAACCTACCTCTTTTGAAGAAATCTTGCTCAATGATCTTCTTGGCAACAAATAGGCACTTGCAAGTGCTTAGGAATAGCAGCACAACCAACTTCGAACAATCTACAATCAACCTTCAAGTCTATTCAAGCTTGTGCAAGCAAAAGAGAAAGTTCAGCAATGGAGGCAAAAAATCCTTTTTTTTCATTCACAAATTGGTAAATGACTATCACTTTACCTATTTCATGTTTTAGAGGCACATATTAGGGTTGGAAAGAATAAAAAAATATTTAAAAGTCAACAAAGACTTAAAAAATTATAAAAAAAAAGTCAAATTCGTGCTTTGAAGTCCGCCTGGGCGCGAAATTCTACCCGGGTTCGAACCGGGTTAGAAAAATTCGAACCCTGGTCGGACCCACAGTTCGGGTTCCGAACCCGGTTCGAACCCACAGTGCATTTTTCCGGACCCTGGGCGAATTAGGGCGAACCGGACCCGAATTTCGAACCCGGGCCCCCCAGGGCCGAACCCGGTAACTTAGCCTAAAACTAATCAACAAGCGAATTCTAGGGCAAAGTAGGACTAGGGACATTACAAGTACACAAACAAGATAGTGGAAAGAATTGTTCATGGACTTTGATATATTCCTTTTTATTTGCAATCAGAAGGAATTTTTATAATTCAAATACATTATGTTGCACACTAAATAAGATACACTACTTCAAAACGTTTTCCTCAAGGCTCATCCATGATCATGGAAGCTACTCCAACTTTGTTGAGACATAAAAAGAAAAATCAATGGCAGTTTGAGAAGAGAAGTGTGGCTTGCAAAAGTACTTGGCATTCCTAAATGTGTGAACCTGACAACAGAAATCTCAATATAAGACTGTACGATAATATTATTATATATTTAACTTGCATTTATAAAGACTTGCAAATACATAGATCATAATCAATCAAGAATGAAGTGAATGCCTCAATAAATAAGCAATGTACTTATGGCCCATCTACTTTTGTTTCTCTTAAACCTTAAGAATCTATAAGTTACAACTTATTTCCATAAAATGTTATGGAACATGATATGAAATATTTATCATTAATGTAAAAAGATAAATGAAGGGCTTAGACGGTGGTCAAGCTGTGTAACTGGACCTTCAAGTGGATTTATCAATGAAATGAGGAAGGCAACAACCAGCTTGCCTAGCTTAAATATTTCCAATATCCAACAATGCTTTTAACTGTATGCCATGAAATCATACTCAAGTGGCTTCTTGGACCATTTCTGTGGATTTTTGACAATTTTATGGCTCCCTTTGCTTTGGATCTTACAATCATATGGGATGTCAAACACTGAATGAGTTATATGTGAGTTCCAATTTGATAGCTAATGGCCACTTCTAAGTTGTATTAGACAATGTACTGCACTAATTGTCACTATTGTAAGACCTTTTAATTGTCACTTCACAAGTACAAAGGGATTCCAATTCAATTCTTTGATAGCGCATCTGTCACTGAACCTCAAATAGTCTTAATGATTAAAACAAGTTCATTTTATCAATGTTAATTAAACTCCCAAGTGTTGTAAACAAGAAGCCACGGATCTACAAATAACCATAACTTCAAGTCATCGACAATGTCAAAACAATTTCACAATGTGTAATGTCCCCATTTTAGCCATATGCTCTACGGTGATTGATAGCCTATTTCTAGAAATCCGTAGGCTTGTTAGAGGTAAAATTAGGGTTTCTTATTTTATAGGAGGTTTCTGATGCATTTTTGAAGGTTTGCATGTATGAGTTTCTGTTGCATGTCTGGTGGAGTTTTCTGGGTTTTTGGAGAGCTTTGGAATGGTGTAACATGCATCTCCATTGGACAACCTTTCCTGGAACTTGCTATTTTTAGCCTATACATTGGAGTTTCGAAATTTAGTTGTGGATTCTTTCTGAGTTTTCAGAAAGCTTCGCAATGATATGGCATGCAGATACATTGGGCAAATTTTCAGAGTTTACTATTTTTAGTAAGCTTTATTTCTGGCAGTGCCATCTTGGGTAGTAGCATCAAAAATCAGTTCAGTTTCTATTTCGGGCAGTGCAGTTTGGAGCATATTTGGTTTTCAGCATTTTGAGGTTCATTTTGGGTGAAACAAGTTATTTTAAGTCATTAATGTTATATTTCATATTTGGCCCCCTTGGCCTAGTTTAATGACTTGAAGTTGTTTTAAAAGGTGGTCATAAAGGGTGGATGCCTCATGGAGGGAATAATTGATACTTTATATTGTTTTAATATGCCTTGGGATTTGGACGCCATATTAAGGGAGAATTAAATATTTTGGAAAGAAAAATATTTCAAAAGAGAATGGGCGTCCTTTCTTGGAGGGAAAAGGTGGAAGGTGAAAAGTCATCTAAGAATTCTATTTAAGAGAGTGTGTGCTCCAACTTTTGGTATCTATTGTTTTATGCTAATGTTATGCTGTCGAAATGACTTCTTGAATTTGGCTTCGAGGAATGCTTACTTCCTAGCATTTGTCCAATTTTGTGTTTGAAAGATAACACCTAGTTGGTTTATGGCTGCTTCTCATTCAGACTAGCAGATTGAGCTTCATGGTTAATGAATTTTGAAGATTTCTTGAGTTTTTAAGTTGTTGGTTCAATCATGACTACAAGGCAAATTTGAATACAATTTTAAGGGTGAATTTTATTTGCACATGGGTATTGTTCCTATCAAATTATATGCTTGAGGCGCCTCTTTTTGTACAAGGGCAGATTTGTAGTGTAGTGGATGATTTTAAAAGTGAGGTCGACCCTCTCCTAGGGCCGTACCATGCATTAAATGCATTGGAATTCGTGTTGGGGTGATTTGTTGAGTTTGAAGCTTGGAAAATGATGCTTTCATGGTCACCTAGCCTTTGAAGTGAAGTACTTTCAGTTTGATAGGAGTTTATGAAGTGTGGTAAGAGATTTGTCAATTTTGGTGCTTCATTGATTGTTGGTTCAGAATTTCAGTTTGCAGATTTTTATATCAGACTTATTTCAATGCCTGATTTTGGTTTTCTATCTTCAATAATTGAGAGATTATCAAGTGGGAGATCATCTATTTCATTGTGCTTTGTATAGGCTAAATTTAGTGGTAGCGTGGAAATCTCTCAATCTAAATTTACCAATTCCAATGTATAGGCTAAAAATAGCAAGTTTCAGGAATGAATAGGCAGCGGATGAATTAGTTTTGAATTGTAATGTTTTTCCCCCCACTAAATAAGTGGTAGCGTGGAAATCTCTCATGGTTGGTTCACCGCCTCTTTGCATTCAGTTGTATTTTACTTTCAGTTATAATTTAGTTTCCTTTGCCATATGTTAGCACCTCACCCACATCGGATCTTGTGTGCACATTCTTGGCGTAGAGTGCATTTCATTTGATTATCTTTTGGAAGCTAACGCTAATCAATTAGCGTAGTGTTGGTTTGTGTTGTGACAATTCAAGGAAAAAATTGGTTGGCACATTTCAGTGGTATCAGAGCCAAGATCCTGCCATCCTGTGACAATCAAAGCTCAGCTGTCAAATGAGTGACAAAGAAAAAAGATTCTACACCAAAGGTTAGAATTGAGTTTAGCTTCAGTTTTCAGTAATTCCAAAGATGTTACGTTTTCTAAAGTCCAAGAACTACGAGAAGACAAATGTGATTATGGCTTCTGAAGAGGAAAGAAGTTTGGCAAGGTCACCTTCCATTGCTGGGACAAGGCTCAATGAAGAATGTCAGTACAAGAGGCAATGTGAACATGAAGCTTCCATACTCCATGAGGGATATCAGAATATGTCAGATGAGTTTAAGAAAGGTGTTTCTTTTGACTACTACTTGAATTGTGTGTTGATTAAGAAACCTGGGAAATTGGATGTGGTCAACTACATCAAGAAAAAAAATAAAAAAGAAGCAAAACTTGACATGGTTGAAGAATCAAGGAAGAAGCAAAAGTATCGGTTTGTGGGTTGCAGCCCACATGTAAGCAAATTGAAAAGAAAAATCAGTCAACTAGTGCTGAAGATGGCAAAAGCAAGGTGCACATTTTGCCTCAAAATGATAAGGCGCTTGACGAAGATACCTTGGCAAATGAGGAGATTTAGTTAGAGTCCCAAAATACATCCATAGCCTTGCATGAGATGGGAAATATTGAAGATTGTTTTGGTAAAAAGAGCATAACAGCAGTCTTGAGTCCCGATGAGGATTCATCTGATGAAGATCTTCAGACAAATGACTTCACAAAAGATTTCAGTAGTACCAATGTGCAGGTTGAGTTCGCTAAAGAAGAACAAATTGAAGGAAATACTAGTGGTGTCATTGAATCAGCCTATGACCACTTTAATATTGATAATGTTTATGATGATTCAGTTGAGTTCAGATCAAATCATGTTGAAGATTTGGTGAGGGGTAATTCTCTACTTGTTGCTGACCCGACTTCCCAAAGGATTCCATATGAAGAATTTATGACAAGTGACCAAGAAGACTTCTTTGGTATGTATGTGGATGCTAATGATAAAATCAGCAACACATCTACTCATGATAGTTCCATTGAAGAAAAGAATGATAAAATATTCAAAGCAGCCAGCTTTGATGATTCTTTATTTCAATACAATTATAGTGACTTGAGTGGTAGTGGGTTTGAATATCAAACTACGCCCATGGAGGAAGCTATAGATGAAGATTTCAATTTAAGTGGAATGGAAAGTGACTCATTCAAAGAATCAACAATCCAAGAGGAGCATGATGATTTATTTCCTGTTGATCATTACAATCAAACTTTTCACATTTGGGATCCGAGCGTGATGTCACCAAGGTATGATAAAGAACCAGAGTAGGATAAATTCCCCTTTAATCCTGATGAAGTGCAAAATTCAGTTTGCATTGCAAGATATGTTGAGGTCATTGGAGGAGAAGTTGCAGCAAAGGCCAATGAGAACATGAATTCTTATGTTGAAGATTTAAAATCAGAAAATGGTTTGGGTGCCTTTCAGAATTACACACAAGAAGAGTATGAGAACTTGAAAGGTCAAGATAGAGATACTAATTTGTTTGAAGAAGTTGTTGACAAGCCTCTGATTCAAGAGTTATGCAGTGATAAGATTACAAAGGAGGCTGATTTGGAAAATCATGTCAATAAAAGCAAATTAGAAGAGTTGATGTTGGATGAGCAAAGCTTCTTTGCTGATTACGATCAAGGGCCTAAAGAGCTGCAAGTTTTGAAGGATAATTTGTTGGTTTCAGAAGAGAAAATTGATAAGGTGTTATCAAGATTTGATAGCACATGCCATTTCATTGAAGAACTTTATTGGAAGTTTCAATCTAAAGAGAGACAGAATGGAGTTAAGGATGAAGACACCAACAAAAGGGATGAAGGAAATATTGTTTGTAAGATTGTGTACAACAATCCACTATCTTCACATGATTTGTCAAATTATAAGGTGATTGACAATTTCTATGTGGATGGCGTTGGTAAGAAGTTTTATGTTTTTGACATGCATAATTTTATAGTCAAGCAAATGTTGGTGGATCCACTCCATATGTCAAGCAACACTCTCGTGGGATGGTTAGTAAATGAGCATTTAATGGTGTCCAAACTTGAACTGGCTGCTCTTCACTCAGCATCAACCAATGGAAGAGTACCACCTATCTTAAGATGGTTGATGTGGTCAGGTTTTGGAAAGATGCATCAAATTGTGGGAGAATTTTCGGACTTGGCTGTTTGGTTTCTAGATTGTGCATTGATGGTTAGTGATTATTCTAAAATGCTGGTCATGAAATGTTCAAACTTTGCATTGATGGTTACAGCTGATTACATGGATTTGTGTGCACGAGACTTTCACTATAACTCTTGGAGATATGTTGGGAATTCTTCCCAATGTGTTGTAGTTTATTTTTGGTTGGGAATTCATGTTTGGAATCCTCAACATGGCTTGATGGAAATTGTTACAAGTAGAAAGAGGGATCTTTGGAGAGATAAGGACTCAATTTTCAGAGTCTTTGATGCTGTCCCCATCTTTACCAATCATTTGATGGTTCCTTTGGTTCATCTATTGGTGGATTGGAGAGATACATCGAACAAAGGATGGTTTAATGATAGGTTGGAGTTTCTTGAGGGGATGTTTCCAGCCTTGGGCATGAACAATTGTGATATTATGGACGCTGATTTCCAGTGTTGCAGCAACTGTTCAACTCTTTGTATGCTGATTTTCCTAAAATCAGACTTTAAGTGGTTTATTTAAGACTTCTTGGGCAGTTGGTACACTCATTTTTTCTCTTCACAATCTCTTTTCAGTAATAGTTTTTGGCCTCTAAAGTGGGAAATGATGTTTCGTTGTGATTCGGATCAGTTTTGGATGGTGTTCAAATTCTTTTTCAGTGATCATCTTTGTT
Organism: Sequoiadendron giganteum; assembly: GCA_007115665.2. NCBI lineage: Eukaryota > Viridiplantae > Streptophyta > Pinopsida > Cupressales > Cupressaceae > Sequoiadendron > Sequoiadendron giganteum. The sequence continues at coordinate 89,201,535 of CM021110.1, read as the reverse complement.
CAATCTCTAGCACTAGTGTTAGGGGCAGCGAGGGCAGCGAACCTTTGTTTGATTTGGTTCAACTTTTTGGGACTCTTGGGGAAAGATTGGTGAAAAATTTCAGAAGCTTTCCTGATTATGACAAAGTTACTCAAAGGAGGCATTATACATCCTTGAGGAGTTTTGATGATGCGGTTGTTATGACCATGCAAAGAGTTGTTTATTCCTTTGCAAATAGCTATGAAGGAGTCACATTTGTTGTTGTGATTTGGTTTGATGCTTTGAGGAGTGATGTGGATGAGAATATTTTTGAGTTGTTTAGATTAATCTTCTTTGTCCTCAGAATGGTGATTGGTATTGACATTGCAGATGATAATTCCTCAGAGATTTGTGGGCATGAGATGTTGTCAGATTTTGATATCAATCCTTCCCAGTTTATCAGTTTGAGTTTCATGAATGGTAACTTTTTGGAGTTACATGAGAAGTTAGAGCAGAATTGGCACACGGGTTTTAACTGGATGATCAGAGTGGAGCAGCTTCAGCATGGTGGGACTTTTCAGAGATGGACATGGGACCCTAGTATCCTATTTGTTTTGATGGGATTAGTTTGGAGTGTTGTGGCATTGCTTGAGGACAAGCAATTTTGGGAAGGGTGGACTGTAATGTTCCTATTTTAGCCATATGCTCTTCGGTGATTGATAGCCTATTTCCGAAAATTCGTAGGCTTGTCAGGAATGAAATTAGGGTTTCTTATTTTATAGGAGGTTTCTTATGCATTTTTTAAGGTTTGCATGTATAAGTTTATGTTGCATGTCTGGTGGAGTTTTCTGGGTTTTTGGAGAGCTTTGGAATGGTGTAACATGCATCTCCATTGGACAACCTTTCCCAGAATTGGCTATTTTTAGCCTATACATTGGAATTTCGAAATTTGGATTGCAGATTCTTTCTGGGTTTTCAGAAAGCTTCGCAATGATATGACATGCAGAAACATTGGGCAACTTTTTAGAATTTACTATTTTTCGTAAGCTTTATTTCTGGCAGTGCCATCTTGGGCTGTAGCATCAGCAATCAATTCAGTTTCCATTTCGGGCAGTGCAGTTTGGAACATATTTGGTTTTCAACATTTTGAGGTTCATTTTGGGTGAAACAAGTTATTTTAAGTCATTAATGTTATATTTCATATTTGGGCCCCTTGGCCTAGATTAATGACTTGAAGTTGTTTTAAAAGGTGGTCATAAAGGGTGGACACCTCATGGAGGGAATAATTGATATTTTATATTGTTTTAATATGCCTTGGGATTTGGACACCATATTAAGGGAGAATTAAATATTTTGAAAAGTAAAATATTTCAAAAGAGAATGGGCGTCCTTTCTTGGAGGGAAAAGGTGGAAGGTGAAAAGTCATCTGAGAATTCTATTTAAGAGAGTGTTTGCTCCATTTTTTGGTATCCATTGTTTTATGCTAATGTTATGCTATCGAAATGACTTCTTGAATTTGGCTTCGAGGAATGCTTACCTCCTAGCATTTGTCCAATTTCGTGTTTGAAAGATAACACCTAGTTGGTTTATGGTTGCTTCTCATTCAGACTAGCAGATTGAGCTTCATGGTTAATGAATTTTGAAGATTTCTTGAGTTTTTAAGTTGTTAGTTCAATCATGGCTGCAAGGTGAATTTGAATACAGTTTTAAGGGTGAATTTTATTTGCACATGGGTATTGTTCCTATCAAATTATATGCTTGAGGAACCTCTTTTTGTGCAAGGGCAGATTTTATAGTGTAGTGGATGATTTTAAAAGTGAGGTCGACCCTCTCCTAGGACCATACCATGCATTAAATGCATTGGAATTCGTGTTGAGATGATTTTCTGAGTTTGAAGCTTGGAAAATGATGCTTTCATGGTCGCCTAGCCATTGAAGTAAAGTACTTTCAGTTTGATAGGAGTTTACGAAGTGTGGTAAGAGATTTATCAATTTTGGTGTTTCATTGATTGCTAGTTCAGAATTTTAGTTTGCAGATTTTTATATCAGACTTATTTCAATTCCTGATTTTGGTTTTCTATCTTCAATAATTGAGAGATTATCAAGTGGGAGATCATCTATTTCATTGTGCTTTGTAAAGATTGAAATAACACTTGAAAATTGCAGTTGTTTTTCATTGTAAGACTGTAAACAGTAGTACTATTCCAAGTCATTTAACTTGCTGCATATTTTAGTGTTAATTTTCACATATTTGTGACCCCTGGAAGGTTTACCACCAATGTGGAGAAAGAACAAACTAATCTTTCATTTATCACCCACTAAAAAGTGGCGAATTCCCACTATTGAGTGGATGCCTACCGCAGCAGATGAATTAGTTTTGAATTCTAATGTTTTTGCCCCCACTAATTAAGTGGTAGCGTGGAAATCTCTCATGGCTGGTTCACCGCCTCTTTGCATTCAGTTGTATTTTACTTTCAATTATAATTCAGTTTCCTCCACTATATGTTAGCACCTCACCCACATTGGGTCTTGTGTGCACATTCTTGGCGTAGAGTGTAATTAATTTGATTATCCTTTAGAAGCTAACACTAATCAATTGGCATAGTGTTGGTTTGTGTTGTGACAATTCAAGGAAAAAATTGGTTGGCACATTTCACAATGATATGACCATCAAACAACTATATCTAAATCAAAGATTTCAAAGCTGATTAAAGGATCAATTTCTATAAATTTAATACCAAGCATTGTTTTGGGGAAAGCATGGTTAATACACGAAAAAGCTACTCCACCTCACTACAGGTGGAAGAAGTGGCATGCATAAAATGAAACACTTAGATTTTAAACCAGATATACATTTGGAATAATTTTATAAAATGCATGCAACTACTTTTGCTATGCAACTTCTACAAACTAAATGTTTGTTTATCATGGTTAAAAGGCAAGATCTAATGTTATAATGTATAGAAACCAGTTGTGCCATCTACACATGTTCAATTGGAAACAATAGTCCTAAATTTTTTTTAACGATAGTTATAAATTCTCAATCTGCCAAAGACAATATCAACTTTATATTGGAATTCATAAGAAAACAATATCGTATTTAGTAATTGATGGTGTCATACTCCTTTCATGGACCAAAATGATGTAATTCTCCCACTAGACATCATTGTCAAAAAGTTTCAATTTAGCATAATTCTGCCACTTGGTATCAATTGAAGAAAGTTCTACCAACCATCAACTTTGCAAATTTCATTACTCAGCATTGACAAAGTAAAACCTCCAAAACCTCCACCAAAAAGAAAATAGGTTCCTAAACTCGATCATGTACCAAAATGGCATTTTTTCTTGCCAAAACAAAAGATAGAATCAAAGTAGAAGTAGTGCCCAAGTTAGTATATGGGCCCAAGTGAAGGATGAACATCAAATAAAGTGAAATAAAGAAGAAAAAAGGATAATCTAAGCCCTCCATTAGAAATGACACCTAGATGAAGCATATCAATATTTTATTATTTTCCTAAGGAGATGAGGATCAATTAAAGAAAATTAAAGACAAAATCAAAAAATCAAAGCCAGCCCTTAGTTCAAAAGTGTTGGCGTAATAACTAACACCTCTGGAGTGTAAGTACAAAATGGACAGCTATGCACACTACGTGATGGTTGCTCTTCAAATTAGGAGGGGAAGCTCCCTCTTTTGCTAGTATGCGTTTTTAAAGTAAAGTAATCTAAACCTATCTTTTTCGACTCAGCTAGGAGAGGCACAAGGTTAAGGAAACCAAGGACGTTGCAGTTAAGGTTTTTTCTCTGGTTTTGCAGGTCTTAACTACAACTAAAACTAAATACTTTAATCTATCCGATTTCCTCAAGTAAACAGAGCACGAGGAAAAGGAGCAGGAATGGTTTTATGCGATAAGTCGGGTACAGATTCACAACATGAAGGCAAGGTGGCACGACAATTTGCTTGGTTGAATAGACTTATCATCACACACATCACACGATAGGCTTTAGGTACAGATTCTAAACTTGAAGGCAAGGTGGCACAACGATTTTCTCAATCTGAATAGGCTTATTGAACACAAAACACAAGGTAAGCAACTGGGACAGTGTATTGCATAGACGAGACACGCATACAACAACGATCAAACCAGCAACCCCATTTAACTAAGTCGAGCATTCACCATAATGATTGCATGAAACCCAAGTGGCATAACAATTCATTATCAAGACAAATACTCATGAACAGATACAAAAAGGCAATATTACAGGCAAGGTGGGCACAGCATATATTACTCTCTCGTGCAAAAGTTATTTACAAATGAGTTGAAAACTCTTATTTGTAGACATCAAAGGTGTAGGCAACCCTAAAATCACCTTGAGTCAACTACAGTCTTGCAATGCATGCAAGATCTTATTGCTAAACCCTAATAAAGGAAACTAAACAGTTAAATGGAAAGCTACCATCAGTTAACCGATACAAACAATGCTAACTGGACATGTGCAACATGCACGTCCTTATCGAGAGAAAAGCTAACTGATAACTACCATCAGTTAACTAACACTAACTAAGAGTCCCTCCTCCTGCGAAGATATCTCCAAGAATGAGATAGGCGTGCCTGATGTCAACAAGAAAAACTCAAGAACTGAAGTTGAGTTAACTGTTGCTCGTGACTCATCCTCGTAAACAACTACAAGATCTGACTGGACGTCTACTCTAAGTCTTCTCCATTTACCATCTCCTCCAAGTATTTATCGATGGTATCATCATCTGGCACTCTGACGCTGTCCACGATGATCAACTGTCTGTCCAACTCCTTATCTCCATCCTAGATTTCCCTCTGACTGTCTCTAACCTCTGTGGTCACCTTTTTGAAACTGATAGTCAACATTGAGAACTCCTCCAACTTGGATGCCTCTGGGTCTCCACCTAGGTCACCACGAACTAGCTCTTCGAACTCAGCCTGAACTACCTCCAACTCGGCGTATGTACCATCCTCACACCGATAATGACATGGGATCTGGGTGATGTATTCGCTGATAAATCGAAGAGTTGTAACAACCTTCTCTTGAATCATGCCCATCTTAGCAGAAACTTTGTCATACGTTTCCACTCTGCAAAGATAGAACTCTCTCCAAGTGAAAACCTTCCTTTTATCTTCTACTACTTCAATGGCATCATAGGCATATACAAGCTATGATATTAGAATCAGATCCTTCGGCTTACGCTCGGCTATGAAGATCTCGAGCTCCTGAATCCTCTAGCGAAGACTATGTGTGTCAACCCTCAACTGATACAACTCTATAAGGAGGTGTCGACCAACAATGAAGTCCTCAATCCAAGTATTCAGCAGCTTTCCTCAATTAATCAAGTAGCGAATCCTCTGTTGATCTGCGGCGATCTCTCGAAGCTGTGGGAGTAAAGGTGCTTGCCCCTCATGTCCATGAAGCAAGCTCGAGATGTACATGCGGAGCTGCCTGATTTCACCCTTGAGAGAGCTACCTTATCTTCACCGTCCTTCATGACGCGTTCCTCTAGATTACTCGCGACGACCCTGAATAGGCTCACGTCGGTGTGTCAAGTACTCTTACCTAGATTTGTCTTGACGAAGGTAAAGTCACCAACATCAACTTCATCTAAGTTCTTGCCTTCCGGAGGTGAAGCAACCTCTATGATGATCTCAACTTCAGGATTCCTCTCAATGTTGACCTGTTTTCTGGCTCTCTTATTCAACCTGTTCTGATAAGGTTCACCGAACTTAGATAAGTCAAGCTCATATGAAGGCATATGCCTCTCTCTTCCCAATGACCTCTCAATCCAAGATGAATAAGCAACGTTATCCTCTCGAGGTGGAGCTGCTTCTACTGTGTCAACTACTAGCGGATCCACTGGTATGAAGGTCTCGTGTACCGGAGATTCAAGCTCCGAATCAATATCTATAGGAGACGACTGTGGTGAGAAAGGTGGACCTAGAGATGACGAACCAGCCTCAACTTGATTTACCGGTTCTACTGGAAATGCTGGCTCTGCCGGAACTATTGTCTCTGCTGGAAGTACTCGCTCCGTAACTGGAAGTACTGGCTCTCTCTCAACCTGTTTCCTCTTGGTGATGCTCTTCCCTTTTGAATTCAACCCAATCTTAACCCCTTCAGGCGGCTTCAAGATAACCTTGACTCGAGGCTTCGCCCTAGAAGTAGAAGGCAAAGAAGAAATCACCACTACTGGCGGCTTTGCAACTAGAATCAACCTTCGCTTTCGCTTGCTCTCAAGGAAGTACATGCTCGTTTTGATAACTGACCTGGACAAGTCCTTTACTGAAGTATTCACTAGGACATACCAATTAGGTTGGCGAAGTGGTTGGTGAGCGACTTGGTCCTTAATGAATGAATTGAGAAGTATCTCGCCATCATCATCAGACAAACCCTCCACATCCTCTGACAAGAAATCAGCAATCTGTGGGAGAGTAAGCCTACAATAATGATGTCGACGCACCTCAAAGTCATCTTCACAGTTGACCCAGAAGTCCTCAAGCGCTGCCGAATGTGAAATGTTTCGCTCCAACCTTGCTGAATAATGACCAAACGGATCATAGGTATGCCTCTAAGGAAAACACTCAAGTCAGAGTTTCTCTAACTTGTTCGCCATTAGCTTGCAATCGGCAGTTGTTTTGCACTTGTAAATACCCAACTCAAAAGGAAAGGTGAAAGCTAGCTTATGTCGATTGCAAAGGAAAGTGTGAACCTCATGAGCTTGTCTCATGAACTCCATGAAAAGAACCTTATCCGATGGGTACCTCGGTAGCATCAGAGGCTCTCCTGTATATCCATACACCCGGATAGATATGAAAGTAGGGAATTGGATGAACCAATCCGCCCAACTCTCCATTGTTGATTGTGCCTCTGTGGAAATTCTAACATGCATCTCATTGTCTAAATCTTTGACTGTCCTCATAAGAAAGTGATCATTCATTGCTCTAAAGTCCTGTTCAGCTTTTGAAAACTCCAACTGAGAGTAGTATTCGTGCACTCGCTGAACACCCAAAACTCCATTGGTCTTCAATAGTTTAAAGCTGCCTTGAAATGCAACCAAGTAAACTATAAAGGTGACCATGTAGAATTCGTGTATTTTAAGGAACTTTGTAATCTACTGGTGAAGACACTCACTGATAAACATGGCTCAGTCAAAGGTTTCTTTCTTATCAACAACTCGAGAGATGAGGTAGAACATCCATGGTCTGAAATCGCTTGTGTCTTTTGAACCTACTAAACGGTTGAGTAAAGTTATCAAAATGGTGATCTCATCCTTGAACTCACCACGCCCAATTTTCTTTGCCATGTTGGTTTTCTGAGCTTTTAACCATCACTAAGCTACTTTCTTCTGCGATCTGTCCTTGTCCTCCCATATTCTATCACAATCTGGAATGCATACTGCAAAATGATTTGAACGTGAAGGAATAGAAAAGCATTTTTCTACATCCCTCAGTATAAGGCTACAAACGACCCTTCCATTTGTCGACCTAATTTGTCTGGTAGACGAGTCATAATGCTTGACACAAGCAAGTACGAACTCAAGGTCAAAGACTGAGATGGGAATGGATGCCGCTGCAACCCTGAACGCTCAAGGTTCCTAATTGTAGTACTGCTGGTACCCTCCAATGTATTTAGATTGATGACGGGATAAACATGACTCAAGTCAATATTAGTAGTTTTCAGAAAATTATGAAGAAAGACCTATTTGGCCTTATAATCTATGGGATTATACTGCATTCTAGGGTATGTTCGGACAACTTTGAAAAAGCTCGAGGATAAGCTAAAAATAGCAAATGGAAGTGAATTTTTCCGGGAAAATTCTGAGACATGGGTTTTGTGTAGAATCAAATTCTAATACAACCCCAAATCGTCAAGATTGCGAAAAAATGTGATTTAGGCTTGCATGCAAAAAGTTTTCAGTTGAGATTTGAACTGACAATTAGGGGCACTGGGGGCAAATTTTCCTACGAAAATCTAGAACATGGGTTTTGTGAAGAATCGAATCCTAAGACAACTCAAATCAACAGATTTGCGAAAAAACGTGGTTTAGGCCCATATGCAAAGAAAATCCTAGAAAAAAGCACAGTGCTCTAGAATAGAGGCAGTGAGGCAATTTTCACAAAATAATCTAAGACATGGGTATTGTCGTTGATGCTGAAATACTCGAACCCAGATGATGCTTTTTCTGAAAAATTTGTCATTTTCTTTGACATGCAAAGAATACCTAAGACGAGAATAAAGGAAAATAAGACAGAAGAATAGAAGTTTTTTATTTGTTTGTTTTCTCTCTTCTTTTGTAGAAATTCGCCTATGCTTGAAGTAGAACTGATGAAACCTGCATGCAAATGGAAAACGAAGTCTGAATTATTCTTCTCCCGAACACTCTAAATTTGTAGCTACGAAGAACACTGAAATTTGACACCTATAGCACCTTCAGATCACTTTTATGCTCAAGAAAAGATGTTTCTTGTCAACTCTAATGAAGAATAATGGACGCCATAAGCAAAATATATAAGAAAATATCTTCTAAGGCGTGTTAAGTGCATGCTAAGTCTTGGAAATGGCGCTTGAAGTGCAACTGGACCTTCAAAACTCACACATGGCCTATAATTAGCTTCAAAAACAGTTAACTGATGTTAGAACAAACCCTAATTAGGGCGCCACTTTGAAAAGTTCAGTTAACTGTGCATGCAAACTAATTTTAGCAAGTTACAGACTAAAAATAAGTTCTAGCAGAAGTTGACTTGAAAAGAGTTTAACTGAAGATCTGAATGTAGTTAACTGAAAAGTGAAAAATCTCTTCATGCGCACTTCTATTTTTGAATCTAAAAGTCAACCTTTGACTTTAGGCCTTTTTCCATAGACACTTTTCTAAAAATTTGAGTTTGAAAACCTCAAACGGAGCTCACGTTTGACCACTGATTCTGATTGACTACCACGTCGGATCAACTAGCTGACAGTTTCGTTGAAGAGTAGAACCAAATCTGACAAAAAGACTCCCTGAGGCGACAACCCATAATTCACCAATCTGAGGCCTCAAAAAGATGGGCACCCTTGGCCTCCAGGGGCGCTTTTTGATCTCAGAGTTAGAATATTTTCAGGCATTTTCCATTATTTTCATTGAGAATTTGACCTTATTTCACTTAACGTTTCCCGAAGTCCGACAAAACTTCAAAACGTGCTGACTGATTCACTGCAAAGCAGCTAGAATTCTGAGCAAGATCTCTTGGAGAGCACTTCGCATAAAAACATCATTTGACCTTCCTAAAACATGGGCGTCCCCGGCCTCCAGGGGCACTTTTCCCCAACCAGTGTTAGCCATTTTTATAACTGGCTAAAAACCACTAATCTTCTAGCTGCAGGCTGTTGAGACATCCTCTGACCCGGCTGAGACAGGCAATGTAAAGTTGGAGCTGACACGAATAGGACGAGTATCTGAAATCATCAAACAGACTAAATCCAAGGCTCCAAAACCTTGAGCGGCCATGGCCTCCAGGGACGCTTTTGACATTTTTGGACATTTCCAATCAAGTTTGGAACCTCATGTTTGACCATTGACCATGACAGCACAACAACTCTAATTAACCTGTTGACAGATGCGTTACGGAGTTGGATCAAGATGGAAACAAACCTCCTAGGTGTCTCTTGATCAGAAGACTTCATCTGAAGGCTCAAAAAGATGGGCGCCCCTGGCCTCCAGGGATGCTTTTTGACCTCAGAGTTAGCCATTTTCACAACATCTTCACCTCATCGAAAAACCCCTCCAAGACGAAGTAACGTTTTGGACGAAACTTGCCATAGAAACATCACCGAAGCGTTTGGAGCTTAGCTTTCGACACCGGGCACCTGGCCATCTGTCATTGATGAGTTTAAAAAACCTAACTTCTCACTTGAAAAAACGAAAACTACCCACCAAGCTTAAACTGAGTTTTAATTGAAACTAACTTCACCATTGTGATCGTGAAGCAAAATAAGCCAATCAAAACAAATTTCAGCCAATTCTAACAAGTTTCAATTTTTAGGGTTTTGACCTAAAAATAGGGGTCTAGAAACCCTAATTTTCATTTTTTTCAAATTTTACCAGTATCTCTGTGGCATCACACTGACTCAAAGCCCATACTTGAATTGCCCAAAAACTGTGTTTTGACATCATTTTAACAAGGTTTAGACCATTTTAAGCAAAATGCCTTAATGAAGCAAAAAAATTGGTTTGGGTACAACAAAAAGGATGCCCAAGATAAGAAGCAAAAATGGAAGGAAAGTAATATTTTATATTATTTTTAGATGAGGATAAAATTGCTTTTAAAATTATTATTTTATTATTTTTTGAAACTTCAAGTAGTTGCAACTAAAGGCTATAAATATATGTCATTTACACAACTTGTAATGAGATTTGATGCCAAACTTATGCTGCCAAAATCGTTGTTCATGTCTGAAGTTAGATTAAATTGTTTAAGTTTTAGTGTGAGTGAATGAGAAATTGAAACTTGCTTATGCTGCCAAAAATTCTATTCAAAGTTAGAAAATTCCATGTTGTAATCATTCAAAGAAGTCAATTAATAAGAAAGATCTATGTTAACTTTGTGTAACTATGGTGTTCATGGTTGGCAAGCGGCTCTGAATGTCTAAGTAACAATTAATTGTCTTCATCTTTCTTCTTCAGATTGTTGTTGTTTCATGTGTTATGTTCTCTTTTCCAAATCAAATTGTTGATATAATTCCAAAGAATCTCTATTTTAATCTTGTGATAGTATTCTTTCTTTAGACTTTAGCTGAAATAAATTGGGAAAATTCATTGGTGAGATAGATGTTCTGCAAAGTCTCATGCTATAACTTCTGAGATCAAAATAGATAGGTCAATTTTGCTTATTTATTTTATCCTTATGCAAAACCTCAAAGAACAAATTATGTAGTGTTTATAATAGTAGGTTTGTTTATTGTTTTAGATTTAAGAGTAGATTAAGTCAGAGAGCTTCCCTTACAAATTTGATAAGAGGATTTCCTCATCCACTACTCCCTTTTGTGTTGTCATGAAAGAGACAAATTAAAAAACCAACACACTTCAGTCAATTTTTATGTCTTTGAACAAAAAATTCATATGGTTGAACCATCAAATAAGTGCACCAACTTTTTCTCTTTTCACACAAGCAAAATTTTAATCACTTTTGCCACTTTTAAATGGAAGGGTGGAGATTGCTAATATTTTTGCCATCCTTTAACGTTTTGGCAGAAATTTTAGATGGTTTGGCCACCAAAAATGTTTGCCCAAGCTAGGTAAGTGTAGGAGAAAAACTTTGGGTAGAACATGCCACTCACTTATGCCACTTTTTAAAGGCCAATAGAAATCACTTATGGTTTTGACACAAAATATGCATTTTGATAGAAAAAGTCGCTGTCAAGGCCAAGATATCTATACGCCCAAATTTGATTTTGTGGTTAAGTCACCACCAACATGTGCTAGCAGCCACTTAACACATTTTTAATGCTTTGGCAGAAAAAACCCAAAGCTCAACCACTGGATATGTGAGCTAAGTTAAGTGAATGTGTTATATTCTTCAAGACAAGTGGAAATCACTTTTGTCTTTGCCATCTTTTAACTGTGATGACAAAAAAAGTCATTGGCAAACCCATCACCAATGCACAACTACTCCATTTAGGCCATATTTCAAGATTTTTGGCAAATCCAATGTCTTTGCCAAGGAAAAGACACACCTCCTTTCCCTCTTAACACAGGTGGAATTCAAACTCATTTTGCCATATTTTCTCAACTAATCTGATTTTGCATGTTCTATCATTCCACGTTCTTTCGCTTCCTTTGATTTTTCATCATCACTTTGTCCTTATTATGCTTGTGACAATCTTCACCTTGCAAAAGTCATCAGGAGAAGAGACTGTGACTAGATGACCTTGTAAACTAACCAAGAAGACCATGATCAACTTAGATTGACACAAATTTGAGGATCAATTAACAACAATAAGGACAAAAAGGAAAACAAAAGTTGAGTTTCATGTAGGTACCAAGAAGTTTCAATCCTTTTAACATAAAATTTCAAGATGTTCTAGTATGAGTAAGATTATCAAATCTGCCTTTGCCTTTTGGCTTCCCTCCACACGAGACAGCATTCACAACTCCTTAGGAAAATTTCTCTCCATCTCTCTAAAACTCTAAGATGCACACATTCTACCTATACACTATTTTGATGGATTTGGACTTCTCTTTGGGTCCTAAAACCGCTGCTCCACTTCCTTGAACAAAATATTACTCACAAGGCCAAGGTTATCATCATGCAAGTGAAATTGGCTCATCAACAGAACACAGAGGGTTAAAGGTCAACTCTACGAGAGTGGGTTATCTCTCCTATGCTACAAGTTCAACTTAGACTCAAGAGGGTATTCCTAGGGGTATACCTTAACAGGTATTTGAATCAAACAAGATGGGCAACCAAAAATAACTACAACCGAACCCAATTCCATTCTTGACCCCAAATACTATCACTAGGTGAAGAAAGATTGGTTGCATAAAACCCCTACATAGCTAATATGACTGTGTAAATATAATCCACATAAAATGTATTCATTCAAGATTTACTAAAGATAGTTTCTCTGGTTATACTGACAATAATAATTGCACAAGTACTGCTTCATTACTAGATTGCTGTTTAATGTTTCTGTTCGATGTGATGTGAGATTGGTATAATGATTCCAAACCGGTGCCTATCTAATTGGGCAACAGAGTCACAATTTTCCAACAAGAATACTGTAATATCTCTTGTGAAGTATTTAGATCAGATTTTTAAATCCTTTAACAATTTCTGTGATTAAATTTGCAAACAAGGAAAAACGGTGAAATCGGGTATGCTGAAAATTGCACCAATGAAGCCACAAACACTCGAGATTTTTCTTGCAGCGCCAAAATAAAGTTTCTACAAAAATTCAGGCAGCATATCAACCTGTAAAAAGGCACTTTGGACAGTCTACAGATCTGCCCTTACAATATGCACAATTGCCACCAATTTGGCACTCAAAAAATACACCCAAAACCCCAATAGATTTGCACAAAAACTCTCCACAATCCAATACAATGATAGAGCTGGAATACAAATGTTCTGGAGCTGTTTATAACAGCAAAAATAAACACACAATAATGCTGCTCACAACAACAAAATAACAGATTACAAATGGTAACGCAAACACACCAAAATCCACAACCAAACCTTGCAAAAACACACAACAAAACTCCTTTGAATGCACAACTGTAACCCCTATATGAAGTTGCCTCTGGAGACCTATAAACCCACTGCCTGCAAGTCTCTATCTCCCTGGTTTATCAACCTATAAGATCACTCCTTCAATGGTTTCTCAGCCTTTGAAGAAGAAGAACATATGCCTGTGAAATGCAAAACATAGAATGGTCAAGAATGAAACCCAAACCACATATAAAATGTCAAAATCAATTATCCACCAAATTGGGTGCCCAAATCTCAACGCCCAAGGAAAGAGGTTGCTTGCATGCAAGTTTTGTAACTCCTCTTTCCATTTGTCTTCCAACTTTTGACCGCTCCTTCCCATTGGTTGTTTGTCCAACTATGCCTTTTACCAATTTGATCAAAAATTGTTTTTTTTTTCCAAACCCATGCCTACTTGGGAATGATAAATGTTTTCAAGTGATATCAAATGTCTACAATTAAATTTTGTTTGATTTAATTTATCTTGAGAAGCACACTTTCCGCAGTTTGTCCATGAGTCCTGACTTACTATTTTCGGACAACCTATCTTACTAAAAATAGAAACTGCTATTTTTAGAAAAAGGGGACATGACAAATACAAACTAAAATCACAAGAATCATGAATCATGTATTTTACTTACACTGAGGATTATGAAATTCTTATCAGAGCATAATTAGTTATCCAAAACATAATTGCATATATCCATATATAAAAAGTGAAATATCATTACAAGGCTTGCAATGTTTTCAAAATGTTGTCACATTCATCTAACTCGATATTACATACATGTCAGCGAATGTGACAAGGGTGAATCCCTAACTGCAACTAAGAAACTCTCCTAGATATATACCTAATGCCTTGGAGAAACTCTGCTACAAAATCACCTATAATATTAATCTTCTTTAATTCCGCAAGCTTGTATCCCATCAAACAATTGGACTAGCATTTTTGGTTAACCTTCACCACACTAGTAACCTCCAAATGTTTGGAGACCATCGAAGAACCAATCTCCTCAAAATGATCAAAGCACTCACTATAATAACATTAGGGCAAAACCCTAATCTACAACACTATAGCACCAAGAAAATCAATTATCAAGATGCACTCTTGCCCAAAATAGGCACCTCAAATTGAAAGGCAACCGCTGGTAGTATAGAGGTAGCTAGAATAGGTATGGAGGGAAGACAGAGGTTAATGCAGGTAGTTGGGAGAGCTCCCCTGCATCAATGGTGGGTAGGTATAGCCCCATTACATTTGGTGCCCAAAACTCCTTTTGAAGAAATTCTACTTTATTATCGTGTTCTCTTTAAAATATCATGTGCCTTCAAAACACTTTATACTTTACCATATGCAATCCTCCCAATGAATGTCGACACTTTGGGGCCCATCAAGAACTCAATGGAGTTCCCAAACCACATTAGATCATTGCTCACCATCCAATGCTTTTATCATCTTGTTGGAGACTACTAAGAACTCAAAACCTCGATGGAGGTTCCAAGGCCCATTCAGTGCTTTTCTCCCCCTTTGACACCAATGGCAAATGACAACAATACTCATTTGAAAGATATAGCATTTGGACTTCCTCCGGATTCATTTCATTTTAAGTCTCTTTCACCCCCTATGTCATTTTCTATCTCACAAACATTTTGCAAGGCCACCAAGCATGCTTGTGGCGAGAAGTCAATACTCCCCCTTCACCTGTACTTCCTCTTGATTAAAGAGGAGAGAGCGACCACTCCCAACTTCTGTCAGAGATACTCAAAAGTCTCATTGGGAAGAGGTTTTGTGAAAATTTATGCAATTTGCTCCTTAATCTCAATATAATTCAACTTCACTTCTTTGTCTCCAACTTTCTCTCTCAGAAAATGATACTTAATTGCAATATGTTTTTGTCTTTGAATGCATCACTAGATTCTTGGAAATATTTATAGCACTATTATTGTCACAAAGAATGGAAATGGGTTCACCAAACTCTATTTTCATCTCCTTCAGGATCTACTTCATCCACGATACCTGAGTGCAACAGGAAATTGCTGCAATGTACTCCACTTCTATTGTAGATAAGGATATTGAGTCCTGCTTCTTGCTCAACCAAGATACAAGACTATCACCAAGAAAGAAAGCTCCACCACTTGTACTCTTTCGGTCATCTATACTTTTGTCCCAATCTGCATTTGTGTATGCACTTAGTGTGAAGTTTTCACTCTCAAGATACCACAAACCAAAATCCATTGTAGCTTTCAAATATCTAAATACCCTTTTTACTACCTTGACATGAGTTTGTTTAGGAACTACCTGAAATCTAGCTACCATCCCTACTGCTTGCATTGTCTGGATGTGGCTACATACAACAGACTACCAATCATTGACCTTTACTAAGTCTGATTTGCCGAAGCAGATTCATCATCCTTACTTAATTTACACCCAGTAGCCATAGGTGTATTCATCGATTTGCATTCTTCCATCTTAAACTTACACATCTCTTTTATGTACTTGGTCTAAGAAATAAATATACCCTTGTCTGATTGAGAAATCTATAGACCAAGAAAGAAAGATAACTCGCCAAGCATTGACATTTCAAACTCTTTCTACATTGCATCCCAGAACTCTTTGCACATTGCATCACTGCTACCTCCAAAGATGATGTCATCAACATAAACAATGATCAATAACTAATCACCTTTTGTTTTAAATTATAGTTACGAGACTCGCCCAGACTCGCCAGGACTCGGCGAGTCCCGAGTCGAGTCACCCTGGCCGAGTCCTGGGGGCTCGGACTCGGACTCAGCCGAGTCGTACCGAATCCTACCGAGTCCTGGCTAGACTCGCCGAGTCTAGTAGACTCGCCAAACTCGCCGAGTCCAGGCGAATCCCATCAGCAGGACTCAACAAAAGGCAAGGTTTGAAAGTGCAAAAAAATACATAAATTTTGAATTTTTTTTTAAATTTATTTACTTATTGTGAATGCAAAATAATGTACGCCATGGAGGTTTGTATGGTTTTGGAGGTCTTAATTTGGGCTTGGCGGCGGGGGCACTGCCCCTCGACCCCGCCCTGTATCGCGACAGGGAGCGCGCCCAGGGCGCTGCCCCAGGACCCTGCGAGGGGCGTTGCCCCTCGACCCTGCTGGGGCGTTGCCCCCAGACCCCCACTAGGGGCGCTGCCCCTAGGCCCCCGCAAGGGGCAGCGCCCCTTGACCCCACTAGGGGTGCTACTCCCAAATCCCCGCAAAGGGCGCTGCCCCCAAACCCCCACAAGGGGCGTTGCCCCTTGACCCCATTGGGGGAACTGCCCCCAAACCCCCACGAGGGGCATTGACCCTTGACCCCACTAGAGGCACTACGCCTAAACCCCCACAAAGGGCACTACCTCTCAACCCCATCAGGGCGATTTCCCTAATACTTGAGAATTTGAGATTATGGCTACTACATCATCTAGGACCTATCTTAGACACATTCATAGGAAAGATGCAGGCTCTTTTGAGCCATATACTTCTAGTTATTGTTTTGAATCTTTTGATATGTCATAGATTTCATATTCCATGAGTTTTGTATACATTTGAGTCTTTGACTATATATCTAAGTGTGCTATTGTCATATTTGTTTGGAACATTTGATGTCATGGATTTCATATTCCATGAGTTTTGTATACATTTGAGTCTTTGACTATATATCTAAGTGTGCTATTTTCTTGAGCAACTCAGCTACAATTTGTGTTTATAGTTATACTTATATGATCGATGTATACTTGTGCTAGTGATGAGGACCTTGATTGGGTTGACTGGGTAGATAGAGAGGTTGAGGCTATAGCCATGGCAGAGGAGGAGGCTAAAGCATGAGCAAACACATCCAAAACTAATGTTGGTGAGGGTGGCATGGAGTCACAAGCAGAGACTATGGCTGCAATTTGTGTTTATAGTTATACTTATATGATCGATGTATACTTGTGCTAGTGATGAGGACCTTGATTGGGTTGACTGGGTAGATAGAGAGGTTGAGGCTATAGCCATGGCAGAGGAGGAGGCTAAAGCATGAGCAAACACATCCAAAACTAATGTTGGTGAGGGTGGCATGGAGTCACAAGCAGAGACTATGGCTGCAATTTGTGTTTATAGTTATACTTATATGATCGATGTATACTTGTGCTAGTGATGAGGACCTTGATTGGGTTGACTGGGTAGATAGAGAGGTTGAGGCTATAGCCATGGCAGGAGGAGGCTAAAGCATGAGAAAACACATCCAAAACTAATGTTGGTGAGGGTGGCATGGAGTCACAAGCAGAGACTATGGCTGCAATTGCTACATCATCTACGACCCACCTTAGATGCCTTCGTAGGAAGGATGCAAACTCCTTTGAGCCATAGACTTGTAGTTATTGTTTTGATATTTCATATTTGTTTGGAACATTTGATGTCATGGACTCATATTTTGTACCACACACTACTCTTGGTTCTCAATCGTCGCTTGAGAGCATGGGTTGGAACAAGGACGCACATGATGCAATAAAAAGGACAATTGTAGACTTTTGGTACTACTGCACCATTCCCTTCAATGTAGCCAGGTAATTCTTTTTCGTTCAATTGTTCTAAAATTTATATTTAAATTGTATTATTTTAGAATCTAGATGTATCTCATTATCGAATTCAAATTTAAAGTTGAAAACTTAAAACTTTTCATTTTACACTACTTATGTAAGTAACTTTTCATCATCCAGGATCCTTAGACGCCTTCGTAGGAAGGATGTTGGCTCCACTATGCCATAGAGTCATAGACTTATAGCTATTGTTTTGATATTTCATATTTGTATGGAACATTTGATGTTATGGATTTCATAATCCATGAGTTTTGTATACATTTGACTAATTTTATATATCTAAGTATGCTATTTCCTTCAGCGGCGCAACTACAATTTGTGTACTTTATACTTATGTGATTGTTGTATACTTGTGTATGTGATTAAATTTTCTTTTATTTGTATTGTATTCAATAAAGGGTGCTTGAAACAAGTTTTAAATCCTTAAAAATCTCTAAATTTCTAGAGTTTTTTCAACTTTTTTTCATTTTGCCGAGTCTGCGCCGAGTCCAAGTCCCGAGTCGAGTCGCCCTAGCCGAGTCCGAGTCTCGTTACTATGGTTTTTATGTACAAGTTGTTGCCTACACTGCCTCTTCTGAAACCTTGTTGTTGCAAATATCTATCCAATCTAGAATACCATGCTCTGGGGGCTTGTTTGAGTCCATAAAGAGCTCTTTTTAGTCTACACAAAAAATCTCAATATAGACTTCTTCTAACTCCCCATTCAGAAATGCGGATTTGACATCCATCTAATAGACTTTGAAATCCTTGAACGCAAATAACGCCAAAAACATTTTGATTGCTTCTAACCTTGCTACCAGAGCAAATGTCTCCTCAAAATCAACTCCCTCAACTGGAGCATATCCTTTGCATACAAGTTTGGAATTGTTCTGAATCACTTTTCCATCTTATTTAGCTTATTTTTGAAGACCCATTTGGTACCAATGACATTTTTGTCTTTAGGTCTTGGAACCAACTCTCAAGTTTTATTTTTCTTAATGTGGGTCAACTCTTCTTCCATGGCATCTATCCAACCTTTTTCTTTACTTGCTTTTGTATAAGAACTTGGTTCAATTTTTGATAGTAGGGGAAAGTGTACCTATTCATTTTCTTTCTCAATTCTTCTCCAGGTTAGAACTCCACTGTCCTTATCTCCTATGATTTGATCTTCAGAATGGTTCTTTTGAACATACCTAGTCGAAGTCTTTGTAACTGTACTCTAGTTCACTCTCTGAGTTTTCATCATTATTGCAGATTAAATCTCCATTATCTTCTTCATCCAAAGCCTTAGTAGACTGTATTGTTTCATCAATACTCACATTGACACTTTCTACAATCCTTTTCAACCTTTTGTTAAAGCATCTATATGCCTTACTTGTCATAGAATATCCTAGAAAAATATCTTCATCAGATCTAGAATCAAACTTCCCCAAATTTTCTTCATCCCTTTTGATGTAGCATTTACTTCCAAATATTTTGAGATGCCTGACCGAAGTCGATCTTCCTTTCCACAATTCATATGGTGTCTTTGTAGTCTTTGGCCTGATTTGTGCTTTGTTCAAGTTGTAAACTTTTGTCTAAACCGCTTCTCTCCAATACATGTCTGATAATTTTGCTTGACTCAACATTGTTCTAGCCATCTCCTATACAATCCAGTTCTTTCTCTCAACAACTCCATTCTGGTAAGGAGTTATAGGAGCAGAAAATTGTCTCTGGATCCCATGCATCTCACAGGATTCATCATATCTGTCGAAAGTGAACTCTCCACCTTTAATTGATCTTAGACACTTGATTGTTCTTCCAATTTAATTTTCAACCATTGCCTTAAATACTTTAAATTTCTCAAAGGCTTTTGATTTCTCTTTCAGAAAAGTAATTCTAGTCATTCTAGAATAATCATCAATAAGTATCATAAAATACCTGTCACCTTGAATGCTCTTTGTCCTCATTGGTCCGCATAGATCTATATGAATCAAATCCAAAGACTTTGTTGTAGATTATTCCTTAGTAGGAAATCTAGTCTTTGTTTGCTTTCCCTCATGACATGGTTTGCAACTAGTAGATGG
This sequence comes from Sequoiadendron giganteum, assembly GCA_007115665.2. Lineage (NCBI taxonomy): Eukaryota > Viridiplantae > Streptophyta > Pinopsida > Cupressales > Cupressaceae > Sequoiadendron > Sequoiadendron giganteum. The sequence continues at coordinate 89,181,692 of CM021110.1, read as the reverse complement.
AGGCTTCTTGATCATTGGCATATCCCTTACCATTCCTTTTGAGCTAATCCGCACAAGATCATCAAAATTGATATGCCCCAATCATTTGTGCCAGAGCCAACTCTCTTCTCTTTGTATGGCAAAACAGCTTTGTCCATTAACCTCATTGAGATGATACACATCACTGTCAGTCCAACTTCCTTCCGCAACTAACTCACCAATATTAGTCTTTCTAATTTCACAACCTTTAGCACTAAATGAGAGATTATAGCCTTTATCGCACATTTGACTTACACTCAAAAGATTGTGCTTCAACCCTTATACATATAGGACATCATAAGTTTTTCTCTTTCCACTATCAAGACTCAAGGTACCCTTACAACTTACCGATAATCTTAGCAACTGAGTTGTTACCAAGAGTTACAGCTCCTCCATCAAACTTCTCGAAGTGCATGAACTTGCTCTTGTCTCCGGTCATATGACTTGAACATCGATGTCAATGATCTATAGATACTTCTCTTTCTGAGCATTTAATGCAGTTTGAGCCACCATGGATTTCTTTGATTTTTGTCTATCTGGCTTCTTCTTCCAAACCCTTTATGTTTCACTACTCTGACTTGATGTGTTATTTCTTTTTGTATCCGACATAGGAGGACTCACAAAATTGCTTCTACAATTTCTAGCTATGTGCCCAAAATTATTGCACTTATGAAAAATAATATTGAAGTCAAACAATGATGCAAACATCTTTCTACTAACAAAGTTATTTCTTCTTGCTGATACCTTTCTACAATTCATAGCTTTGTGACCAAATTGATTACAATTAAAATAGTAACTAGAAAGGAATGATTGAACCTGGTATTGTATACTTGTCCTCTTGAAGCTTATCTTCTATTTTGTCTGTGTACTTGAGTAAATTCTTCGTCCACCAACTTGCTCTCCTTGGTTGCCACTGCCTGCTAAGATTTTAAACTTCCATAACCATTCTCTTCCGGATTCTCACCAACTAACTTTATGGGCTGTAGTCACTTTATTCTTCTGTATATCAGTAAAACCAATGCTAGTTTTGATATGCGATGATCTCTGACTTTCTATTATCTGATCCAAGATCTCAACGCTCTTACCAAACAAATTTAGCTGATGGTTTGTTTTTTCTAGATCTTTCCTTAATGACACAATCTCTGCCCCAAGTTTTTCACAATCCTTATCTCTTGTCAGCAAGCTTTCTGTCATAACTTCTTCAATCCTCTTTGCTTCTTCCACTTGAATTTGCAAATCAATGACCATCTTCTCTGCCTTCTCAAGATTCTAAGATAATTTGTCTTTAACTTTCAGTTCTTCGGCAATCCTCTTCTTCAGTCTTTTAATTTCTTTGCCAACACAAAGAAATTCTTCCACAAGATTTACCTCATCATCATAATCATTTTCGGACTTCATTTCTGCATCACCTTCACAAGTTTCCATAGCCATGAATAGTGTCTTTTCTCCTTCATTTCCAAAAGAGCCTTGGTCATCATCATCAGATGAGTAAGAAACTCTTTTGATTTTTCTGAAACTTTTTCCCTTTTGAAAATGACTTTTTCTCATCATTGTTAGAATCTTTGTATTGGCACTTAACCATGAAATGTCCTACTTCACCAAAATTAAAACATTTGAAAGGCAACTTACCTTTGTACTTTCTGGAACCCCTCTGTAAATTTCTAACAAAGTTTGTTTCCTCCGTATCTGACCCATCTTCCGAATTTGGATCATCTTGCTTTTTGGACACTTTGAAAGCCACCTCTTTCCTTGTAGATTTGTCACTATCAATCCTCATCTCATAGGGAATCAAAATTCCATGTAGCTCATCCAAGTGAGTGTATTCAAATCTTTAGCTTCTTCAACAGCTGAAACTTTTACATCAAACTTTTGGGGAAGGGGTGTAAGTACCTTTTTCACAATCATACCTTATTGCATCTCCTCACCAAGACCTCTGATAAAGTTGACAATCTCATCAACCCAAAGCAAAAACGTAGCAATGTTTTCTTCTTCCTTCATTTTCAAACTTTCAAATTGACCTCGGTAGGTCTGGAGCTTTGCTTGTTTGACCTTGTCATCACCTTCATAGATGTGTAATTTAACCCATACTTCATTTGTTGTCCTACAATGCATAATCTTCACAAACTCAAAGTTAGATAAACCGCATAAAATGGCATTCTTGCCTTGGCATTGTTCTCACAAGCCTTCTTTTTGGCCTAATCTCTTCGGGGACTATCAAGGATTTCATATCCATCCACAACTAACTGCCAAATCTCAAACCCTAGGGCCATCAAATGTGCTTCCATTCTTACACTCCAAAAAGCATAACTGGATCCATCGAAAAGTGGCACCTTATTTGAAGACAAACCTTCTTGAGCCACTAAGTGTGCCATCCCAAATCTACCTCAAGTTGTTAAGCTTCTTCCAAGGAACTTGGCTCTGATACCAATTGAAGGGCACACAATATACTGAGGGGGGGGCAAAGCAGGGGAGGGAGGGATCAATCAGTATATTCCAATTTCACTTTTATTCAAACATGAATTACCATTAGTAATTCCTCCAAGCAAAACATCCAAAACATCAAAGTATCAATTAATGATGAAGCAAAAACACACATGCACACATCCACACGAGGTACACCAGATATATGTGGAAACCTGAAATGGGAAAAACCACAGTGAGTAAAGGTACTTGGAGCTACTATCCAAATCCAAATGATATAAGACTTATAGTGATTTGTAGGCACCAACCCACAGGAGACACCAATCCCCATACTCAAGAACTGAACACCACCTCAAATATGAGGCACCTACCTCAATTACAACAAGATATGAATTATGTGGATCTTCCAAATTCAGACTGCGCCATCAGACACATCTGATCTGTTACAGAACATTCTCCCTCTATGTGTATAGGATCTTCAACTTAGTTTGCACACCTGGAAACTTTTCTACTACTTTCTAAGCACACACTCAACAGCATATCATCTCACCTAGGAATGAACCTAGATCAACTATATATATGCATTACAATTATGATTACATTCATATGTCGGCCTAGAACATATTTGCAACATTCACAAGTCGTCCACTGACAATTCTTTAGCCAAACATGTAATAGGCCAAGTCCAAAAGCCCACACGTTACAGTAGAAGAGGGGACAAGCTATGGGTTACCCAACATAGACTCCTAGGGCCACAAAGAACATCTCAGGTTGGCGTAGAGTCCTAACTCTATCTGCAATTATCTGTGTCGGCCAAGGTTAAACTTTGATTCAAAAAGATATGAAACGTGTAGTCAATATGGTCCTGAATAAATTGAATCATGCACTTCCTTCCAAAGTCTTAAGCTGGTCCTATTTTATCTTCACACACTTCCTTCAGCTGGCGCACACTTCCCTTCACTGGCACAAACACTCAGACATCATGCACAGTCAATCAATAGTCATAGACTATACTCTGTCACTTCTAACTTTCTATCCACTGAAGCTCAACCTTTGAAACTCTTGAATCTGATATATCATGAGTAGCCTTATTTTGTTTCCAAACCACAAGCCATAACATTCAACTACGGTAGAATGCAGAGCCAAACACAATGACAGTTTAATAAAGTGCATGAGTAGCAGACCATGGAATACTACTGCAAACACTTCCAAACTACTTCCAACAACTGTAATAGATACAAGATGATATTTCAAGCATACTACAACAGATCTTCATAAGTTGTTTTTTTCCCAGTAATGATAACATTAACATTCTACAACTGATCACACAACTTGTCACGGTACTTTCGGAACTCAAACGCTCAGACATGACATGACAAAAGTAATTACATTTGATTCTCACCGATCTGCTGACCCTATGGCAGATACATTTGACATTAGACATCTGACATTATACCTTTGACCTCAATGACAACATATGTTCAACATTGGAGACTCAAAGAGAACTCCAAGGAAAATAGAATTTCTTCTTAGTAATTGATTTTATGACTGTTTTAAAGAATGGCTGTGTTTTTATATGATCTGAGACTACTTTTAGGGAGTTATGTGGTAGAATAGTATGGGAGGAACGGCAATTTTTTTTAAATCAACCACTTTGGACTTTTCACACTACAGCCTCTTTCTCAATTGGCAAAGCTTTTATCACATTCAAAATACTATATTAAAACCCCAGAAATGGTTATTGGTAATTTTTCCATTTAACACTCATACAAATTTTGTATTACACAATAAATCTAATAGTTTCATATTATATGGCACGTTTTTTATAACCAAATATGGATTTAACAATGTTCAGTGGATAGTCAAGTTTATAAATTAATCGTCAAAAGAGCCAACTTTTATGCATTTTCTTCATGTTTAACAAGAATCTGATAAAAACATTGGACAAGAGGGAGACAGTGGGGGAGATGGACAGAGGAAACTATTTGTTCAAAGATTTCTGGATTTGATTGTGTACAATTTTTTGCATCAACGTTTCGGATCACACTCCGTGATCCCTCATCAGGATGAAAGCAGAGAGCAAGGAGAAAAAATGATGGATCACGGAGTGTGATCCGAAACGTTGATGCAAAAAATTGTACACAATCAAATCCAGAAATCTTTGAACAAATCTATATGGATTGTGGAAATCTGATATCATTAGAGGAAACTATTACTTTTGAAGAAGGTTGATTTCGTCCCTTGCATACTAAAAGTGGAAACATATTGGACTGATTCGTGACAATCTTAGAAGGGTACATGTACTCTAAAATCCTACTGAATTCATTTCTTAGTAGGTTAAAACATTAATGAACTTTCAATATTTATTTGTATTTAGTGACTGCAATATTTTCATACACTTATGTAATGCCTCGATAAAGGCCCAATATTTTACTGATGGCCCAAGGATAGCCCTCAGGATGTCTTAATCTTCTATTTAACAAACTTAGTGGAAACATAAGAATAGGATACTCGTTTATACTTTCTTACATAACCTATATGTGTTCCTCAGAAGTGATACCATGCTTATACAAGGGTGGCATGCAAGTGAAACATGTGATTCAATTCTTAGGGCTCCCCAAAACACATGAAATGCTGATGCTCCACTATTTATGTCCTATAGAAAGATAAAAAGATACTACTACAATTAGTTTCCAAAATGTGTGCCTGCATGTGAGAAAGACTTCATATTTATACAAGGAGCGGGCAACAAAGAGAAATTAATTTTATCTTCATGTATGATCTCATTCTTCCAAGAATTTCCAACATACAAGGGGACAAACAAATTGAAACTCATTTGAATTTATACTTTATAAAATTGAGCTAGTTGTATGTGTTTCTTGCGTGTCAGAAAGTCCTGAGCGTTACCTGTATTGGATCATCCATCCCTTCTTTGTTAGCAATAGTCTCTATTTCTAGTCCTTGACAACACAAGGCTCCCTTTCAATACAGGGTGCTACATCATTCGCAATTAATTGGACTAGCAATGCTCCCACCACGAAAGGACCTTTTTCAAATCTGTCCGCCTACCCATGGTCTACTCCTAGGAAAGAAATAAATATACCATGTTCAAATTCATCGAATGTGCCCAACAAAGAGATTCTGATTTTCCCTGGACAAACTTTCCGGATGAGCAGAGACAAACAAAGTGACCTCTAGACAAAAGCACTTGGAATTCTCTTATGCTGGCTTAAATCCGAAAACTCTTTCCTCTTGTATGTATTTAATTAGATTATATGAATATGTACTAATGTTATGGTAAGCTGGGCTTCCAGTTAGGGTAAAATTTGTGATCAGATTAACTAGTGAAGAAAGATAGTTTCCAAAAAGCATTAGACTCTTGCGAAATGAAAATTCACAAGCGAGCCTTGGTCACATTATACCATAAGATTAAGAAGTGAGCCATGTAAGCATGCATTGAATTGTAAGTGTAGTGTCATTTACATTGAATTAGCAGATTACCTTTGGCGATCTGAGAGAGCAGTGCAAATGAGGAGGTTGGAAGGGAGATCCGAATACGGGGGCTGGAGCAGCATCCCCTCACACATGTTTCATCTGCCTCTCCTGTCATACCCATCTTCCCAGTACACTATACTCGAGATTTAATTTCTCAGCTAAATGATTTAATTTCCCGGCTACTTATTATTTATTTATTTTATTTCTATTTGAGCAATGGCATGCCTCACCTTGTCGTGACTGTTGGCAAAACTAATTGTGGCCTCAGGCCTTTGACTCTCAACTATTTATTATTTATTATTTACCTATTCTTTTATTAAAATATTTGAATTGTGCGTCACTTGGATTCGTTCATTATTAAGGGAATTATAATGCATTTATATATTAAAAGAAATTACTAAGCAATTACGCACGTTTGCTGCACCAACCTTACGTTAACAAATATTAAAACTTTTTTATATTACCACGCACTTCATTGCATTTTAATGTATCGATAGTATGTGTTGTTTGGTGTCTTTTCAAACTTTCTATAAAATTATTGAATCGATCTATGAGACTTGATTAAGGTATAAGGTGGGAAGCTAGTCGCTTCCCTCTCTTAACAAAGCAAGTTTCAACATTGTTCTTCAACACCATCAAGTCTTATTCTTATAGATGTAAATATATGTAAAAAAAATTGCTAGTATAGAAGATCTAAAGTCCTCAATTTCCAAGCCACACAAGAAATTGAGAACTACAAACACAAATTTCACAAAATACAATTGTCCAGTCTATTTGTTTTAGAATTAATATTACATATCAAGTAATAATTTTTTGTCACAATGTTTCTAGTCTCCTCTTATTTAGCTTCAAGGTTCTTTTAATGCCCAACAATCAACCCCAGCAAAATTGGATAAGACCCAACCAATAAAAAAAAATGTTTGAAACAATGACTAGCAGGGATTTGCATATTGATCAACATTTTTTGTCATCATGTGTGAATGCCACCTAAATTTTAACCAAAGCAAAGAAAGGTCATGAAGATGAATTGAATATGCAAAGAAAAGTTAACCAATTTGAACATGAAGGAAGTGACTCAAAGGCTCCAAGTAACATCCCCATGTTGCAAAGCCAACCTATGGTTAACAAGAGGTTTGATTAGGGTTAGGGTTCATCTTACGAACCCCCTGATTGAACTAGGGTTGAAATCCTATAGTGGAACATTTTATTAACATTTTCAAACAAGAGAAATAACATGATATCAAAAATAGCATTTGTTATTATCTTGAAGAAAATAAATTCATTAAAATAGTAATGTATTATTAGTCATCTTATAACTTATTAATTGTTATATCTCGACAATACTAAACATCATTAAATAGTTATGTTATATCTTATATATTATATTATATTGGAATACTAGAATTAGTTTGGTATGGTGGTGTGTTTCTCATTTGGCTTTGCTTTAGATGCTTCAATAGACCAATTGCACATTGAGTTGAATGGGGATCACAGTTTCAGAATAATAGTTATTCTGGGATATTTCCAAAACCCTTTTGGTTCTAAAACCCTAAGAGTAAGATATTTGTTTTCAAAACAAATTTTAAGTGAGAAAGGAAAGGTTGGTCACAAGTTATTGCTTAAAATAAAGCAATGGGAGCTAATTCTCTCTTGCTAGAGAATAGGAGGATTCAAGACCACATTGTCCATGGTGTGGGGCCTCTCTCGGAATATTAGGGTTCTTAATCTCATAATAAGCATAAGTTGGTAGGAAACTAATTGTTTTCCAATCAGCCAAAAATTGTACTTCTTCGAGAAATAAAGCTCTATAATATAGATGTCCTTTTACTTTTGTCCTCGTGGAAAATTTTGCAAGGAAAAGCAATGGATGTGTCTAGTGCATAATGAGGTCCCTATATTCTTTTGAGTCTAACTTATTTGAAGGTTTTGTTCATAGGTAAATATCCTAACTAGATATGTTATTATTTCAAGTCTTATAGGGAAAACATTTTTTGTTCAATGTTTATGTATTTAATAGTCTTATCCAAAAGAAAAAAGTTTGGGAAAACTTATCAAATCAGTTAGTGCTTCTAAGGGATTAGAAATTTCCCCTAGGGTGAATGCAATTATTTTTTATAGTAGAGGATAAATGAGGTAGAGGGAGTTGCAACACTCAATCAAGAGTTGATTTTAAAACTAAAACTTGCATTTTGGATATCATCTCTAAAGAGGGTACCTTCACTTGGAACAATAGAAGAAAGAGATTTTGATATATTAAGGAGAGGATCTAAACTAATTTTTAGTATCACCTCATGGATTCAAAGAAATGTGGATTGAAGATTCTTTTGTTCTTTTGGTGGCATGCCCAAATCACTTTTCACTATGTTTGGTGGTTTAGATGAATGCACCCCCTTTGTTCTCTCCTTTCAAATTTGAGCTTATGGGGCTTCAGTATAAGTATATACACAATTTTATAGCATCTTGGTGGTCTAAATGTCCTTATTGTGATGGAACCCTTATGTTCCAATTATTAAAGAAAATTATGTGTGTTAAATGTTTCTCTTTTAAAGAAATAAGGAGGTTTTCAAAAAAAAAATGGAAAAGGCTAAAGTCGTGGAGAATTCAGCCAAGGTAAGTTTTCCTATTGAGTCAGGCCTACATAGTAACCTCCAAGAAGAAAAGTCTAGATTGTTGTTACCATAGGAAAATTGTTTCTTTAAGGACAATATTAGTTGGCATCAAAAATCTTGTGATTGGTGGATTCTAGAAGAAAGATAAAAAGTATTTCATTCGACGACTAATGAGAAGACAATCTAATAGGATTACATCAATTCAAACCTTTTATATTATTCTAATAGATTCCTCAAAGGATATTGTGGCCGAAGTGACATCTTTCTTTGCAAAATTCTTTAAATTTAAGGTCCAAGTGGAAGACTAGGTCTCTAGCTCCCTATTGGTTAAAACACCCTTTCTTCTAAAAGAAGCAAATAAGATATATTTATTAAGCCTTTTAAATTTGAAAATGTTCAAGATATGGTTTTCAGTATAAAGGTGGATAGAGCTCCAAATCTAAATAACATCTATGTTGCTTCTTTAATATTTGGGGATATTTCAAAAATGACCTTAAGAGAGGATCCATTGGAGTCTAATAAAATTATAAAAAGATTCAAATGTAATTTTTAATCTTTAGTCCCTAAAAAGGCTAACACTAATTCTTTTATTATTTATACTTAAAAGCTTTGTGCAACACTACTAACAAAATCATTTCTAAGGAAAGCGATGAACATCTAAAATCACTTCTCACTATGCTCAGTTTAGTAGAACAAGGTGGCTTTGTTGAGGGGCATTGAAACTTGGATGGAATTATTATCACTCATGAAAACTTCCACTCCATCTCTAAAGATAAAATCAATAATGTGATTTTCAAATTGTTTATTGTCAAATATTATGATGGAGTATATTAGACATTCTTAAAAAATGGTGATTTTGGCATTTGTCTTTGCTCCAAGATGGGTATGTTAATTGCTAAGTATAGTTTTTGGAGCTTGGTCCTCTATCCTAGTGAATGGTATTCCGACATAATTATTTCAAAACTCTCATGGTATAGAGAACCCCCTCTCCCTGTAATGGGGAAGTGTGTTTGTTGGGATGGTGTTAGAATCCTCTCTAGGTGTGCAAACAACTAATTATAGAAAGGAACTTTGTCATGGTGATCAACATGATAACAAAAGGTTTCTACGCTAATTGATAACTCAATAGGTTTGTAGGGGATTATATTTCCTTAAGATGACAATTTAAGGAAGCTACATCTTTATATTTTTGCATAGCCTATAATCTTCTATTAAATTTTCTTGGAGTGGACTAAGAGTCCCTAAAGCCTCTTTATAGTGGCCTCCCCTCTTCATGGGAATGACTTGAAAGCTAATTAAATTTTAAACCTTCATAGGGGATTCCCAATTCCCTAGTACCATTTGGCCAATTCACCAAAAACTAGTGAGTGGTGATAATTAAGGGAATTATAATTAAAGTTTATGGAGGTGTATTTTCAATAAATGTTAGTTTGGCTTATTCTTAATTACCACATTAAGGACTAACACATGGGAGCATAATTTATAGAGCTGGTTGTATTGGTTAGTTTTGTATAAAATTTTATCATGGTGGATGTTTAAAAAGTGGTTTAGGGCTAGTTGTATGTTCTTGTAAGGCCTAGCCATGGACCCATGCTACATCAACTTGGTAAGCACACAAATATATTTTTTAACAATCGAAATGATGCATAAATTACATAAAATACAATTGTCTCATACAACATGATGACACACTCAAACCACAATAAGACATCACTTTGCTTAAGCTATGTGGCACAAGTGGAAGACTTCAAAACACATTGAGATATAATACCATGGTTAGAACTAAAAATGAGGCATGGGTAAGTCAAGATTCCCAAAATTATTGGAACACCATCCACTCCTCTCTATCCAACCACCCTCCAAAGCCCACTAGAACACATCACATAGAAAATATATTGATAAAAAAATATCTCTTTTATCAAAGGTCATCCAAAATCCTTGACCCACTATAAGGTATTGGAATGTCCACAAGTTTGATCTCATCAAGCTTCTTCCAAGGTTGATACCTTAGTATTAGATTTTTGAAGGTTTGAGTGTTGAACTTCAAGAAAGTTTGACACCCCACCTAGCATCAAACTTCATGGAAGCCTGATACGTTAGTATCAGCTACATGGAAGCCTCATACCCTAGTATTATACTCCACCAAAGTCTAATACCACCACACCAGGTATTAGACTTCTCAGAACGTTGATACCACTCCTTCGGGTACTAAACTTCTTCAAATTTTAATACCACTCCTTCAAGTTTAAAATGTTAGAGTAATCATGCATTAGCTAATAATTAATTAATCTTTAATTGATTATTAGTCTAATTTATTCTCATGCAATTAAGCTAAAATTAGGAGTGGTTTTATGCTTCATGGTTTTGCTCCAATATAGCACTCAACCCTCATTGTAATTATTGTTCGAGCTTCCATATTTTCTTGATAGTCTCTTGCTTTTGTAGCTTTTTCTTCTCGAGGAATATTGCACATATTGTTTGCAGCCTACCTGGAGTTTTTTTTACAAGCACCTCTAAAACTGGTGAACCTCTATTTTTTGTGGTTTTTTGCTAAATTTGGTGGAGATTCTCTTTTGACCTACTCAACCCCTCTTTGTTGGGATTTTTAATTTTGCACTTAATATTCTAGAGGTCATATCTCAGCCATACGGTGGTTTTTTCCAATGTAATTTTTTTTGAAACAGGGTAGAATTTCAAGGTCTTCGCAGTGATGCAAGTACTTTCTAGTTTTGACTTTTTGTTTTTTCCATAATTATTTTTTCTCAATTTTGTTGTTCAATTCTCATTTTGGAGACTTCAATAGACCATCTCTTCTACATCCAGACTCCTTTTTGGGTGTCATTTTATTTTAAGTGCATTTTTTTTGTGTACTTCATCATGATGCTACCAATTTCCTCATTTTCTGCCAAAGAATTGTATTTTCAACATGTAGTCCTTTTCTGGACATTATGGGCTTCCACTATATGTACTTAGATTTTTATGTAGATACACTACGATAAAGTGCCATTTTGGTGTATATTTTTTGGGGATTTTGCACATATTGTTGTCTTTTATAATTGCACTATGATATAAAGTGCCATGGGGGGTTGATGTTTTCCTATGGTTTCCATCACACCTTTGTCAAGTGAGTTTCCCTTCCATGACAATAATGAATCCTAGAGATTCTTGCCTCAGAGATTCTTGCCTCATGTGTGTGTGCCTTAGTTTGCACACACCCTTTTATTTGTAGGTTATTTCTCCTACATGCACTTCTTGGTTTCACATAATTTCAGTGTACCTATCATGACTCTCCCTTTTTAGCATTATGGGGGGGTTTCTACTATTGGTGTTAATGCTTCCTTGGTTTCACGATTTGATTGATCTATGTATCTAGTTCTTGTTCATGTGTACCTCCAAATGCAACGTACATCAGTGGTTGATTACATGCATTTCAACGAGTTGAAGCATTTACTATATGGACACTCTCGTATTCCTTCTTTTGGAGGTTCTTCATTTCAACACCATATCAGTCATCATTTGGTAGCAGTCTACAGTTTCATGTTTCAACGATGTTTTTCATGTTCCTTTATTTTTAGGATATTTTTTTGGTTGGAGGCTTCTTAGACCTTCACACCTTGATTTGGAGGCTTTTTAATCCTTCATTTGTCTTTCTCTCTTTTGGAGAGGAGATTTGTCCTGCTGTAGTTTTCTCCTTTTCTCGAGTTATGAGAGGCCTTTTGTTTGTACATGGATACCTCACTAGTCCTTGTTTGTCGTAACCCATCATGCATTCTATTTTTTAGGGTTTTTAGCTACTCCCTAAGTTCATCTTAAGGGGGGGTGTTAGTGTAATCATGCATTAGCTAAACTTAATTGATTATTAGTCTAATTTATTCTCATGCACTTAAGCTAAACTTAGGAGTGCTTTTATGCTTTTAGGGTTTTCCTTCTATATAGCACTTGACCCTCATTGTAATTATCTCTCGGGATTTCATATCTTTTTTGATAGTCTCTTGCTTATGTAGCTTTTTCTTGTTTAAGGAATATAGAAATTATATGTTTGCAGATCTCTTGCATGGAAGGTGTCTTTGTTTTTTGTTTGATCGAGTGGCTTGTGGCTTTGTGTTTTTTCATAATTCTAACATAAAACTTCTTTGAAGTCAATAGACCTAGGCTCAATATCAAACTTCACCCAAGTCTAATACCTCAAAAACTTGGTATCAAACTTCTCCCAAGTCTGATACCTTGACACAAAGGGACAAAAGAAACTCTAAGGCATAGAAAAAACTAGTAGGCTTAACTTTCACACTCAACAAGGCATAACTTCCTTGATTTATAAACTATTGTAAAATAGTTTAAGGAAAAAATTCAAGGGATTATGGAGAAAAAATTTGCCACATGAGAGCCTCAAAAAGGTCTCAAATCCTAAGAACATAACACAAGGATACACTAAATCCTTAACCTAGAATGAACTACATGCAAAACATGAGAAATAGATACAAAAATCAAAGCTTGTTCAACACCAATGTCAAGACATGATCAAAGAAAAAAGGGAATCAAACCATTATGATAATATGATAAATATTCACCGAAACACATTCATAAACATGATTATAACATATAATAATTTAATCCAAACATGCCCAATTATTAAGATTATAGGTTACAAACATGTCAATGTCCTCGTAGAAACATGTGTGAAAAATACCAAACAATTATAATTAACCATTTCCTTAAAAGGGAAAGATCATTCTAAACATATATGGAACAAAACCCAAATCATAAGATATACAAAATTATGACTATGTAATAATTATAAAGGTTGCACGAACCCTAATTACAAAGATTACAATCGACAATTAATTGAGTTCATAACATAGTTACAAGATGAAGGCTACTTCCCAATATGGAAGGATCACACTCCAATACATGAATGACACATGGAATATTGTTACAATTCCTCAAATTTTCCTTATATACATTACATCATTTTACAAAAATAAGAAATTAAAGCAAGGAGAGAACCTCCAATTATACACCATCCAAAGCTCCTCCAAATGGAACCTCTAAGATCTCAAATCCCCAACGATGGTTCTTGTGCCACCCAACCATATGGTACCCTTAGCTCCACCCCACCACACTAAGAGATAGTCGCTTAGGCACAAGCACATCACTCACACAAAACAAGGAGCATGGATCACAAACATGCCAATCAATATAAATAATCATCAAATACACATGACATAAAATGAGATAAAAAATCATCATAAAATACACGACACAATCATGATCAACATCACATACATAATGGACCAAATTAATTAGGATAATCTAATTAAATAATACACATGCTCAAGGGGATGGTATCACCAACAATAATCAAAAGGGATCATCCACATCACATAACATACATTACAAACATAAACATATGCAACCATGGTTTCATAGAAAATAAACATAAACATGTGCAATCAAGTCTCTTCCAGTCACAAAATGCTTAGAGATAGGTCTCTCATTGGACACCAAGTCCAACAACATCAAAGATGAGAAATAATACCTGATCTAGTGAAGGAGTGTCATCACAATAGCTCAAAGGAATGGATAAGAAAAATTAGTTATGTATCAAATTTTCCATGCGAGGAATCCAACCAACAAGGAATAATGCTCCTTGATTAGGGATGCCTTCTATATTCATACCAAGCCTATATACACACTCTGGTTATGCCATATGAACCAATATCTTTATTATTTTAATTACCTAATGTCTCTAGTTATCACTTAATTAACAAACTCTTCACCTATCATGCCATTGGGCCCCTATATCTTTATTATTTTAATTACCTAATGTCTTTAGTTATCACTTAATTAACAAACTCTTCACCTATCATGCCATTGGGCCCCTTTGTCCTCCAACTAATTTCAAGATCCACTCCTTTCCTACACCCTACACCTCAGCTCCTAGGTTCATCACGTCACAAAATTATTTGGGTGTGGCATATATTTTAAAGCAAAATTTTGAGATACAAAAATAAACATGATCTCAACAATTTCTATATAAAAAATCATCAATGAGACTTCTTTCCCCACATTAAAACTCATTTGAATTCACTCACAATTTCATTTTTCTAAAATATTTTTACATGAAAAGACCATAAAATAATCTCTAATCCACTATTGAAAAAAGCTTCAAATTTCAAAATCAAAAATTTAAAATTCTAAGGATACCCTTTGGTTTCAAAAATGAACAACACTGTACTTTTACAATAAAATTTTTATTTTTTAAATTCTAAAATAAAATCCATAACCATGACTCAAAATGATCATTTTTTACATTTTTCAAATAATTTTTAATAAATAGAAAATGAAAAAAATAGGCCATATGCTTCCATAAGGGTAAGCATGGCATTACACAAATGAAATCATTCAAAAGAAATAAGTAAAGGGCCATAATTACCTTTAGGCTCATAAAAAAATAACAATTTTCTTTTCAATTTCTCCAAATGGAGAGGCAAATCCAAAAATAAATGGATAGAGTGTACCTTCAATCTTCCCAAGCAATTTAATTCCTAACCCAAACCATTCCATTCTCGAGTGAATCCGCTATTTCCCATTTTTCAAAAAATCAATGAAAAAGACAAGTATTTTTACCTTTATGCCTTGTCTATTTTCCAATTCTCGTTTCACTTTTCACTTTATTTCTATTTTCTTAATTTTTATTTCCACAAAATACACATGGCAATTAAATTAAAATGCATAATTCACTTTTTTCAAGGATAAACATAATAATACAATTTTATTCTTTTTTAGAATTTAAATAATTCAAATTGAACTTCTCACACAAAGAAATATTTTTGATCATAATGAAACTATTTGCAATAATTTAATATCATTTCTAATGCATATTAAATTATTATTTTTCCTTTCTTTTCTTTCTCAATTTTCTTGATTCTCAATGCATTAGGCACTATTCACACACAAGATTAAATCATGAAATAAAATTGCATGATAACAGAAAAATAAACAACTACAACATTAATTACTTTTTTTTAATTGGTTTTCCACAACACATTGGTTCATAATCACCACCAATTCAAATTTGAAATAATAAGGGAAAACATGTCTCATCTCACACTCAACTTAGTGCAATAATGGATACCAAACAAATAAGCTCAAAGTGACATCTTTGATATAACCAAAGTTGGGAAAAACTTAGACCTACATAATCAAGTGGAAAAATAACCATGTACCTATATTCACTCAATGCACACATCAAGTGTACCTTTCAATATATAATAGTTGAAACACATGAAAATCATCCAACGGGGTTCAACGTCATATAAACATATAATCATGATACATATATTGATATCCATGAAAAAAAAGAACTATGATAAAATAAACGTATAAATAATAACACGTGCATCTCAAGGAATACAACAATAGTGAAATACATCAAGTCTTCATAAGGAACTTGGCACACTATCATATATGCATCACAGTGTAACCAAAACACCAATAGTCAACATGTTAAGGAATAGCGTCTTGAAATGTGTGGATGGTCTAAATACACCATACACCACTCAAAGTAACAAGTTCAAGCACAACTTATGCATCCCTTGATACATAGTTAGAAAATAACACCAAAACCAAGATGTCTCAAAACAATTAATGGGTGGGGCATTTCAATTCTAAGTGTGGGAAAGGTTTTTTTGTTTTCCAAAGTGACATGTAAAGGCATTAACTAAAGGTTGACGATCCCTACAATAGAGGTGGAGTTTGAGATAAATATGAATGCATTTTTTAATTGTCATGACATGACTTATGTAAGGTTTGTAAGATCATTGCTTGGAGAGAATTGTTTGGGTGTCTCAATCCCTCTACACTTCAAATCCACCATAAATAAATATCTTATTTCTTGAATATTGCAAAAGTTGTTCCAAATATAACTCAATATTTATGGTTGCTTCATCTTCTATTAATAGTCCAATTTAGAAATATGAAAAAAAAAAATTATGGAAGCACCAATAAAGGATGCTACAATGATTTTTCCTAGGTTTGGTGATTTAAAGTATTGGATAGACTGATAAAACCTAGTAATGGAAATTGTTTGATGTATTTTCAAATGAAACTACTAGTGATAAAGTGCATAATGGTTTCTACCTTTAGTGTCAGCATATTGTTCAAATCATAAAGAGGAAGAAGATTATTCATAGAATTAATTTTATATCCTTAGATATGTCAGCCAAGTTTCTTCCATAGTTTTTGTGCAAGGGTCTTGATTAAAATAGGGTCTATTGAGCACAATTTGATTAGACCCTTGGCTTTACAATCCATAACAACATATTGCATAGCCAAATTAAGATTTGTAGGCCTTGAAACATTCTCATCAACAACATCCCGTAGATCTCAATCTATCAACAGATGCTCCAAATTCAACTTCCACATCTCAAAAATTATTTTCATAATATTTATCCACCTCGATTCTCCTTGATGAACTTGTCATTTGAAAATTCTTGCAACAAGATCACAAAGTATCTTGTACACAAGCTCCCACTCAAATTTGGATTAATCCAAAACACCCAACCCACAACTGAAACCAAAGGTGATTAGGCTATGATACCACTTGTAAGGAATCTAAGGTAGCGAAACAACTTCCTACACTAATCTTGAGAGGATAATAATGCAAAACTTTACAGATCTTTTCAAGAGTTATAAAAATTTAAATAGAAATAAACATAAATATCATGCATACCATAACATAGTGATCTACGTGGGGAAAACTCTTCTGGGAGAAAACCCACACACTCCAAAATCCGCCCAATATATTATTCAGAAATCACAAATATTACAATATACTTGCAATGCAAGCTTCTCATAGGATTGTCACTAACTAGAGATCCAAAGACAACATGACGGCTATCAAACTCTTAGAATACATCACACTACTCATTCATAATACAACACCCTCATAAAATAAATTTTCCTTCTAAGGAAAGACAAGCCAACAAAATATCTACCATCAGATTTGAGACCTAATGATAATGGTCCATATTTACAATATATCATTAATTTTATGTATGTCAATAGTCTAATATATGGGTGAAAACACAATATTGTGTCTCACTTTTTGGGTAATGAACTTTTTCGGGCTAGGAGGAACATTTATAGTGTGTAAAATCTTCTCTCAAAGGCTGATGCAGGAGGGTGTAAGAGCAATCTTGAATCAACCAAAATAAATGTTTCTTTTCAATAAGGGCTAAATTTGGTAAGTTACTATTTTTAGTAAGTTTGTATATATGCATGTATGGGCATGAAATCTTACAAAGACCTCCAGAGTGGTAAATTGAAGCCAATATCGAAGAAATCACTTCAATATCATTTGTCATTTTAGAGATATTAAAATTTCAATTTCTGAAAATCTTGTTAAAATATTCAAAGTCAATTTTGAAGTAGTTAGACGCTCCGAATGGGCCTAAAATTTGGTGGAAAAGAAAAGTAGTCCACTTTTAAGTTTTACTTTTTAGGGATGTGTCTTCTCAAGAGCTTTCTAAAAAGGTATTATAATTGAAAATCTAACAGTCGGATTGAAAGTTATGACCCCACAAAGTTGCACTACCAAATTAATAAAATTTTGAAATTTCTTGAGGAAGTTACAATTTTCAAAAGATTCTAGGGCGGTTACACCTTCCAAATAAAGGATGTGAATGGGGATCACAGTGGGGAGGGCAGAGCAGAGCAGATTGTGGCTTTCATTTGCAAATTTACAGATTTATGTAATCAGAAAGCCCATGTGATGTCAATTGTAATGTTTTAATTCCATTTTCATTTTAGTGATAATAAAAAATCTTTGATTTCTTCTTGAATTTTGTCTGTGCAATTCTTTGTTGTTGTTGTGAGTTTTAGATTGTAAGGGGAGTACCCTTCATCAAAGGTTGACCTTCACTCGAAGTTGTTTGGCATAAAATAATGTTTTTATGCTATAAAATGATATTTTGCATGATGACCTTTGCTCGAAGGACCCTTCATGTGAAGGTAACACGTTTGTTCAAAGGTCCTTTGAACAAAGGGGTTAAGTATGATAGGTTTGGCTTCTACATCAAAATTTCTTTAGTAAATTCAATTTCAAATCTTAGGTTGGACCTTCAGATGAACTTAAATTGACAAAATATTTTGCAAGATCGTAGCCCTCGAAACGAGTTTTCCAACAAGTGTAGTTTTGATATGTTTTCATTTTATCACGTATTTAATTTTCATTTTTTACTGAACATAGGTTTTTCTCTAAACATCAAGCTCTTTATTCTGCAGACGTGGAAAAATAGTAAACCATTGTAAAAAAATTCAAAAAATACCCTTGCCCTAAGTATTGATGTCCTTGTTCCACCAAAAAAATGGATTTCGATATATACACAAAGTTATGTTAGACGACACACGTATATCCAAATTATAGTTACAGTGACTTCAAAAATTAATTAAAAAAAAATGTAACAAAAAATTATGAAAAAATATCCTTGCCTTAGATATTGATGTTGAGAATCTATGTTTCAAAAATTAGAAATCCTTTATAGATATAAAGTTATGTTGGGCGACACAAACGTTACTTTCTAAAAATGTTGTTTTCTATTTAAAACTAGTTATTAAAGGAGATATTGCAAGATTCATGATTTATTTCTAAAAAAAATAAATTAAAATATATTTAGAATCTACATAGAAATTGCCACAAACCACTAGTTCACATCATCTTCAATTTTTTAATGGTTTGTTTGCTATAGGTCTCAAAAGATGAAGATTCAGTTAAAAATGTTGATTTAAATGTCCAACTTGGCCAAAAAGTGAGACACAATATTGTGATTTCACCCACATTTTAAATTGTTTTTGTTAACACACATTTCACTCCACGCTATGCTCCCATTGTATATTATACCTATCGGTGTAACTAGTATAAATATATTAAACACATCCTATCAACAATAAACCTTATGTTGGCAATAAGTATTATCATTGATGCCAAATTGTGTGCTAAAGTGTGTATATTACTTTGGAGTTAGATGATGTGCAGTGATATCTATTGGCATATAGTCAACAATGTTGTTAGATGAATTAATGATGATTTATTTGTTGTCTATGTGTGATGTGAAGGTGGGTACATTTGTTCTAATATGTTTCATGCATACATACTTTGATATCATTCTTGTTTGGTGTACGCACATTGAGATAAGTTGCAAAAATTCTACCACTTGGCATTTTCAGTGTACTTTGAGGCAAAGTCATGGTATTTTGGTTTGCATCCCTTCGTAGTCCAATCTTTTGTCTTGCGGCTTAGAAGTTAAGGTGTTCGAGATGTGAAGGTGTTATATCCAAAAATCTAAGTCTTTACAACTTCTGGAGCAATAATTATAAGTGAGAGTCTTGATCTATGCTCAGGTAGAATAAAGTGGTTAATGAAGGTGTGTTGGAATGCTCTGCATTCCTCTGAAAGTGAATTGTTGGCATTGTGGTTTTGAGGACATATTCAATAATGATCAAAGCATACTATATTGTTGTGTCAATTGGTTTGGTGGTTTGCAAGTGTGATTTTCAAATGATAGAGTTGTACAACTAGTTTTGGGATACTCTGTTTCATCAATTCAACATGTTTCTCTTCTTGTGCCAGCCCATAATGATCAGATACTTCAAGAAAAGGTTGAAGAGATATTGTGCATAGTCTACATTATTCATATCTTGGTCCACATGATCACAAAGGATGCAATTAGGGCAGTTACTGGTATTTGCGCCTCTAAACTAGTTGTGATGCTAATTTTTTTAAAGAATGAAACAATTATGGAGCTCATAGATGCTAAATTTGATAGGAGTGTTGAACAAGACAACTGAGAGGGGGGTGAATCGGTTATCACCAAATTAAACCTTAATTCATTCAACGAAACTAATCCTTAACGTTGCTTAAAAGATTAAACATTAAGTGCAAGTGTAGAAACTAAAAACCATAACACAAACACAACAACACCAGATTTGCGTGGAAAACCCAATAAGGGAAAAACCACGCTGAGGATTAAAACTCACACTATAGAGAATATCAAAATTGATTACAAGAGGCTCACTACCAAAACAAGGACTTGCTATCTGGATCAAGACGCACTGTCCAATAGGCCTAACAACCTAGAGGGCTCACTCCCACAGAGATACAAAGAAGATAGAAGAGATGTGTTAAAGAGGGAAGACAATATCAATGCAACAAAGAAATCCGCCACAATTTTCTCAACCACTCGCAGGCATGCATGAATGATAGAGTACACCTTCTACTCACTACATCTAGAAACTCAATATTTAGGCTTCACGCTAATCTGCCACACTCGCATCACACACACTCACTGATTCACATCAATCTCTCATCTATCTACTCTATTTCTTTGCACGTATCACTTTCTTTCTCTTGTCCTTTTTTCTGCCACTAACTCATCCTGTATTTATACCATCTTCAACTTTGAAACATATTCAAAGTCGACCATCCAACATTAAATTCAAATTAGGTTGGTGCCAAAACATCATAGGGTGTAATTAGAATGAGGGTGACCCAAACACACACTTGATAAGGACCCAAATAGATCCAACATTCTTCATCAACTTCGAAGATAGTGTTCAACACAAGGTCGGCCAAACTAGTGTAAAACATAGAACAATTAAGCATGAACCTTCTAGATACCAAAATTAACTTCATCATGATCATAACAATTCATCTCTCAAACCACAAGTCATAAGACTTTATCAAAGAGAAATCTGAACCAACATTTCTCTCAGACCTCAACCAAAACCACAGAAAACCATAGTTCACAACTAGTGAACATAACTCACACTATACAATGAATCAACAACCAAAAATCTGGATATAGAAACTTCCAACAATCACTATCAACATGTTTGAAACAACAAACATAGGAGCAAAACCCAAAGAAACCACTAAACACCTAAAATCTTTCTTCAATAAAATTTTCTCAATATCCTCAACATATAAAACCAATAACCTGCAACCATGACATCAATGACAACACCAACTAGTTGATAACCAAATGACCACTTGACATCAATGAAAACACCTTCATTCTTCTCATTCTTGCAACAAAGAGAACCCTAATAATTAAGGATATCATTGATCCTAGTGTCCAGTATGCATCAATGGGGATTTCATATAAGATTTACTTCATAAACAAAGAAGGGTCTACCACTGCCACCACAATTCACACCACACATCAAATTATAAAATAAGGTGCAAACTTTGATCTATGTGAGTTGTTAAGAAAGAAGCTAATGGAGAACCTGAGGATGACAAAAGAAACCAATTATAATTTTAGGTTTGGTTCTTTGATTATATGCCTTATATTCTTCTTTTTGAATGAGTTACCTAGCTTTAAGGGTGAAATTTATGATAATTTCACTCCAGTAAAAATTCAAATCAAACAACATATGAATTTTTTTTAGAATGATCAAGCATATACTAGTTTTCATTAGGGATTTTCCAAGAATTTGCAAAATGAGATGCAAAGCAAATATAGGATACCACCTAGTTTGGTCAGAGAGTATGAGAATGGGATAAATTTTATGGTAAAGAAGGATCATTGTTACATGGAAGCATTAGAGCCTAGAACCTCATGGATTCTTGAGTTATCTTATGAGGTTGAACATGAATTTGTACAAGGCTTTATAGATATTCTCTTCAAAACATAAGGATCCCAAAGCAAAAATATTTGACACATATAGAGAAATCATGGATGAGATTTACCAAAAGGAGAGAGAGGAAGCCAATGAAAGAAATAAGAAAGAGTTCTTAAGGAGACGGGTGCTCCATACTATTCAAAGATAAAAGATAAAAATTAGCTTCACAAGATATTGGGTACTTCTTTAAAAGCTATATCGGATACCCCTAAAAAGGTTTTCAAAGCCAAATCTATTCCTCTGGAAGTCAGTCAAGGTTTAAGGAGATCTAATAGATCCCCTCTTATTGTTGCCTCTATTTTACAACCCTCTGAGTCTCCACAAACATCTGGTAGTAAAAGGAAAGCTACATCTGCAACTCCTCCAGAGAAAAAGGCCACTAAAACTGAGCCTGTTAGGCCTAAATGAAAGGCAAGGAGAGAGAAGACAAACGAAGAAGAATCAGATGATGTTGAAGAAGTTGAAGAAGAAGATATCTCCTTGCAAAAGAAGAAAGGAAAGAGGATTGTAAAAGAGGATGTTGAGAAAACCCCTTTGGTTACACATGAATCCCTTGATTTTGGGGCCATCCTAAATGGAATTTTTGAGTATAGCCTACTAGATAGTACAATGGAGCTACATCTGAAAATCCCTTTAGAAGATAAAAATATAATTGAGAAGGTTTTCATTGAATATATGCTCATGAAGAGCATTCTCTTCAGAGACATTATTGACAAAGCTTTGGATAGCCTTGCTAAGGCTTTGAGACAAAGAAGAGAAGAAGCTATCAAGGTTGATGAAGAAATGAAACAACAAATAATCGATAAGTTTGGGATCTTTGTCTCTCGAGAAGAAAAACAAATGATTGTATGAAGACAAGACAAGGAGATCCATACTAAAATAAGAATAGATATGTTGATGAGTATGGATGAAGATGTTAAAAGGAAGATCCAGAGTGAGACTAAAGATGGAACAAAGAAAATCATTAATGCATTGCATAGTGAAGTTGATGTTGATCCACAAGTGGCTAATCTAGAAAATACAAATGAGAAAAATATATCTAGTTAGGAAGAAGTACAAGGACCCTCTGAATTGCAAGAAGAAGAAGGTGTCTTTGGTGTGCATGAAGTGCAAATAGTCTCTGGTATGAAGATAGAAAAAGAAGAAGAGAAAGAGACAGATGAATAAACAACCAAGATCCTTGAAGAGATGAAGATGGTTGAGGTGACTTTTGGGGATCAAGTTCCTCTGGATGATATTATTCTGCAAGATATACCGATGTGTCTACTCAAGGAATAGATCTATAAGTTTTTGAGGGTGATATGACAAATGGTGATGTAAATAAAAAATAGGAGGTTGCTCCTTTGGTGAATATTGATGCACAAGGTGCAAAAAATCAAGGTGAAGTTGGTTTCCCTCCTCTAGAACATAATGAACTTCTCCTTCAAAGAATTCGGGAAATAATGAGCATATAAGAGAAGATAATCCTAGGATAGTTCAGGATGTAAAAGTGAAGGCAATTGAGAAGCAAGATGCTTTTGCAATTCAAGTTTCTTCTTCATTAGAATCCTTAGGGACTTGCTAGGGGTATAAATGCAGTTTCAACTTCTGGTAACACCCCAACATCTGTAGATTCCCTATCATGAGGGACAAGTTGAATTATCAAACATTTCTCCACTTCACAAGTTATAGCTTGGAGACATTTTGCATGCTTCCGCAAGGAAGGGGATTCTACAAGAACACATGAAGGAGAGTGGATTAATTGATTATGTTGTAAAGATCATTCAAGAGGGTTTACCAGAGGTAAACATTTATGCTTCCTTGCCTTCAGAACAAAAGTTAAAACTTCTAATGGATTGTTTTAAAAATCATTCCTCTCACATGGAGCAAAAGGCAAAGCAAGAGGCCCCAAGAAAGATAAAAGATAAAAGGATGGCTAATGCATCTGACTAGTGTGCCGATGCACACAACAAATTGTAAGAAAATATGAAGATATTTAAAGAATGTGTGCATGAAGTTACTACCCTTTATCAATTTTGTTTGAAATGGCCTTTGTTCAACTAAAAATATCAAGGATCAGATTGACTCCAATGAGTCATAAATCACTCAAATGGTTGGGATATATGATCAGTCAAAGGATAAGGATGGGGCAACTAGAGCTTAAATTAAAAATCTTCATTTGCAATTGTTATTGCTTCAAGACCAGAGGGAGCAAATAAAGAAGTAGTTTGGTTAGTAAGGGAAGCAGTTAATGTGAGACTTGCTTCATTATCTAGGTTGTTTGTTGAAGCAAAAAAGGTTGAACAAAAAATGAAGGCTCCAAGCAATGTGGGGGAGGCTGAGGATTTGTGCATGCAGTTTGAATGCCAAAATAATATTCCCACTTCAAAAAAAGCAAGTTGGGTTGCAATTTTGGTACAACTTAAAAAAATCTACAAGAATATTCTACCTTCCAAGCAATGTGCAAAGGTATAATTAAGATAATTTTGTATTTGCGTAAGTTTTGCAAAGGATTGCAATGTCTTTTTATGAAAATATTTTTGTACATAACAGTGTAAAAGCACAAACCTGTGTCACTTTATAAAGAAATTGACCAATAGCAAAATAAATTTTGAACTTCGATCACAGAAAAGTGGTTTTTATGTTTTGAATTTCAAAATGATGGAAACTAATGAAATGTAGAAATCTTGATAAAGTTTATTCCTATAATTTAAAAATAAAAAATAAAAATGATTATTTTTTTATCAATTTAAGAGTAGATTTTGGAATGCTGAAATTTTCAAGAAAAAGTGACGTTCACTTGATGTCAAGAAACAAATAGAAAAAACTTTATTTTTTCCTAATTTTTTTTCTCCAAATAGGTAACTTCAATATCTAGTGCATGGAAAAAAGAATTGAAATTTTGATGTATATTTTTCTCGTAACAATATTTTAAAGTCAAACTTTCCAAAATTTGATAGTTTTCATTTGTCGTCAAATATTGTCTACTTCTAAAAAAAATCAAAAAACAAATTATACCCTTTTGAAGATGATTCTCTCCTCTAACACACAATATATTTTTCAAATATTTTTAATATATTTTTCAAATATTTTTAATATATTTTACTAATTTTTTTTAATTTCTAATCAACATCTTTTTTAACTTTAACAACTTACTTGCATTATTTTTAAAATATATGTATTAAAACTAATCAAAATGTATAAAAAATTATATATTTGGATTCACCACTCTGAGCTTTACAAAAGAGTATTTTTCTTCTTTTTTTAAATCATTCTAACTAAAGAAATACTTAGTTGAAGTTGAAAGTTTTTTTTTTTTTTAAATTGAGTTGGTTGCCAACTAAGATGCCACATAGACAGTTTCGATAGAAAGGGATTTAACCAAAACCCTTTCTATTGGAACCCAACACATAAAATGAGCTAAATTTCAAAGCGACAAAGAGAAAAATTCATTTTTTTTGGTTTCGGGTGTAAGTGTTTTGCCTAAAACTCTATGTGCCACGTATAAGCCACGTGGTTTCGAGTGAAACTGGTTCGTCCAAAACTGTTTAGGTCAAAATTGTTTTGCTCGAAACTATTTAGTTGGTTGAAAGTGTGACACAACTTTGTGATTTTACCCAAAAACTAAAATTGAGGCATCTCTATCTCAGGGGGGAGTACTATTTGTAGAAATCATATAGTAAAGGGGAGTTTGTACAGTTTTTGGCTCATAAAAATAGAAAATATAATGCCCTTTTCCCTTGATGTCAAAGAGGGAGAGAATTCTTGTATATATATGGGTGTTGTCATCAATGACAAAGGGGGAGATTGTTGGCAATAAGTGTTGTAATTGATCTCAACTCAAGATGTGTTGTCATTGATGCCAAATTTGTGTATAATACTTTGATGTTAGATGATGTGCAATAATATCTATTGACACAGTCAACAATGCAGATAGATGAATTAATGATGATCTATTTGTTGTCTATGTGTGATGTGGAGGTGGGTACACTTGTTCCAACATGTTTCGTGCATGCCTACTTTTATATCATTCTTGTTTGGTGTACCACACATTGAGATAAGTTGCAAAAAATCTACTAAGACATTTATAATGTATACTTTGAGGCAAAGTCATGGTATTTTGGTCTACATCCCTCTACAGACCAAGCTTTTATCTTGTGGCTCAGAAGTTAAGGTAATTGAGATGTGAAGATGTTATATCCAAAAATTCAAGTCTTTACACCTTGTAGAGCAAGAGTTATAAGTGACAATTATGTTTTGTGCTCCAATAGAATAAAGTGGTTGATGGTGTGTTGGAATGCTCTGCATTCCTCCAAAAGTGAAGTGTTGGCCTTGCGATTTTGAAGATATATTCACTAATGATCAAAGCATACTATATTACTTTATCAATCGATTCAGTGGTCTACAATTGTGGTTTTTCAAATGAGAGAGTTGTACTAGTTTCGAGATACTCTTTTTCATCAATTTAATATGTTTATCTTCTTGCACCAACACATAATGATCAGAGACTTCAAGAAAAGGTTGAAGAGATATTGTGCATGGTCTACACTATTTGCATCTTGGTTTGTATGATGTTTTTGGTCTCTCCCCGATGTTGTCAAGTTGAACAGTTGGTAGTTTTGGTGGTGTTGGTGTTGGTTGGGCCAACAAGCTTAGTTCCTTCATCTATGGTTGGTCCTGATTAATTAATCTTGCTTTGGAGGATGTGTTGAGATGCTTTTTAGTCCTGATATTTCGTGTGTTGATCCACAACTCTTTTTCTCTTCATAATGTATATGTTTGGAGCTGACCTATGTTTCATCATACATTTTATCTAAAGGTCATCTTGGAGACGACCTAATTGAGGTTTTGAGTTGTTGCAAAGTATATTTATAGAAGATCAAAATCATTTGTGAAAGTGTGGTTCAACAGGGAATTGAGATTGCAACATGTTGAAGATGAAGTGTGTGATGTCAGTGTGAAGGATTAATTGTGCAAAAAAGGGACTACAACATCAACATATATTGGATGCTTCTTTGTAGCAGTTCACATTCACATTTCCCATTATAATGTTCATGTATCTTGCTCTGAGATAGTGAGCCTCATCAAGTCTTTGTATCTTTCCCTAAGGTTGTGCACCTTGGTCTGCAAGTCCATGGGCAGTGAGCCTTAAACAACACTGTAATTTTTGTAAGCAATGAACTTCATATATTGTGAGTTAACTCTCACTATGGTAAAACTCTTGGTGTCCTTATGTGGTGCATGTTTCCATTTCTTCTTTTCTTTCAATTAATGTGATGTGATGTTTTGATCTACAAATGAGAATGGTTAAGTTTTAATATATTTTGATTCATCCTCCCCTCTCAACACTACAATGTGTTCAACACCTTATATAATTGCAAGGTTGAGACATTTTCCCAACAAGTAATATATTAGCTCTTTTTGAGGTTCACATAATTTTTAAAATCCTTCCTACTGGGTTGCATAATTTACACAACCCATGCATGTAATAATCACTTGGATAGAGCTTGTATATCATTCAATCTTATCAAAATCTTATTTTTTCCTAAATTTTAAGATAAAAGGGATTAAATTTTATTCACCGGCAATACTTATTACCAATCTTTTGTTCCTTCAAATTTTGTGTTATAGTACTGTATTTATAAACATGAATTTGTAAATGGTTCTCATATTATTCTAAATTATTGCAAAATTGTTACTTTTACATATGTTTATAAAGAACAAAGCAAAAAACATTTACTAAATGAACATTTATAGAACAGTTGAGAAGGAGACTAGCCATACCAATTTAGTTGAATGTTGAAGAGAAAGGTTAAATTTTTATACAAATGTACTTAAAACTGTAGGCCTTTACAAAAGACTCAAATATAAATTCATTGCAAATGATAGAAACATCTCAATGTATGTAAATGTAAAAATAAAATCATGCTTCAATTTCTTGTTCACTTCACCATTTGAATGTGCAACAAGTTCAAGTATTATGAAATTTTATATTAAACCACAATATGATTCCTTACTTCCTCATTTTTTTGAGAAGATTATACCTCCTTTAGTTGTACACTATATACCAAAAAAATTGTTGAGAAATGTTTAGTTTTGACCTTATTTATTATTAACACTCTACCAACAAACAAATCTTTCCAATTTCAAATTAAATTTTGTACCTCAATTCAAAAATACTAGCTTCTTAAGGCATTACATCCTATTCATAAAACAAACTCAACACTCTATAAAAAATAGACTGAAAGAGTTTGCATGATAGATTTGATCCTTGACTTTATTACTTGATAAAATATTATGAAATGTATATTATAAAATTTATTTTTATTATATTGTACAATATATCATATTATGTTTAAATATATATTATAATATAAATTATATTATGTTATACAATATAATATATCATATTATGTCTTAAATATAATATATTATATAATTACTATATATAATAATATTCATAATAATTAACATTACAACTTCAATTACAAAATAATAGTACTAATGTATTGCCTCCTTTTTATCTTATAATATAATCTATTAATTATTAAGAGATATTATTTCTATTATATTTCTTTTAAGGATGTAAAAGTAAAATTTAAAAATTATATTATATTTTGATTTTAACAGCTTTTTAAACTAATATTGTCTCATTCCTATATCAATAAAAGTTGTTCTATAAATATAATTAAAAAATGGTATTACTAATATATTGCCTCCTTTTTATCTTATAATATAATCTATTAATTATTAAGAGATATTATTTCTATTATATTTAAAAATAATAAAAATAAGAATAGTGTTTTATTAATTATTAAGAGATATTATTTCTATTCTATTTAAAAATAATAAAAATAATAAAAATAATAAAAATAAGGATAGTGTTTTAAAAATGATATTATATTTTGACTTTAGCAATTTTTTAAACTAACATTACCTCTTTCCTATATCAAAAAATAGTCTTCACATTTCATATATATAATATTTATTTATATTTGATTATTTTATTTTATTAATATTAAATATTATAATATTTATAATTATTTAAATTTTTAAAATATTAATTTAAATATTATAAAATATATTTATAATAAATTATATATAAAATAATATATATTTATATTATTCATTATTAATATTTATAAAATATTATACTTCAATTTTCAATTTTAAAGTTGGAATAAGTATTTATATTATTTTGATTATTTATATTCTTTGTATTTTTTATATTATTCTTGTTATTTATATTATTTTGTTAATTTTTAACTTTTTAAAATTAAACTCATTTATATTAAATAATGTAATAAAAATAAATGTTTCAATAAAGATATATGTTGATCTTAATTTAATTAAAATTAGGATTAAGGTTCATATATAATATAAAATTAAAAATACACATATTAAAAAAAATATCTATATAAATTGTTAATGATGGCATGGTGTGATGGTTAAGTAGTTGTGTTGTTATTTTTGTCATCAAAGTTATAATAGATTATAAATTTTTAAAAATATTATATTACCATATTATAATAACTAAAAATAGTATTATGATAAAATATAAAAAATATAAATAATTCCCATTAATAAGTTTATATATTAAAATTCAAAATTAAATTAAAAATATTTATAATTTATAAAGAAACAATTAATTAGTAAATTATTAGATATAGTTAATATTTCAACTAATAAAATTTTAGAAAAATAATTTTTAAGATATTTTTGGTTCAAAACTTACATTTTGATTTTTTTTAAATTAAAAAAATCTAAAGTAACGTCTAATTCATCCTCAAACAATTTATGGAAAAAAAAAATTCATGTATATTCACTTTTAACACCCAAAACTTTTTAGCCAATCATTTTGATGAAAATTAATTTATAAAACTTATAAAATCAAAATATTTTATGTTAACTAATTAAACAAGTACTGACAAAATACTTCCAATAATTAATAATTCCTAAGAGCAATTTTTATAATACACAACTTTTACCAACATAGATTAAAAAAAAAAATTATGGACAAAGATCATAGTCACAATTCTTAACAAATGTTGGAAATTTTTGTTAAAAAAACAAATAAGCACTACTCAAGGAAAAACAAAATCTAATATTAATCGTAATTCTAATTCATTATCCATATTATGGACACATATTCACCTTCTTAAATTGACCCAATTGTCATAACACCTAGCTTTTCCTTGCAGTGAGTTAAAAAAGTACTCCGGGCAAACTATTGGCTAAGAAGATAGTTCTCCCAAAATTGAAGGGGTAACCTTTCCATAGACATTCAATTCATATTAGGGGAGAGAATCCAATAGTTGAGCACTCTAATTTGGCGCTTCTAATTATCATAAGTGGAAATTTCAAATCACTCCCAATTTTTTACAGTAGTTTACTTGGCAAGTCCCCTGCTTATAGCTTTCATTTTGAGGCCACATCATCAAATATGATGCCACATCAGCATGTTTTTGTCAAGATGTCGTTGACCAATACTTGTGCATTCACATCATGGATAGTTGAGCGCTGATGTGGCATCATATGATTGGTTGCTTTTCAGATCAAAGGAATACATTTTGTTTAATTATGGGTAGTCATGTCACAACTATTGGTCCAATATTGATAAAAATATTGGGCATTATATAAACAACTACCATCACAACTATTGAAACATGCTCAATTATTGGATCCTCTCCCCTATTACTTACCAAACTGTTGGCGTAAAAACTAACACCTCTGGAGTGTGAGTTTGTACGGACAGCTATGCACACTACGTAATGAGTGCTCTTCAAATTAGGAGGGGAAGCTCCCTCGTTGTGCTGGAATGCATAAAATAGAAAACTAAACTAATGTCCTATCTTTTTGTTCTCAATTGGTAGAGGCACAAGGTTAAGAAAACCTAGAACGTTGCAGCTAAGTATTTTCTGGTTTCGCAGATCATGTAACTACAACTAAGCTAACTTCTTTAATATCTATCCAATTCCCTAAAAAAACAGAGCGTGAGGAAATGGAGCAGGAATGTATTGTATGATAAACTCCAGGTGCGGGCTCACAACATGAAGGCAAGGTAGGCGCAACTATTTGCTAATCCGAGAAGAAATTTATTAAAACAAACAAATGAACGGTAAACCTAGTACAACTTCGCAACATGAAGGCAAGGTAGGCGCAACTATTTGCTTGGCTGAATGAGTCTACTATCACACACATCAAACGATAAGCTTTAAGTACAGTTTCGCAACATGAAAGCAAGGTAGGCGCAACTATTTGCTCTTCTGAATAGGCTTATAATAAACAAAACAAAAGGTAAGCAACTGGGACAGTAGATTGTATAGACGCAACACGCATGCAATAATGATCAAACCAGCAACCCCATTTAACTAAGATTGAATAAACACCATGACAATAACATGAAGGAAAGGTAGGCGCAGCAATTTATTATAACAACAATTACTCTTTGAACAGATACAATAATAGCAATACTACAGGCAAGGTAGGCGCAGCATGTATGCTATCAAGCAAAAGTTAAATTACAAATGAGCTTAAAGCTCTTATTTATAGACTTCAAGGTGTAGGCAACCCTAAAATCACCTTGAGTCAACTAAAGTCTTGCAATGCATGCAAGATCTTATTCCTAAACCCTAATTGAATGAAACTATACAGTTAACTGGGAAACTATCATCAGTTAACTGAAACATCTAATCTAAATGGACAAGGTGCAACATGCACGTCCTTATTGAAAGCAAGTCAACTGGAATGCTATCATCAGTCAACTGAAAAAATCTAATCTAATCTCCAAGTATATGTAGATATTTCCAAGAAAGACATGGCATGCAATGTGTAACAACCTGTTAACTCGGAAAGAAGCCTCGAGTTTAACTCCTGTGTCTAATGTCTATCTTGGAAAAGGTGGGACGCCTTGAACTGAAGTTCACTGACCCTGATCTCGAGCAAGTAACCCCTCCACGAGGTTAGTGACTGCATCACCATCTAGAGGTCGTCACATGTCTCAACTGTCAATTCACTGCTTCTTAGCAACTCAAGCAAAACTGAAAATCTCTGTATACTTAAACTGGCCCTTCACTGGCTGGTAACTATGGCGGCTTTGTAACTGAAGTGATGGCCACTGTTTCCTCTGCAGCTTGATGCTTCTCACGTTTTTCATGCTTTTCTTTATGGAAGAGTGTTGCATGATGAAACTGCGAACTCTTTGGTTGTGAGAAATACAAATGAACATGCTGCATACACAGAAACCCAACGGTATCAACCCTCTAAACTGGCCTTGGAAGACAATCAGCTATACGAGACATGAAACCATGTGAACTTGAGTGACTACTCTTGTCAACCTTTCCGATGCGCTTGATACAAATCAATGTCAGCTTTTTTGATGAAATCATGAATTAAGACTGACTTGGTCTTGAATTCGTTCTGCGTGAACTACATCCTGAAAAACTCGCCTGTTGACTGTGAACATGGCTATATTCTGACAACTTCTCCAAAAAACCAAAAATCTCTCCTAATGAGGCTAAAAATAGCTTGTCGGAGGGCAATTTTCACAGAAAATTCTGAGACGTGGGTTTTATGTAGAATCAAATTCTAAGATTACCCACAATGTCAGAATTGTGAAAAAATGTGATTTAGGCCCGCATGCAAAAGGTTTTCAGTTGAGATCTGAGGGCTGTGAGGACATTTTTTCCCGAGAAAATCTGAGATATGGGTTTTGTCCAGAAGATATTTCTAAGACAACCCACAACGTTAGATTCGAAAAATATCGACTTCTACTCCACCATGCAAAGGAATTTCACTTCAGAAAATCAAAGCCTCAAGAACTGATGCTCTAGAACAAATTTTTTTTGAAAATTCTAGCACATGGGTTTTGCTGAGAAAGCAATTCTGAATCAACCCAGATGATTTGTTTTGCCAAAAACGCCAATTCTTCAAACATGTGAGAAAATTTTAAGACGAGAAGATGGAAGAAATCTAGAGAAGAAGAAAGATGTTTTTTAATTTTTATTTATTTATTATCTTCTTCTGTCAAAATCGCCACTCTGCCTTGAATTCTGCTGATGAATCTTGACTTGTACCTGCAAAAGAATATTTTTTATGCCTTCACAACTGACCGCTGAAGAAATTCGCCCAACTCTGGAAAGAATTCACCTCTGCTCAAGCTGGATGAATGAAATGATGAATGCCATGCTTGCATAACTAGAGCAAAATCGTACTACAAAAGCAAGACTGCAAGCTCAAACCCTAACTGTGAAGAAGGAATCCGATTGGCCCTTTACCAGTTGAACTGCTGCTGTCTCTGAGTCTTTAGACTAAAAATAATATTTTAATTTCAAAGCATGCAAAGAACTAAAAGTGGCACCAATATTTATCTTTGAAGAAATTCGTCACTTTTTAATGCCTTGCATGCAAAAATATTATTTTTATCATTTTGCCAAAAATAGCATCTTGTTGTGCTCAACACACTTCCCTGATTCTAAAAAGTCAAATTTTGATCTTTTAGGCTTCCATTTGCAAGAGTTATGAGATTTTTGAGAATCTCCTATTTTGTAGCTGACTGCAAAGTTACAACCGACCATGTTCAGCTCTGATTTCTGGCTGACTGACTGAGCCTGCGACTGTGCTGAGATATCCACTGCGAAGCCTGCATGACAAGGATGAAATGTCTGCTGGGAACAACAACTGCTAAAATCATCATCTGATACCTTAGAAAATTAGGCGCCTCTGATTAAATTGATGTTTTGTCTCCAGACTTAGTCATTTCTTCGTTCTACCTTCTGATGCTTCAAACTGCCGTTGATGGTGAATGATGAACTCCACTGACTGAATAATGGATTCATTGCATGACTAGAAGTATTTTGCATCCAATGACTATATATGAGGGATTTGAAAATTGTATTAAGAACCCCAAAAGAATGAGCGCCCCTATTCTGTGATAGCTCAAACACCATTTTGACAAAAGTGTGATTTTCATCTGAACACCATACTTTGACCCTTGATACCGGGAACTGGAATGTTTCGATATGCGTGCCGTCTGTCTTGCTGTACAGTTTGGTCAACTTGCAAGAGATGTTCTTAGAGACGACGAAGCCCGAAAATTGCTTTTAAGGCCTCTAAAAGAAAATCTCTTTTTTCAAAGAAAATAATATTCTTACACTTAGTCATTTTTTGAACTGCCTTCAATCAACTCTTCTTTACAACATTATCATTTTGACCTCGCACGTACAAGCATTCGCCAAATCCCAGAGGCTGTCGGCTAGACTCGTTGGATAGCTTGAGTAATTGCACACAAGTCTTGTGAAGACTGTAATTGCAAATAACCCCGTCTGGCAGGCCTAAAGGAGAATCGCCCCTAGCCTATAGCTGTGCAGCTTTGTGTAGCTACGCTTCACCATCCTCTGTTTTACGTGCTCGGTAGGACCTCTGTCACAGTTACTCAGAACATCGGATCGTCTTGTGAACGGATACATTGCAAAATTGAACTGAGCTGGTAGAGATCTCAGGAAGACCTCAATTGCAAATTCATCCATCAAACAAGTCTTATTCAGGATCGCCCCTGGGCTACAGGGGAGCGGATTTGCATTCCTAGAAACCTCATCTGACATGTATCTTGCTTGCAATTTCCACTTCTACCCCTGATAACCGGATTTCTGTACTGGATACGCTTCCGCTTGATAGCTCGTTGAAAAGCCAAACTAATTCTACAAAGACTGAAACCATCAAAACACACATGCATCTAGATCTGGGCCTTCAAAAAAAAAAATCGCCCTTGGGCTAGAAGGGAGCGGATCTGCATTTCTAGACTGCCTCCTTGATGAAAACACTTTTCGCAACCTCTGCTTCTGTCTTCATTTGCCGGAGTTCTGTAACTCGGATAATCTTGCTTCATGGCTAATCGGAAAGCTGACTGAAAACTGAACATAATGAATGTATCCTTTATCCAAAACACTCAAATCTTGACCTTCAAATGGAAGGGCGCCCCTAGGCTACAGGGGAGTGGATTTGTTTTGAATTCATTGATTTTCACCATTTTATGTTTTGCAAACTCTGTATCCATCCCTGCGGTTGACCATGTCGAAGCATTGTTACTGCTGAGGTATGTGGATGACTATACTTCATCATTTTCACATGTACGGACACTATAAAGTTGATTTGCACATTGATTGCGCAAGTGTCTACTACGTTACATAGTGAAAAGTTCCCAGACTTAGAATATTTTAGCACTTTTTGCCAATCTGAAAATCCCCTCCATCAAAAAGCATTATTTCCAACATTTTTTATCGTAGAGCATTCCTCTTTGAGTTTCAAGCTTAGATATTGATACCTGGTACTAGCCGACTGCCATTGATGACCCCGAAGATCCTAACTTTTCTCCTGAAAAAGTGAAAACTACCCACCAGCCTTAAACTGACTTTTAACTGAAACTGACTTCACCATTGTGATTGTGATGTGAAATAAGCCAATCAAAATTAATTTCAGCCAATTCTGACAAGTTCCTATTTTTTAGGGTTTCGAGCTAAAAATAGATTTCAAAAACCCTAATTTTCAAAATTTTCAAATTTTGCCAGTATCTTCCTGGCATCACACTGACTAAAAGCCCATACTTTATTTGCCCAAAAACTAAGTTTTGACCCCACTTTTACAAGGTTTAGACCATTTTAAGCAAAATGCCTTAATGAAGCAAAAATTTCGGTTTGGGTACAACACAAACCAATTTAAAAATTTCTCACCCATTGTTTACTGATTGCTACTGAGATAGATGGTAGCATACCTTTACATTTGTGAAAATTCTCACCTTGCAAACAAAATAAATCAAAAATTATGCAAGAGGACGTCGGAGAACATCTTGACATCTTATGATCTACAAAACATTTGTGAAAATTCTCACCTTGCAAACAAAATAAATCAAAAGATGAGAATGTCTGAGAACATCTTGACATCTTATGATCTACAATACCCTTAAAAGATCTTTGCAACATCTGGTTTATATGGAAAGCCCATTCATTCAACTACCCTTTACTGTCAAATGGGATTTAGCTCAAGCTGTAAAAGAATATAGGCTTTTAAAGAAGAGTCTCCCACCCTACAAAATATGAAAAAGATTTAAGCCAAACAGATGAAACCATCCAACAGCGTGTGCAGCATACCCTAATAAATGAAACTGTGAGCAGAGTATTTTACTTTACCAGTCATTTATTATTCCACTCTGAGTGTTCATGGCAACAAACTAGATAGAATAGTTTGCTCCAGAGCACACATAGGAAATTAAAGTATAACATATAACAAAAGTAATAAGCATTTTAAAGGTTGAAGTAGGGGAATACTTATACTTCATGAGAAAGTTCAGATGCAGTCTGCTGCTGGAAAAAGAATTTTGCATCTTGGCTTTAATTTTCAAGTTATGGCATGATTTGTTTTTGGTTGTAATGGTACTTAATTGTTCATCATGTGACGCTTCTTTAACATTTTTATAATTTATGTAAAATTTGTGTGCATAAAACATAAAAAAATCACAAAGCGCATCAGTAGAATGACTTGAAGGAAAGTAAAGATACCTTTAAAACCTGAAAAGTTTTGATTATAGAAGGTTACAATTGCAACATTCTATATATAGCCTATACCTTTCCAGAGTATAGGCCTGTACAATTTGAATGGACTATGCATAAATGCATAAACAAATCAAATCATTCAATTAATTGGTAAAACTTCGTCACATTAGTTGATATCTGAACTTCTTCTGTAAATAGAGAATTTAGAACATCTGCATACAAGATATATCCTCCCACAGATTAGAGCATACAAAAAAATCTATAATATTTGAAGTAAAAAAACATCATGGTTGAAATGGGAATCTGGAAAGTGTTTAGAACGAGTTAGTTACCTTGTTATCCAGAGAAGCCTCTCTTCTTCAATACGTCAACAAGATAGTGTGCCACAGATTCATATCCCATCTCCCGGGCTGTCAACAACATAATTTTCAAATGTGAGAAAGTCGATAACACATAGGATCTAGAGATCTTAAAGTATTGCCTATCTGCAAAAGAAAGCTTCACCTGTAAATATCGCAATGCCAGTGGGTGGAATATTGCGCTTCTTCAGACAGAAAGAGCTGTATCAAAATGGAAAATATTTTGTGTATGTGCAGAACAGGTTCAAATTTAGTCAATAGATAAAACCCAAAATCCCTCAACCAATGGGCATTGGTTTGATTAGAAAATAAGCTATATATACTGCCTCAATAGAAAATGCATATGCAGTACAGACTACAAGTCAAACAGGTTACTCCTTGTCGAATACAATGCTCCAAAATACAAGGTAACAAAGCAGATCCAAGTCATGTCTCTGTGCTGCTGCTGTTTTAAGCTTGCCTTAGTTGTTTAAGATGTTGAAAACAAATGAGATTCCTGATAAAACTAACATGCAGTTACTTCAAAATACACCTCATCCAAAACATTAACAGTTCTGACAAGGAGCATGCAATCTTCAATTTCAAAAATATGTGCCAGAACCTTCAATGACTGCATCAATGCACCTATTTGACCAAAATGTCCACCTAGACCACACTGAAACAACACTTACCACACAGCACAGGTTCACATGGCAGTTCAGATATTATTAATTAATAACATATTCCAACTCAACATCTCGATTTCCTCTGTTAAATTTTAACCAGATGGCATTGATATGGCAGTTCTTTGAAACAGCAAAATTTTCATATGGGGAGCAATATATTCCGCACATGCTTCTATCTCATCCTCCATCTAAGTTCTTGAAAGGTAAACAATAAAATCTTGATGAATAATTACTTGGCAAAAGGATTTCAGAGCGCAAAACTTTGATGGTACCTGTTACAGATCCAGTATGGATTAATGCCTTTCTCTTCTGAGCAATGAGGGCACATCCACTTTTTATTTTGCCTCACCTCGTCAATATCTGCCATCATTCAGTCTCTCAGGATTGTATCTTTCAATATATCATGTACCATAAAAAAAACATTAATAAAACAAAAACATAAGAGAATATGCATACAGCTAATATCACACCTTCCCCATAACGAATTTTCAAGCAGGCTCGACAAAATACACCTGTACTTGAATGGCATACTGAGCAATCTGTTTTGCCTGCCATCATGGACACCATAATCCATGGTTGTTATTTACGATTGATAACATACATTTGATTTTACAAAGGATAAAGTAGTAACATTTACAGCATGCCAGTTAATGTTAGAACTCTAATAATATTGTAAAAAGATATAAACGGAATTGCATGCAGGTTAACCTGGAAATTCACGAGATCCTTAAAGCGCCAAGTAGATACTAGAGAACAAATTATTTAAACAGATGATCATCAGACCCCTCACATGATAGAGAAAGCTAGCATTATCAGTCTACACACACTTATCCTCCCAACGCAGAAAAAACACTGCAGAACCTCAGAAAAACATTTCCAGATTACCATGTGGAACTGTTTTTAAAACATGCTTTACAGAATACTTTATGTTTCATTGATAATCTGCTTCAAGACCAGTTTCTAAGGGTTCAATAAGCACTGAAATATGATTTATGTAGGAATTAATAGTCATGAACAAAATTTTAAATAAAAGAATTGACTATTGACAAAACATATATTGTTTGGCTCACTAAATGTTGATGTTGGGACCCCAAAAGTTAGAGGTGACATACTACTTAGAATGCCCAAGACCTGCAATTGAGTGTGATCTCATTTACACTAATTATTAAAGTTTCTGAATGGTTTATTCATTCAAATGACATGCACCTCAATGTGAATTCACCGCAAGACATCCATGCATGTGTATTGTGAGCAATCTTGCCTCATAGTTTGTAGAAGGCAACATTCTAATGTTAGGTTTGGTTAAAGTACCAGTATCCACAGATGCTTAACAAACTAAAAGCTTCTCTGTACCAAACCCTTACTTTTACAAATACAAATATTTATAGGGGAACAAAATTTACACAAGTAGTGATTTGAATGCAATTAAATTAGTAAACATCATATAATGTGTGTTATATATATCTACCAAACTTCATTGATAAAATAAATTATGGTAGAGTATACAGCAAGCTTGTAAAACTTAAAATTACTTGATCAAACAAACTAGCCTTTCAATCCAAGCATTCACCTTAGGACATTCGGGTGACACATTAACAAAGAATAAACACGCATGATTATAAAAAATGTACATAAGAAGGCTACACTACAATGTTCTTGTAAGTTTTTAACTCTGTGACCCAGCTTGAAAGGATCCCTTCTCTCTTAAGAGAATGGAATCTATTAGGCCTCATTTTGCCCATCATCTATAACAACCAATTTGAGCAGACTCTGAGTTTGCATGGGTCCCTCTTGGTCAAAATTGCCTAAGTGTTTCCTCACCATTCCTCATTTTCCTACCATGTGCTAGAAATTGCAAAAGTCGAAGAAAGTTCTTAGTTTGGGAAGGTTTTGGTCATTTTTCACAATTTTTACAGAATTCTGGAGTTTTAGTAGACTATTGAACCAGTTGTCCTACCTCCAGTCCCACATAGAAACTCACCTAAGTCTCCAAGTCCTTTCATTCCTTCATTTTCCTTTGTTTCCTCCATTTGCAATTTTTTGGTGGACATTTGGACTTATGTCTACCATCCTCTTCTACATCCCCACATTCTCCTATTCTCTTGCTCCTTTCCCCTTTTTTCCCCATCGCAAACTTGCAAAGTTCTAACATACTTCTTTTGTTTTTCTATTCTCCCAACCTCCAATTTGTTAGATTTGTGAATAACACGAGCCACAAGATCAAACAGCGAACAAAACACCTTCAATTCAAGAGCTCTACAAAACAAAGATTTGCTATTCCTCAAAAAGAAAATACATACAGAAAGAATAATTACAAGAGAGAATGAATGCTTTATAAGAGCAACCCTAGTGATAAAGGATTAGATCATGACAAGTGTCAACATCTTGTGTGATGAGATGAATTGATCTACTATTAAGTCTGTAGTTAACATAAATAAAGCATTGAGTTAACTAATAAAGCAAACCTAAGTTTAGCTTAAGTGCATGAAAATTAGAATAAAGATTAATTGATTATTCTCTAATACATGATAAATCTAACACCCTCCTTAAGTGTGACTTAGGGAGTAGCTAAACAACTCTAAAAACCAATGCATAAAAAGAAAAGAAAGCATGAATAGGTCCCGGCAACTAGGCCTGATGAGGTACCCAATACAACTAAGGATCTCTGAAAAATGGAGAAATGGAGAAAACATCATGGGAAAAACTCCATTACAAAAAGAGATGAAAGCATGCATGAAAAAAACATGAAGGAAGGAAGGCCTCATGAAGACCCTCCAAGGACAACTTCCTTCACCCCAAGCATCGATCGCAGTTGTAAATAGCGAGGCGATGCCAAAGGTTTCGTGAAGATGTTTGCAACCTGCTCCTCTGTAGGCATGTACTCCAAGGTGAGAAAACCATCCTGAATCAACTGACGTATGAACTGCATGTGGATCTCTATGTGCTTAGTATGTTGATGCTCCACTGGATTGCAAGAAATGTGAATGGCACTTTGGTTGTCAGACCAAAGAATAGTGGGACTATCAGGAGGAAAACCGAACTCAGTCAATGACTGTCGAAGCCACAAAACCTTCTGGCTGGCCAAAACCGCTGCACGATACTCAACCTCTATGGATGATAATGCAATAGCAGATTGCTTTGTGCAAGACCATGTAATAGGGCTAGAACCAAGGTAGAAAACAAAGCCAAAAGTGGACTTCTTATCATTGACATCACCAGCCCAATTTGAGTCAGTGAAGCCAATAATTCGAGGATCTCCTGAAGTATAGTGAATACCATAATGTGAGGTGCCCTGAATATATCTCAAAATTTGTTTGGAAGCTTGCCAATGACTCTCATGTGGATCATGTGAGAATTGAGAGACAAGACCAACCGCAAACAAAAGATCAGGACGTGAATGTGTCAGGTACAAAAGACTGCCAACCAATTGCCTGTATAATGTAGCATCTACTGGAGGAGTAGTACAAGTGGAAGATAATACAACACCTGACTGGAATGGTGTGGGGGCAGGCTCGCAATCAAGCATGCCAAATCTTTGAAGCATGTCAAGAGCATACTTCTGCTGAAATATGGAAATCCCATCTGAAGACTGAATAACCTGTAAACCATGAAAGTAGTGCAAAAGGCTGAGATCTGTCATCTCAAACTGCTCCATCAAAGCTCGTTGAATATTCTGGATCATGGAGGATGAACCACCTGTAAGGATCAAATCATCCACATATAGCACAAGGATCAAAAGATCACCCTCCTGTCTCTGAATGTAAATTGTGGGATCGTAATGACATCGTGTGAAGCCAGAAGAAAGCAAAAAAGTGTCCATCTTTTCATACCAAGCCCGAGGGGCTTGTTTGAGACCATATAGTGAATGACGAAGTCTGCAAACCAACGAAGAGTCCTCAATAAAACCATGTGGCTGCTCCATATAAATCTCCTCATGAAGATCACCATGAAGGAAGGCAGTCTTCACATCCATCTGAAATACTGACCATCCCTGTGAAGCTGCAAGGGAAAGTACAAGGCGAATAGAATTCATCTTGGCAACAAGGGCAGAAGTCTCTGAATAATCAATACCTTCAACTTGAGAGAAACCCTTTGCAACAAGACGAGCCTTATACTTATCAATCGAACCATTTGCAGCATATTTGATACGATACACCCACTTGCACCGAACCAACTTTCTTCCCTTAGGAAGAGGAACTAAATCCCAAGTATGATTCTTCATCAGAGAAGAATACTCATCTGCCATAGCACTATCCCACTCAGGAATACCAACCGCCTCTGAAAACGTCTGAGGATCATCTGAAATATGACTCAAAAGACTAACACCCGATGTCTGTGCATGAGTGCAATGGGAGTTTGAAGGATCGCCTGCCAAAGGTCCAATTGCATCAATAGTATTAGAGCTTTACAAAACAAAGATTTGCTATTCCTCAAAAAGAAAATACATACATAATGAATAATTACAAGAGAGAATGAATGCTTAATAAGAGCAACCCTAATGATAAAAGTATTAGATCATGACAGGTGTCAACATCCTGTGTGATGAGGCAAATTCGGAATTGGTTTGATATTAGCTCTATAGTTAACATAAATAAAGCATTGAGTTAACTAATAAAGCAAACCTAAGTTTAACTTAAGTGCATGAGAATTAGAATAATAAATAATTAAAGATTAATTAATCATTCTTTAATACATGATAACTCTAACACAATCAAGTTCCACCTTCCATCCTTGCACTTTGTTCTCCTTTGTGAATTTAACTTCTTCCATTCCCTTCTTACTCCTGTTGTTGTTTTCAAGAACAGATATACAGAAAGAAAGCATTCAGAAAATGCAACACATAAGACAATAAACACAACAAGATACCCTGGGAAAACCCTCCTCATGAGGGAGAAAACCCAGCAAATATTTCTCTTATATAATGAAGAACAAGAGCAGAAATTTGCTTACAAAACAGGCCCAACAATGGCCGAATTTGATACAATGAATAATAGCACCTCTCCTAGATGCAATGATACAAATGAATATGTTTCTCCTTGAATTCAGTCTGCTGCTGCAGTATGACTACACAATAAAGATTCGCTGCTGCTGCTGAAGATGATTCG
This sequence comes from Sequoiadendron giganteum, assembly GCA_007115665.2. NCBI lineage: Eukaryota > Viridiplantae > Streptophyta > Pinopsida > Cupressales > Cupressaceae > Sequoiadendron > Sequoiadendron giganteum. The sequence goes on along the minus strand of CM021110.1, from coordinate 89,138,812 downwards.
CTGCTCAAGTATGAACTTCTTCTAAGAATGTGAATTGTGATGAATGAACTTGATTATCAAATGTAATGTGACCTTGTATATATACAAATGAGGCACCTCCTCAATAGGTCAGCTCTCTTGGGAGAATAAATAAATGCAAGGTAGGTCGGCCCAAATAGGTAAAGATAATAATCTCAATGAACACAAATTAAATAGCCGATTAGGCTATCATTTAATTTATGTGTCTTCTAGGAATGCGCTAGAAGAAGCAGCCCTTAGCTACCTAGAAACATCAAAACTCCCTCTCAACTAGGGATGATACTTCCAACTACATAAACCATATCACCTCATCCTGATAAAGAGCTTATCACCTCATCGTGAAAGCAAATAAGATATCACCTCATCATGATATCAACCATCATGGCTACCTTCATAAATGGTATGTGCAAGTGCTCATCACTCAATGTGATGTTGTCACCTCAACGTGACTTTCACCATGGCTCCCCCAGGGGGTGAAACACAAGTACAAGTAAATCATCACGGACTCCCTCACGTGATGCTGTCATGGAGTCACACACATGACATCCACCATGGCTCTCCCAGAGGGTGGAACAAGGGCTTTCACCTCAAATCTTTCTCAATAGAGAAATGCATTAACAAGGGCTTGCACCTCAAATCTCTCTCAATAGAGAAATGCATTAACAAGGGCTTACACCTCAAATCTCTCTCAATAGAGAAATGCATTAACAAATTTGAAGATCACTGATACTGAGACTCCCACTCAGCTAGGGCTTCATTCTCCACCATATCAAGCTTGTCTCGAAGGTACACAAACATTATCCCGAAGAGATGCTTTGATGAGAATGACTGCCATCTACACATCAGTGCTGATAGATCTCAACTGGATATCTTTCCTCCATACCATATCTCTGATATTGTGGTGTGCTTAGTTTTTATCATGAAACACATGGAAAGACAAAAAGCTTCTCAAAGCTTTGATTAACACAAAGGATGACAGTTGGTTTCAATGCTTGTTCAACCAATCCTGCAAGGAGCTTTCGAAGCCACACTACTTCTCGAGTTGCCACACAAGCTATAATGTACTCGGCCTCTGTTGTACTCAGTGCCAAAGAAGACTGCTTCCTTCTATACTAGGATATCATCGCAAACCTCAACAGAAACAGCATCCAGAGCAATACAACCATCATCTTTAGGTTCAATAGGCTCCCTCAGAATCTTCAATCACTTGCATCAACCACTTGACCTCATTGTCCAAGATTGCCTGCAACGCTTGCCTTAGAGAAATGGTTTCCAATGCACACCTTTGTAGAGATTCAGGGTTGTCCTCTTCGACCACATCCTAGATCACTCTATTCTGAATAGGTTTGCGGAGCTACCAATGTTAAATCCAGGTTGACGTAACTTGAGCAATTCAAAACCCAACTGCTGAAGAGGTACTTCAATAATCTGGCCCTGCAACACTACAATCCTTACTTATTCTCAGTGAGTCATAGAACTCCCTCTTGATCTCGGCTCTAGAGATTGCAAAGAAGACTTCTGGAGGTGCACTCCCTCTAGCCACCAACTCAGTCCCCTCTAGTGGTCACTCCCTCTTGATCATTTCTTTGGTTAACATGACTTCCTCACAAGATGCCTCAAGCTTTTCATCACTAAGTAATCTCTCATCATCTTCTTGCCCCTAAACCTATCCAGGAAGCATTTTAGATAGAGATTACTAACAGTCTATAATTATCCAAAGAAATATCAAGGCTAGGATCATACAAGTTATATCATGAATACATGAAATTTTCAAAGACTCTTATGCTAGTGAACACAACCCAATTCAAGAGAATCCACTATCTCTCTTTACTAATTACAAAATCCAAAAATAAATAAAAAATGATATAACTCAACAACCAAAGAATACTTATCTCTTTAAACATTCTGATGGGTCCAAATGTTGGACATAGTATGATATGTTGTTCTTGAGCTCAAATCAGTTTGCACCCTTCACAGCTTGAACACAATGACGACCTGAAAGGTACTTTCTCTTCGAGAGATATCTCCAGCCATCAATATAGTCCCATGACTGCAAGCTATGACTCCAAGATTGAACATCTCTTCATTCGGTATGACTTCCACACAAGATGCCTTAAGCTCTTCTATGCGATCTCTCATTACCATATTGCTCCTTGATCCGTCCTTAATGAAGTCAGAATCTGAACGATCAATCACAATATCTGCTCTCTCCGCCCTTACAGTGGCGTCGAGCGCTGCTACTCTCAATGCAACCTCTTGACTTCAATTGTAACTGATCACACAACTACTGGAGTTTCACGGAATTGAAACATCTAGTCTACATAACCTCGATGATCAAACAACAACAAAAAATTCAATTATCTTATCTTATCTTATCTTAGTGATCTTCTATCATAATAATTCAAATCAACGAAATCAGACCTGCACAACCTAGATTTCAAAAATATAACCAAAAGAGGAATACTTATCTCTTTTTGTCTTCACATTGTACAGAAAATTATTTCTCCTTTCAAGGGCTCATAATCAGAGTAACTTCCAACTCTCAAAAACTTATCTTGATATTGATTCTAAATATCCGGATCCGACCCAAGTTACCTCCGTAACAGTCCCGTAATGACATAAAGAAATGTCATTGATACATCTCCTCTAAACCCTGTCATAGAGAAGCTTTGTTGCAGATGATCGCTTTTATCAAAGGGGACAATAGTCGAGATGTTCTGACTTGTTCTCTCTGACTTTGTATTAAATCCTGGTTCATTCCTTGTCTGACGCATCCAATCAGTGATGATACTCGATGCAATCTGGAGCAACATCGCTAAGTGATCTATTGCTTGAGTTGACCCAGCAAGTACCCCCGTGAGTGAGTTAATGATACGCCTCAGGTAAGACTTCGATATCCTGTGTCTTATGTGACACCAAAGATGCAGATTGCTTGATGCTCAGGCTATCTCAATGGCTCTCCTTCAGATTGTAGACGGAGAAGACTACCATGTTATTAGTTTTTGCTCCCAATGGAATTATCCTCCACGAATCCTTCATTCTTCTGGTGTGCATTCTGCCATATCTGTATGGATCTTTACTAAGCCTGCTCTAATACCATGTTGTTGTTTTCAAGAACAAATATGAAAGAAAGCATTCAGAAAATGCAACACATAAGACAATAAAGACAGCAAGATACCCTAGGAAAACCCTCACGAGGGAGAAAAACCCAGCAAATATTTCTCTTATATAATGAAGAACAAGAGCAAAAATCTGCTTACAAAACAGGCCCAGCAATGGCCGAATTTGATACAATGAATAATAGCACCTCTCCTAGATGCAATGATACAAATGAATATGTTTCTCCTTGAATTCGATCTGCTGCTGCTACACAATAAAGATTCGCTGCTGCTGCTGAAGATGATTTGCTGCTCAAGTATTAACTTCCAAGAATGCGAATTATGATGAATGAACTTGATTATCAAATGTACAAATGCGACCTTGTATTTATACAAATGAGGCACCTCCTCAATTAGGTCAGCTCTCTTGGGAGAATAAATAAATGCAAGGTAGGTCAGCCCAAATACCTAAAGATAATAATCTGAATGAACATAAATTAAATAGCCGATTAGGCTATCATGTAATTTATGTGTCTTCTAGGAATGCGCTGGAAGAAGCAGCCCTAAGCTGCCTAGAAACATCAACAACTCCCAATCTCTAATCCTTCTCTACTCCTAATTTCCAGTTTTTTCCTTTCATCCTTGCGCTTTGTTCCCCTTTGCGTACTTTCTAAGTTCATCCAGATTTCTTTTGTTCCCTTCTTCCTTCTAACTTCGATCTTTCCCCACTCCCAATATTTGTGTTCTTTCTAACTTCCCTCCTTTGTGAATTTAACTTCTTCCATTCCCTTCTTACTCCCAATCTCTAATCCTTCTCTACTCCCGATTTCAAGTTTTTTCCTTTCATCCTTGCGCTTTGTTCCCCTTTGCGTACTTTCTAAGTTCATCCAGATTTCTTTTGTTCCCTTCTTCTAATCTTCGATCTTTTCCCACTCCCAATATTTGTGTTCTTTCTAACTTCCCTCCTTGCAGAATTCCTTTGCACCTTTGGACTTCCTCCAATTCCACCTCCACTTCCCTTCGTCAATTTTACATGGTTTTCCCGCACCAATTCCAATAGCAATATCAAAAGATTTCTAGACGTTGCCGGCAATTTCAAAAGTTCACTGACTTCCCAAACCCCGACAAATTCTCTTTCTTTCCACTTGTCACACCTCTTCAAAGGTTCTAAAACTCCTCAAAGTGCCAACAAACAAAACGTTGAAGATTTTCTAGGTTCATGAACCTGCCAAAATGCCAACAAAGTTTCAAATTTTTCAAAATCGTTGACAAGCTTCAATGGACATCCAGACAACGTCCAATTCTACTTCCACTTCCAATCTCCAATTCCGCATCAAATTCCCACAAAGTGTTCAAATGCTTTTGTCATTCGTTTTGTCCTATGTAAAGTTCAAGCTAACTTTTAAACTTCATCCAATTCCCCATCAAATCCCCCCAAAGTGTTCCAATGCTTTTATTATTTGTTTCCTCCTATGCAGAGTTCAAGCTGACTTCCAAACTTCCACATAGACATTCTATCTTGACGTCCAATTTTGCTTATTTTTCCCACATTTCTTCCAATGGGCTTCATTTCTTACTTCATCCTTCTGCATAGTTTTGATGGATTTTTTGGACTACCATACTCATGTCCAATCCTAACCTCCAATACCACAATGAAATCCCACAACTCTATCCTACATCAAATCCTTGAATTTCCTCCTCTTCACCTCAACTACTCCCCAAATCCTCCCAAGACACCATTAATGACCCAATTTGACTCCTACAACTACTCCAAGAAGATTTTATTGCCTAAACACCATTGTTCATCTCAAGGGCATGGATTCACAAGTAATTTTAACAATGGAAGGTGAAGACAACCAAGAAATTGTCATGTCCCCCAAAATTGTAGCATTGAGATATAAAGCATCAAAAACAAGATAAACAAAATACATATGAAAACATTAACTATTTAATATTATATATTGTAATTACCAAATATAAATACTAAATATTATAATCATTATAATATATTAACGTGAAATACATAACACACCAATATAAAAGATTGTAACACATCGAAATCAAGTAATAATATATATATTGACAATTTATTGTTATTATACTTTAATGATTAAAATACGAAATACTAAAAATACCAATAAATAAACATCAAAAATAAAATAATAAATATAATCTAAAAATCATTATAAACATCAATGATAATATTATAGGTATAAATGTATTAATTCTGATCATGACTATAATAAGAATCGAACCATGGAAAACAAACCAAGGTAGCAATTCACTTACTAAGTAATTCATTTTAAAGGCATCGGTCAAACTTTCTAAGGGCAGCGATTCCTATCATCCTGAAGTCAGCGATCATTAAATAGACCAAAGCAGCAATTAGTATTTCAAAACGGTGCATCCAAAGGTCTCAAATTTCCCAAGGGCAGCGATTCCTATCATCCTGAAGTCAGCGATCATTAAATAGACCAAAGCAGCAATTAGTATTTCAAAACGGTGCATCCAAAGGTCTCAAATTTCCCAAGGGCAGCGAACAGTTATAGGCATGTCCTTAGAGAAGGGCATGACTTCTCAAATCGATCAAATATTTAAAGAGAGATAACCTCAAAACAGACGGAGGGATAAGGAGAGAGTAATAAATTTTAAACAGAAAATCATTTATAAAAAAAAAAAATACTAAAAATCAGATCATGGTGGCTGGGAAAATAAAGATGCAGATCGAACCAAAGCAAGGCTGTAAGTATTTTCTGTTTTCAAACAATTAGTTAGAAATATATTATGGATGTAGATAATGATCTTAGCAAATATTTTATGGTTAAGATAATGTACAGTTTAAAGCATTATGAAATGAGATGAGAACTAAAATAATAGCTTATGCTTATGTATTTAAAAAAGAAATCTGTTAATACACTATTTATTTAGATGTGGATGATTGGCAAATAAATAGGGAATTTAAATAACAGTTGGTGGTTGATAAATGTATCTAAACATGATTGATAAATATATTTAAATACATGATGATTGATAAATATATTATAGGTGATTGATAAATACAATTTATACATAATAATATTTGTCTAATTGATGTTATTTATTATCGTCATTTTGGGGTATGCATGTCACTATTATAGTACTGCTAATATGTTACTTTGAATTGGACAACTAATGATGTTATGGTGATATATTCTATCATAAAACAACCATGGAAGAAGAGAAAAGGAAAGACTAATTACATCTCTACACCCCCGGCAATACTGAAGACAATTATAATCTATCATTCTATTGAAACATAGAATAAGGAAGGAAGGCATCGCGACTGGATAAAAGGAAAAGAAGTTTTGCGGATCTGGTGACTGTGAGGATCAGGGAAAGCTCCAGCAGATCACCCCTAGGTAAGTATAAATACCTACATAAATTTGATTCTCCCTATATTGCTAAATGTGAAATGGTGTATGTATTATCGATCTCTATATGGACTGATTCAATATGTAAGATTAAAATATGGACTGCATATTGATAATCTTATTGTAGTGATAAGGGAGTTGAGGGCCGACAAGGAGGGGAAACAGCGTTGGGTCACCCTCTAAGTACACCACCCCATGATGGATGGATGAAGCCTGCCACACGTGGGCCAAAAGGGGTGTGCTGCTCTAGGGCTTAGAGGGAATGACTATCCAGGACACCCTACTGTAGTTGCACCTTCAACTTCTCAATATGATTAAGCGATAATGGTTCTGGTACAGGGGAACGGTAGTAGGAGGCCTTACTAGGCACACCACCCCATATGGATGGCAAGGGCCACATGGGGCCAAGAGGGGTGTACTGCTCTCGAGCCTAGGGTAGAGGGTTCCTTGGGCACCCTATCAGACCATTATGTGCAAGGAAGAATGAATTAGAAAATATAAAAGAAATTCAATATACTTATAATATGATGTTGTCTTTATTTATAGATGTCTACTAACATATTAGCAGGTCTTAAACAGGTAATTGTATCACTAATCTTACTTTCCTTGTTTCCTTTATATATTCAAATGAGAGCATCATATAATATTATCTTGTAAATATCTTTCTAATTCTGTCTTGCATGGACCTAATCAAGTTTCACAGATATTCCATAAACCAAATTGATTATTGGAAATTGATAAATTAGGGCAGATTTAGGGTTATCCCAAAAAGGGGACATTACAGAAATCATTAATCCGGTGGTTGAGTTACAACTCCTGATGGTCCTCATGCCTATTCCAAACTGCTCATCCAACAGATTTTATCGGATTTCACTTGCCTTGCATGCCACATTTATGAACTCTTATTCTCAGTTGAATTCCCACAAGCAACCAAGTGACGAAGCAAAGTGCTATACATTCAACTTTGTTATGTAGACAAAAGGTAGGTCAGGTTTTATGGTATTTAACTTGTCTTGCATGCCACATTTATGAACTCTTATTCTAAGTTGAATTCCCACAAGCAACCAAGTGCCAAAGCAAAGTGCTTTACATACAACTTTGTTATGTAGACAAAAGGTAGGTCATTTTCGCATTTCCATGCAACTACAAATGTCGAGAATTGTCTAGTGTTTCAACTCCTACAAGTCAATCACCTTTAAAGCAACACATTTAATAAATAACACAGAGGTTTTCGTAATGTAAATTATGTCAGTCACTAAATGTCTCTGCAATCCCATTTGTGGATCTTCAAGAGAAATCTAGCTTAAGGTCTAACTTAGGGTGGTGTCCTCTTGCCACATTTGTTGGTACGATTATAATAAAGATTGATGAATATGGTAGCATTCTAATTCGTTACAGGCTTTGTAATGGTCTCTTTTTTATTGCATATGGATTTTTACAGTTTGGGATGAATACTAAGAATGTTCAATTATTTAATTTTGTCATATGGTTAGCTTAAATGATCAAATTAACAACATAACTAAACTAAAATCAAACAAGATAATGATCAAATAGAGCCATGCTCAATGAAATTCAATTAACAACATTAAAAGACTCAATCAAAAGCATTAAAGATAGAATTTAAAGCAACTGAATCTAACTAATGTGCAAACCTCTCAATCCCATTGTGGATTGATGCATAATTGTGGTGTGAATGTGGATTACTCAGTTTTATGCATTATCCATGTTGCAAAAGCTTGATGGAAAGGGGGTTGATTTGCAAAAGATGCTCTAGAATGCTCAAGAAATGAGTATGAAATTCTAGAGAGTAAGGGTGCTCATGAAGATTGTGAATGAAATTCATGTTGAAAGGGCTAGTAGTTATAGATTTTAGTAATTTTGATCAATGGTGAGGATTGAAAATGATAATCAATGGATGAGAGAAGATTAAGGAGGTGAGTGTGGATCAAGGATTAATCAAGTGGCTGATAATCCATAAGGTGTGGATCAAAGATTAGATCAATGGTTCATAATCCATAAGAGACTCAACAATATCCCTTAATTCATGGAATTAAGTTAGAGATATTTGAAATTGGAGGGAAGAATTAATTGTACTTCCAATCCTCCAATCCTATTTGTAGTTGTGCCTGAAGTGAAGGAGACTCTCAGCAATAAGCCTTAAATCACTCAAATTTTGTTGATGAGCTGATCAATCTCCCTTCAAGATGGCATTTCTCTATCCTTGGAGCAGATTGATTCCTCTAGGAGTGTGGGCAGCAATTTTGGGTATCGACACATTCAACTCATTCAAGTAATCTTGGGACTTCATTACATATCAAATTTGTGCTCAAGTTCAACTAACAATACCATGAGAAAAGGAATGACATCCTAAAGATGCAAAAATTAGCCTTAATCTTCTTGGTTACAGTGGTCAGCTTACAAACCCTATCTATGTCTAACTTAAGAGAAAATTTTAAAATTTAAATTCTTGCTTGTTTCTCTCATGAATGACTTCTAAGGTCATGCATTCATAAAAACGTTTGGCTCCTCCAATTTTAAATTAGGCATTCACTTATAAACACTTGCACATGCATGCATCCGCCAGACATGGAAATAATACCAAACAGGTGCTGACACACCAAAAAATACCCAAACACACATCAATTGCATGAGTGGCATCCTTTACAGGTAATGTACTTCATGTCCCTTGGCACAAGCCATACATAGCCAAGATGCTCTAAATAGAGGGAAATATTAAAGAAAAATCTTTTAAGCACCTTCAGCCCAACCCCAAAGTTAATTGAGCACCCAACAGTGCAAGTAAAGCTAATACAGAAAGAAAGAAAAAAAAAAAACCTTCAGTCCACCTTAAATGAAAAAATACCTATGATATTTTCGGCAGGAACACACCCAAAGTATTTTCTGTGCAAGGCAAATGGGAATACATATGAGTGTATCATGCACCAACTCCAACATATCATTATTTGGATTGACAACTGTAAAACTGAATTCATACCAATGATACGAGTCACTGTGTTGTGAATAAAAATACTAGCACAACAATACGAAGGCATAAATGCACTTCTTATTGTGCCATAATGACTACTACAAACATCTAGAAACCTAGCATAACAGGATTTGCTCTTGAATAATGAATTATTTTCTGGCAGAAGAGTAAAACTAAAACCTATAGAGAAAATTGAAATGAACAATAGAGCTTATAATAAAGAAATTCTCACTATGTCAACTTGGCTATGTCACCTCAGTGATCCATCATTATGATGAGCAAAATTTCTCATCCTAATGATGGATCGCAGAGTGAGAACCAAAATGTCATGCAAACAAAACTTACACACTTATTTCCAGAAGCATACTCATTCAATTTCATGGACTGTAGATCCTTTATGTCTACCATCAACACCCAGAATAGTTAATCTTTCCCTAGAAGACTAGGTTTCAAGAAGACAAATTTAGAGTTGAATGATAGACCAACTTAAAACTTGTATGGCACCGTGCAACAATATCATAATCAGAAACAAACCACTAAACTTGTAACCATTTAGCATAGACACACACTACCTCAAACACCATGCACAAGGACTGAAAGAGGCCTAAAAGTTAAAACCTGCAATTCCATATTTTAGCTTTCCAGTGGAAGGAGTTGTGAAATTTGTAAAGGATACCTAAAATAAAGAAGCTCCATTCTCTGGAGTCTGGATAATATTACCATGCCTGCATTGCGTGACATGATACTTGAAATGACTATACAATATAAGAACTGTGACTAACCCCAGAAAATGAAAAGTACCTACTAGGATATGCATACAGACCCCAGCAAAGTTCTGGTACAGTTTTTTTTTAAAACTCTGGAAGTATATCAAATACCTTAAAAAAGTTAATACAAATAACTAAAAACAAACATAACGTTTTAAGATGAAGAAATTACCAATTCCATCATAGATTTAGCTCTAAATGAAAACAGAATCATCATTCAAATCCAACCTTAAAAATGCCATCAGGGCTGTAGCCTAGTGGTTGAGACAAGGCATTACCATATGTAAGACACAGGTTAAATGCTAACAGAAGTAGATCATAAAGGAATTTGAGCCAAGGAATTTTCAGAAAAAGGAAAGTTCTCCCTCTGTTGAATTTAAATAAATAAAATGTGCCTAATATCAAACAAATGTCCAAGCTTGGAAGAAATCATAACATATAAAATGGATCTTTTCCAGCATAAAAACCTCAATCGAGTGACTTAGGCTAAACTTTAAAACACAATGAAAGGATCAATGTACAAATATTCATTTCAAGAATAAATGAACTTATAGGCAATAAGCAAACATTATTATATAAAAGAAAAAGGGGCATTCAGTTTAGACTTTCATAAATAGATAGGATGCAAGTAAAACTTGAATGCTCATACAATCCAGACTTCCAGAAATGAAGTGATAGAAAATAGAGTTAAACTTACCTAAGCATGCCTTTGTACCATCCCGATTGCCACAGCGTTCACATCCTTCTTCCCCACAGAGCTTCTTCTGCCTGATCACCATGAAAACAAATTAAAGTTTAGTACTGAGTTAAAAAATACAGAACAGTATGCCATCGTACTCCTATCAACAAAAATATTCATTTTTGACATTTGGACCCATTGTATTTCTAGTCTACAAGGGAAGAAAGATAGAGGTCTTCTTCATAAAGTTACTGATACACCATAATAAATGCTCGTGGATTACAATCATTAGACAGGCCCATCAGCGATGTATATTCCTTTCTAGGCTAAACAAGGTCAACGGACAAATGATAAGTTAAGGATGAGATGTGATAATTAGTTGACCTCACCTAAAACCCTTCACACCGTATGAGCATAATTTCTATCATCGCTTACATCAATTTGTATAGTGCAATTAAAATATGTCATACCTCATTTTCCCTGTAGGCTTGGTTAGACTAGAATAATTGTTGCTTGTGGCTATGTGATAACCTCTATAATTTTATGCAGAATAAATTTTCAACTATTTTGATTATGGATCATGCGAGAACTACTAATATACTTTGTGCCCTTGGACAGGTAGCAGACACCTGATGGCAACAGCAAGAAAAACTGTGGTGGTAGGTAAGGGATATCAACCTGCAGCTGTCTAATGGAACAGATAAAACTCACAGACATTTGCATTCTTGCCATTTTGTTTCAATGCCAAGTTGGATGTTCATGAAGAAATGTGTTTGATTGTGACTTCAGCTTGACTTTTTCATTCACAGTTTGTTTTGAGTCCCTTCTTGACGAATCATTTATTGTTTGAATCAGGTAAAACGGGATAATCCTTTTTCTTTGACAACTCCTAGTTTTTATTTAGAACTCAAATAGTTATTATGTGTTTGGCAACATGACCAACTGGAATCGATGTGCTTACAATCTTTTCCATCAGATTAATGGGAGTATGGTTAAAAAGATTTCAGTAATGGTCTTTGCATACATATATATAGACATATGTATGGGTTTAAGTTTTTCACCGTTATAAATAATGCTAAGCTGACTTTAGCTTAAGCTATTGTTCAGTGAAGCCCAACATGGGCATATCCAACCATTTGATAAGCGATAGTGAAAACATCCTTTGATATTCCTTTTGGTTAACAGAAATGAATGTAAAATGGGCATCTCGATTAACATTATGAATCGCTAAAATCATAACACGCTCAAACCTCAAAAGACATGACTAATATAATTTTTCCATATATGCTACTTCTCAGATTTTTGCTTCCGTGGTAGCGCCGCTCCTCCACCCTGGTGGACATCATTCTTTGTCCTTTCTAGAGGGTGTCCATCAACTGTTGAGGCATCACACACTGGATGAAAATGAATGTAAATTTGGATTCGTGTTTAGGGAAGAGCCTGATAGTGGCTCTGTTAGGCATTCTTTTGAGTTTCTACAAGATGTCAATTGCAAGCAAATGGCATATCTCTCTTCCTCTGCTAGGTCGGTTTTTTTTTTGTTTTTTTTTGTTTTTGTTAATTTTTCCCTCATATTTTGGGTAAGTGAGAAATGATGGAATACCTGCAAAAATGGCAGCATAGCCCCAAAATGGGATCATAAATACTCCCTCTGCTTTTGCTGTCGCAGCGGCGGGCCAGTAATTCTGGGGAGACTTGTAATTGAGCAGGTGAACACATGGGTATCGGCGCATTTGCTGGTCTTATCTCCCCATTTTCCTCCAGCTTATTTCTTGCCCAGTTTTTCCGTCCATTGGTACTCATGGAATCGTCACCCAGCTCAAAGAAATCCTTCTTTTCTGAATCTACAGTTAAAGAAGAAAAAAAATCAGAAAAAGCTATGCATTTCGATTTAGCTCTGTATGAAAGCATTGCCCAGCATTAATATGGCATGACCTGGTGTAAAGGAAGAATACACACCGTTGGAGCTGCGGGGCGGTGTGGTGAAGGAAATAGAAAGAGGTTTGTCCTTCAAACGCTCCGAGCGGCGCAGGGGAGTGACGTTCACTGCTTTCTTAACGGAGGGATTTTCTCTGCGCGGTGATTTCGTGACCGAAAAGAATGATTTCAGATCTCCCGCGCACTTTCGGACCCCAAGAGCTGCCATGCGAGCCTGTAAACACCACTCATCAAAGTTCAAACCAAATCATTATTCTCACAGCAACATCCCATTTTAAGAGTAAGAAATGTGGTACCTCATTCTCTGCAATGCGCGCCAAACGCAGAGACTCGTACGCATTGGGTGATGTTGAAGGAGCGCATGTTTCCTGAGATTTACGCGACCTCGTTTTCGCCATTTTCTCCGTTTCTTGTCCGAGCAGAGCAGCAAGCCTTCTTGGTCGTCTAATGCACCGCCAACGGCTACCTTCCCATCATATTTATTCACTCCCTTGGGCACCTCGGGTTTCTCTGTAAGAAAAAGTGGGATCCGGAGATTCCTTTAATTCCTTAATTTGAATAGTTTTGCCATTCAATCTTTATTTTAAATAGAAATTTTGAAATAATACATAGCTATTTTTTAATTAATATGGGGTATCACCTCGTGGCAATTACTTGTCTCTTAGTATTGTAATAATAATATTTGTTGGTTAGATGATAGATGAGTGGATAATGTATGTATGAGTGAAGGCTTTTAATAACATCCGCGAGGTTAAATAGTCTATGGGACCTACAGATCAACAGTAGCATAGATAACCACAACCACCCAACAAATCGTTAACACATCACTTACTTGATCTCTTTTTTTGGGGGGATCTTGAATCTTAAATCTTCTATTGTGTATCTTAATCAAGTAATCAACACTTTTTGTTATTCTTTCTTCTTCAAACAAGTTACTCAAGGAGTCCACATTTAAAATCTCAATGTAAATAGCTAGAACATCCATGTAAGTGGAACATTTCATGATTTATTGAGATATTTTTTATTCATACATATAGCTCCATTGTGGAGGCATAAATTTAAGAAAATTAATATCATATGCAACTCCAATAGCCCTACCCAAAACTTAATACTGATTACAATAGTATTGTGTAATAACAAGTACTAATAATAAGATTTTTAACTAATGATCAGATAATTAACTATTTCTATTTGGAATATAATAATTTATTTCAATTCTGTTAAAGTTTCTTAGATCAAATCATATAACTGAAAGTACTTAAAATATGGCAACACATAAGATAACAAACACAACAAGATACCCTGGGAAAACCCTCCTCTTGAGGGAAAAAAAACCCAGGAAATAATCCTCTTATATAATATAAAAACAAGAGCAGAAATATGCTTACAACTCAGGCCCAGCAATGGCCAAAATAGATACAATGAATAGTTGCACCTCTCCTAGATGCAAAAGATACAAATGAATATGTTCTTCCTTGAAATCGGATTGTTGCTACAAAAGTGTGAACTTCTTCTAGGCTGCAAACTTATGATGAATGAACTTGAATGATCAAATGACAAGGAATGACCTTGTATTTATACAAATGAGGTACCTCCTCAATTAGGTCGGCTGCCTTGGGAGAATAATATAAATACATTAAATACAAGGGAGGTCGGCCCAATATAAACAAAACATGCAAACCTAAATAGGGTCGGCCCTTTATGTTTATAACTTATTAGTAATATAAATTAAATAGTCGGAAGGCTATCATTTAATTTATGCTTTCTCCTTAAAGTATGTGCATTGGAAGTGCAACCCTAAGCTACTTATAACATCAACACTCCCTCTTAGCTAGGGATGATACTTCCAGCTGCACAAAACACATCATCTCAATGTGAAAACAAATAAGATATCACCTCATCATGATATCAACCATCATTGCTACCTCCATAGATGTTATGCACAAGTGCTCATCACTTAATGTGATGTTGTCACCTCAATGTGACTTTCACCATGGCTCCTCCAGAGGGTGAAACACAAGTACAAGTAAATCATCACGGATTCCCTCACGTGATGTTATCATGACATCCACCATGGCTCTCCCAGAGGGTGGAAACAAGGGCTTTCACCTCAAATCTCAAAGAGAAATGCACCACCAAGGGCTTGCATCTCAAATCTCTCTCAATAGAGAAATGCATTACCAAGGGCTTACACCTCAAATCTCTCTCAATAGAGAAATGCATTACCAAGGGCTTACACCTCAAATCTCTCTCAATAGAGAAATGCATTATCAATTTTAAAGATCACTGATACTGAGACTCCTTCTTAGTCAAGGTTGCATTCTCCACCATACCAAGCTTTTCTCGAAAGTACACAAACTTGATCCTGGAGAGAGGCTTGGTGAGAATGTATGTCATCTGCTCATTAGTGCTAATATATCTCAACTGTATAGCTTTCCTCGGTACCATATCTCTAATATAATGGTACTTGATCTCAACATGCTTTGTTCTGTCATGAAACACGGGATTGATAGAAAGCTTTACACAGCTCTGGTTATCACAATGTATAATGGTAGGCTCCATTGATCGTCCAAACAATCCTACAAGGAGCTTACGAAGCCACACTGCCTCACGAGTTGCCACACAAGCTGCAATGTACTCTGCCTCGGTTGTACTCAAAGCCACTGAAGACTGTTTACTGCTACACCAATATATCATAGCAGTGCCCAAACTGAAGCAACAACCAGAGGTACTCTTCCGATCTAAGACACATCATGCCCAATCAGAATTAGTAAAGCCATGTAACTCCAAGTCCTCACCTAAAGAATATCTCAACCCACATCCAATTGTGCCACGCAAGTATCTCAGGATATGTTTAGCTGCAACAAGATGTATTTGCCTTGGTTCACACATAAACTGGCTAAGTGCACTCATTGCATAGCGAATGTCAGGTCTAGTGTTGACTAAATACATCAATGAACCAATCAACTATCATTACATCGTAGAATCCACTGGATCTGAACTAGCTGCAACCTCCTTCAACTTATCTAGATTAGTCTCCATGGGTGTAGACATAGGTTTGTAGTCAATCATACCAAACCTTTTTAGAATGTCAATAGTATACTTGCCTTGACTTAGAATCATCTCATCTGGCTTTTGCCAAACTTCTAAGCCAAGGAAGCAATGCATGAGACCAAGGTTCTTCATCTCAAACTCTGAAGCTAACTACTTCTTACATTTTAGAATTAGTTGTTCTTCTCCAGTGATAATCAAATCATCAACATACAAAACCAAAATCAAAGCTTCAACATTTACTACCTTGAAGTAGAGGTTAGAATCCGCATCATTCTTTGAGAAACCCAGACTCAATAGATAATGATCAATCCTTTCGTACCAAGCATGAGGAGCTTGCTTAAGACCATACAAGGCCTTCTTTAGCTTGCAAACATGAGACTCCTTCCCATGTACCTCAAATCCTTCGGGTTGCTCAATGTAAACCTCTTCTTCTATTACACCATTCAGAAAGGCTGTCTTTACATTCATTTGGTGAATCTTCCATCCTCTAGATGCAATAATAGCAATGATGGTTCTGACAGACGTATATCGAGCCACAGGAGCAAAATTTTCTTCATAGTCAACTCCCTCTTTTTGTGAGAACCCTCTAGCCACGAATCTTGCCTTGTGCTTCTCAATGCTCCCATCAGCTGCATGCTTGATTTTGAAGAGTCATTTAGAAGACACCACAGATTTGCCTTTGGATCTAGGAACTATATCCCAAACATCGTTCTTAAGTATAGACTAATACTCCTCAGTCATGGCATCTTTCCATACTTGTTGACTAGAAGCTTCTTTGACGCTTGAAGGCTCTAACTCAATGATCTAACTCATCAAGGCAACATAACTAGAGAACTTATGAGGTCTCTTGCTTTCTCTAAAAGCTCCTCTTAGGGCTGCAAAAAATTTTGCCTCCTGCATTGTCCTACGAACCCAAAGAGGTCTTTTCTTTCCAATTACAATATATCTAAAGGCCCATCAATAGGATCCAAGGGTTCAACTGGATCATCATCTTCTTTAGGTTTTGGAGCCTCCTTTTGATTCTCTAGAATATGGTCTACTTCCATATCTTGAGGAGGTTCTTCTTCATCGATCTCCATAGGAGTGCCCTTGGATCTTTTGAAAGCAACATCTTCCTCAAATGTGACATCTCTACTAATCTCAATGGACTTCTGACCGGGAATGTAGATTTTGTAGGCTTTCGATGTCTCACTGTAGCCCACCAGAATTCCCTTCTTCCCAGAAGGTTCTAACTTTGTTCTCTTTTTCTTTGGAATATGAACATATACTGGACAACCAAAGATCCTTAAATGACTGACTTTTGGTTTCGCCCCTGAGAATGCTTCTTCGGGAGTTTTATTCTCCAAGATCCTGTGGGGACTCCTGTTCTGAACATAGATGGTTGTCCTAGATGCCTCAGCCCAAAGAGAGATTTGCAAATCTTGATCATGAATCATAGCTTTGACCGCTTCCACAATAGACCTTTTTTTCCTCTCAATAATACCATTTTGTTGTGGATTATAGGGAACATTGAACTCCCTCTTAATCCCTGCTTCAATACAAAAATCATGAAAGGTGCCAAAGGTGTACTCTCCACCATTATTGAATCTCAAAAGCTTGATCCTTTTCCTAGATAGGTTTTCAACTTGTGCTTTGAATTCTCTGAATCTTTCTAATACCTCTTCAGATTCTTTAGATCTCAAGAAATAAATCCAAGTCTTTTTAGAGTAATCATCAATAAAAATAATGTAATACAAGAAACCACTAGAAGATGCAATAGACATTGGACCACATAAATCAGAATGAATGATCAAGAATACATTTAGACCTACTTTCACTAGAATGAAACGTACCTTTTGTATTCTTGCCTAAGGCGCATCCTTTGCATGTACCTTAATGTTCCTGGTTGAATTTCGGAAGGCCGGTGACCATCTTCTCCATGATAGGTAATGCTCGAAAGTGAATGTGGGCCAATCTTCGATGCCAAAGATCACATATGCTGGAAGAGTTATGCACAAGAGCTTGAAGGGGACGAGTGCATAGCCTGTAGAGACATTCATGTCTAACTCCAATTACTCGAGCAAATTTAAAGTTGGAGTTCTTTGCCCATATAAGAACATTGCCTTTAGAAAATGCAACTTGATAACCCTTGTCTTCTAAAGTTGAAACGGAGACAAGATTCCTCTTTATGCCTAGAACAAATAGTACATCATTCAACTCCAATTATATGTCGGAATCCAAGTGAAGAGAGGAGTTCCCAAATCCTTTCATAGAATACCTAGCATTGCCTCCAATAACAACTTGTTCACTAGAGTCATTCTCCACCAAATTTGATAGATGCCCCTGAATCCGGTGATGTGCCAAGAGGCACCACTATCAATTAGCCAAGTGTTGGCGTTGGTGGATACATTGCTTGATAGGGTTGAATAGAACAAGTAATCACTCGAGTCCTTCTGCGAAGCAACTTCCTCAACATTTGCAGTGGCAACCTGCTACTTAGGTCTGAGAGGACATTCTTTCACAAAGTGGCCATACTTGTCACAACGAAAGCATTGAACCTTGGATAAGTCTCATTTCCTTTTGAAGGTAGGAGCACCATCATTTCCATTCTCTCGATTCCTCTTGAAGAACCCTTTCTTCTAACCTTTTCCTTTCTTTGACGAATGAGAGGCGAGAACATGTATTTCTTCATTCTTTGAGCTTTGACCAATGCCCCTAGCCGTTAGTCTCGAATCCTCTTGAATGCAGTCAATCCTCAATCGGTCAAACTTGGGAAGTTTAGATCTTGCACTGATTCCTTGAATAAATGACTCCCATGATAGTGGAAGACCATTGAGAGCAAGCATAGTCAAGTCTTTGTCATCAATCATGTGACCAATTGTAGAGATCTGATCTCTTATCTCTGAAATCCTCATGAAGTAAATAATTACATATTCTGCTTTCGCCATTTTCACATGATGAAGTTGTTGCTTCAGTGCAAGTGCTCGACTGGTGATGTTGATTTCATACATCTCTTCCAAAGTTGTAAACATCTCCCTTGTTGTATCCAACTTGAAGACAATCGGTACAACATGATCCTTGACGGAATCAACCAACACTTTCTTTGCTCCAGTATCTTTCTTCCTCCACTGCAACTTCTCTTCTTCCTCCTCAGGTTTGGGAACTTTTGTTTTCACAAACTCAGCCCAATTATTCTCTTCGAATGTGAGCATGATCTTGAACCTCCATGATGTGTAGTTAGAAACTCCTTCGAGTCTATCCTTGATTTTTAGACCATTCAGCATCTTGAAATTTGAAATAGGAGATAGATTGAAAAAGATTAGAATGAGTGCTACAAAATAAATTTGATCACGATCTTTTTCAAACCCGCTCTGATACCATGTTAGAGTTTCTTAGATTAGATCATATAACTGAAAGTACTTAAAATATTGCAACACATAAGATAACAAACACAACAAGATACCTTGGGAAAACCTTCCTCTTGAGGGAGAAAAAACCCAACAAATAATCCTCTTATATAATATAGAAACAAGAGCATAAATCTGCTTACAACTCAAGCCCAGCAATGGCCAAAATAGATACAATGAATAGTCGCACCTCTCCTAGATGCAAAAGATATAAATGAATATGTTCTTCCTTGAAATCGGACTGCTGCTACAAAAGTGTGAACTTCTTCTAGGTTGCGAACTTATGATGAATGAACTTGAATGATCAAATGACAAGGAATGACCTTGTATTTATACAAATGAGGCACCTCCTTAATTAGGTCGGCTCCCTTGGGAGAATAATTTAAATACATTAAATACAAGGGAGGTCGGCCCAATATAAACAAAACATGCGAACCTAAATAGGGTCGGCCCTTTATGTTTATAACTTATTAGTAATATAAATTAAATAGTCAGAAGGCTATCATTTAATTTATGCTTTCTCCTTGAAGTATGTGTGTTGGAAGTGCAGCCCTAAGCTACTTATAACATCAACAAATTCAAAAGGAAAAACTCTCTAAATGATTTAAATGAACTTATTTGCTATTGTTTTTTTGCAATGAAATCCTTCTAATGAAAATAAAATTAAGATTTTCAAAGTAGCAACTATATATGTCCTATTGGAGATGGGTGAAACAAAATTTATAGGAGTCCACTTTTTTTTTGTAAGTTCTTGTGGTGTGGAAGGATTGAACAAATAAAAAGAGCATCTTCTCCAATGATTTCTTCTAGAGACAAATATCTTGTTATCACATGTTGTAGCAATTTCAAACTTGAAATTAAGAGAATATGGTTCACTTTGATTCACTTGGTTTTGAAGAAAAACATATTGCATGATACCCTTTGATAGAAAAATTATAACATCAATATGGAATATGACCACCACACATCCATTTGACTACATTAATTGTGAAGATATTTGTTTAAATCATATTTTCAATAGAGAAGGTTAAAAATTGTTTGTAAGTTTGGACAAAATGTCATATAATTTATTTTTCAAGTTTTACAAACATTTGCAAGTTTTTTGGTAATTTCAAAGGTGCTTTTACTAAGCAGTGTGCAATAACATCAATTCTACTTTGTTTGTTTGTGTTATAAAATTGAGTATAAAAAGTAAAATATTATTTTTAATTTGTATATACTAAGTACAATAAGAAATGAAATGTTTTAATAGAAATTGAGAATTTTAAAATTTATCAAAGCTAGGAGAACTAAAAAATATTAAGATTATACCTTGTATATTATGTTAGTATACATAAACATGATTATAATATTATTTAATTTAGTTCAATAGATAATTTATTGATAAATTAAATTTTTTTTTATACATAATAAGCAAAACAATATAAAATTTGTCAAATACTCATGATTAATCCAAAATTAATCACATTACCTAAGAGATAAAGTATTAACTTATGTTTATGAACAAATATTTTATTCTAGAATTGTGATGTCTATAAATCAAAACAAATATAACAATGACATTAACAAATGAAGTTCTGACAATAGAAACAAAGGAAGCATTGGTATTAAAGTCAATGATGTTAAGTAGATTTAAAAAAATAAAAAAAATGATGTTAAGTAGAATGCGACATACAACATAGTAAGAGTATTCCTTGTGAGCTTTCATATAATGGTTTCTTAAAATAAGTCAATATTTATTATTCTTTGTATTTGACTTTTGAATTGATATTTGTGTTTGTCTATCTAGGGAAGAGGTCTAGTATCTTGTTCATATTGCTTATATTCTAAATTTTGATGTATTAAGCCATATGAGATGAAAATTTATATACATTTAGTGCATTAAAGAATGAAACTTTTAATTGGAAGAATTTCAAAAAAATTAAAAGTATATTTTAAGTATTTTTAAAAAATTGGTGATTATGATAGTAATTTAGATAAAATAAAATTTTAATCTTTATACATTTACGAGATAAATAGAAAGACTATTATTATACTCTATAAATATGACATATCCTTATTTCTAATGATTTTATTCAATACAATAAACTACTAAAACTTTGTTTGTTTAGGCTCTTCATCAAGTCAAAGTTCACCTTAATGCGGGTAGAGGTAGGATATACATGCAAGTACCCTTGAATTACCTTCTTATTCATGCTGGGGCATTGTGACCATAGGCAAAAAGTATGTCACAGTAAGAGAGGGGTACCAACCACTGCAAGGCCCCAAGTCACAAAAGACCAAGAGTAGTATGGCTACCCTAACTTACCTCAGTTTAAAGGAAGGTTAGGATAGGCAAGATGAGAATGATGAGGATTATGAAATCCTTCAATCACTCTACAAACTTGAGAGTCAAAGGGAGACTAGACGAGTCAATATTTAGATTCAACTTTGCATCTCAGGTAGCTCTTTGTTAGAGGACAGAAGCGTGGTTATGGGACGACAGCATGGCACATTGGCATCCATACGACCAGAAAACCAGAGAGACAAGGTTAAGCTTCTAAAAGAGGGACTAATGACCTAGTTTAAGAGTTACTAGAATGAAAAAATAAGATCAAGAAGTATGAAATGTATAAACGAATGTGATAAGGGAAATAGATTACTATGAGGGCGATAAAGACGATCTCGCACAACAATCTTCTTGCCAGCTTGCTCCAAGATCTCTCCACCTACACACAAGAAAGCGAGAAAATGTTGGGGGGTTGTATAGGGGTCTGCCTCAGTTAGACCCCTATTTCGGTGTTTCAACCTCCATGGATATCCAGGTTTGCAACAATATGGAAAATATGATAAAGAAGAGAATACAAGCTAAGTACACAAAAGACACTACAAAATAGTATGTGATTATTCAACCAAAATGATAGAGAAGATAAGAGTCCAGCTTACCACCTTTGTCTAAAGCACTCAAGGCTAGTGGAGGAGAAGATGAGAGGAGCTCAAGCCTTTGCTGCAATGGTGTTTGTTATGTGCTCGCACTATCAAAATGATGGAGTAGTAGATTGTTGCTATGGAGTGTGAAGTGTTGCTACAAAGCTTGTAGTGAATTCTCAAAAGTGTGGAGATATTGTGTAGAGATGACCAAAAGATCTTGTAAAACTTGAGAATGGATGGGAGAGTGAAGAATATGAAGGAAGAGGTCAAGAAATAGCCATATTCAGGTCGGTCAGCCAAAGAAAGGTGTTACACTTTGACTCCCAATAGGAAGTGTAACGTTTCTGCATTCTCCAATCACGGGAATCTGCTAGGGATATAAGTGTATCGCGCAGACATATATGCACCGCACAGGAATCCCCAACAAAAATGCCTCCATCAACACATAAAATAGGTGCCAAGTGTGATGTGAGCAGCAGACTTAAGTGGAATTAAGCCTCCGCCTTTGTTTTTCTAAAGTGTAAGGGGGGTAAAGGGGAATTTACATTAGGGGTGCAAACAACACGAGTACTAATAAGTGCTTCGGTAAAGTAGAGTAGTATGAAGTAACAAAGTAAGAGATGCATACCTAAACCAACGAGGAAGTAGAGAACGGTCTAGCGAACTCAGAAGTGCAGGAGTGGTCTTCATAGTTTCATAGAACTATAAAGCTAAAGTACGAAGGCACCTCATAGGATCACGGTCCTGCAAGGGAGGTATCCTTCAAGAACTCTAACATGAAGGAGACCGAGCAAAGGGGACTCTGTAGAGTCAGAGGTGACATGTTTACCCATAGATAGAACATGTCAGGAAGAGGTCACGTAGGCCTGTGAATGGACAATCATGCAGACCATCTCTATGTTGCAAGACTTTCAAAGGGATCCCTTAAGAACCATTCAAAAGGAAGGAGGGGTCCACTCAAGGGATGCTCTATTTGAAGAGTGAAGTCTAGGCGGGTTGCCCCCAAGCTAGATGTAAGGACATGAAGTAGGTCTAGTCAGGTTGCCCCTGGACTAGACATGCAGAAGCAAAATCGATCTAGTTGAGCTATCCTCGAGCTAGATGTCATAGAAATTGTTGAAGACTTTCGAAGGGGTCCCTTAGGGATCCAACATGAAAAGGAGGGGTCCACTCAAGGGACACACTATTCAAAAGCTAACGTCTTCCTTCTCGAATTAATTCATCATTGAGGAATCCTTTTGAAAGACATTCACTTCATCAAGGAATTTGAAAGGAAGGACATGCCCCCATGCGAGGGGAAGATTAAGACTATTCCCACTTCAGAGGAAGGTTCCCAAGTCCTTTCTTTATGAACCCATGATGAATGAAACATGTTTCGATAAGGTTTCAAGTTGAGAATACAAATCTAAAGAGGAAATGTGTGAAGGGTCTTGAGAAAGGATTCATTTTGCAATGAATGCGATTTCTAAAGACCAAGTAGTGTAGAAGTGGTGTTGTCACACATGAAAGTGAAAACTCAAGCAAAGAAGAGAGAAAGATCAAGAGCAAGCAATGGAAAAGAAAACACACGCAAAGGGCATAGTGGGGTCTGGTTTTGTGGGGTTAGATCTGCCTTCATTTATATGTATAATTGGTAGTTGTGGTGAGAGGTGAAAGATAATCACTCCCCAACCAGATTAGGAAGAATGTACGAAAGGCAAAGTAAAATTAAAAATTAAAAAGTGGGTCAACATGGAGGGAAGCCTAAATGCTCCCGACGCTTTGCATCGTCCCCACTTTATGGAAATTTAATCACAAAAATAGAAGAAGGTTTACAACACAAATGTCACACTTGTATTCAAGCACCAACAGGGGTAACGAGGGTCATCCAGGCACACATAACACGATCATGGGGGAAGCACATCACAACATACACACCTTTAATCTAAATATCAGGAAGAGGGTCTCTCCCTAACACTGGTCAACTAGGAGGTTGTCAGCTTCCCACTCTAGATCATTGTAGGGAGAAGGATGATGAGCCTACAATGGTGTAATATTAAGGGGAGGAGCTTCTGATCCTCCCACAACAAGGTCCAAGGAAGAAGGATCGATGAGGTCTCTATCACTCAACTCTAGTGGCTCTAAGGTCAACAACCTTGCAAAGATCATTGACAAGGTCGAAACTTCATCCACCAAGTTAAACATACACTTAACAAGAGTGTCATATTTCACCTCAATGAACGAAGGAGTTTGCACCCAAAATTCACCATTGGGCTCACCGAGAGACTCGGGAAGAGTGAAAAACTTAGGGGAGGTTGGAGTTGGTTACGTCATTAAGACAGAACAAGTCAACGCAGGGTCACCTTTCGGAGAAGGTGGGCTCCTCTTACATCCTTTGTTGTTGTAGGGACCACTCTCTACCTTTCTCTTTGTCGGAGGAGACGAACTCCCCACAGATGAAGCAAGAAAGGCAGAGGAAGAGGAAGAAAGAACCGCAACAGATATGACTTAAGTGTTAATCATATCTACGGGTTTTGGAAAAGGTGAGACTTTCAAAATGAACATTAGTAGAGGCGGCTCCACCGAAGGAGCGAAGAACACTTGCACCTTACCAGGCACATGTGAGTTCGTAGCGAAAGCTGAAAGTGATACAAAGTTAGTTTGGACAAAAATAAGAGGGAGAGAGGACACAGCAGGAGGTGTGATCGTCCCATCCTCCTTCTATAAAGAGGCTTGCTCAGCTAGGAGATCCTTTCGTTGATGCTTATGTTTGCATGTAAGGCAATTTATACGACTCTTCAAGCTAGAATTCGAAGCTTACGAAGGGACATAAGGTTCCTACTCAGGCATGGGAGTGTCCTCCATGGCTGGTTCCAGCGAAAGGATAGACTCTTGAATGGGAGCAAAAGGAGCAAGTTTAGAAGCGGTAGGGGGAATTGACTCCAACACCTTAGCGGTGGGCCTCTTCCCACTTGGGGGATGGGAAGAGGTCAAGGGGAAAATTCTCTTTGCAAGCCCTTCTTTCTACCATATAGATAGTACAGGGTCCAAGAGACCCGTTAGGGAGATCCAATATCTTGATCTTGGGTTTTTGCCAAGGAGGCATCACTGGGCTCAATGGGTAGAGCCCAAGCTTGTCCATCCAATGCTCCTCCCAAGAAAGGGGAGTGGATGAATCAAACTAAGAGGGTGCGAGCTTCTCCTTTCCCTCTTGAGAGGAGGAGGCCACTGGTTTCTCTACTAAAAGAAGGGTCAACTTTGGTTGTCCCTTGCCCCTAGTTTTATACTTCACATAATTCTTGTAAAGTAGATCTGTTCTTGGCTGGAGCGGACTGACTAGAGTGGGCCAAAAGTGTTCCAACGAGTATCCCCCACGAGATACCACAAGTTGGTATCCGGTATCATGCACTACGTGCACAACACCTTGATGGGAAAACTTAAGACACTTATGAATTACAAAGACGATCCCATTCATGGAAGCTAGCCAAGGTATTCCTAACTTCACTCTAAATAAGTCTGACTCAAGAATAATATCAAAGACTTTGTCTACATTCCTAGGTCTAACTAGGACAGACAACGTTATTGATTCACAAGGTTTAAGAGAAAGACCATCATGCGTACAGACGATGGATTTTATTTTTGTATTCCCCCTTTTGCAAGGAGTTCAGGAGTAATGTCTCCTTTGTGATGATATTCACTCTACTTGTGGGGTTGACTAAGACCCCTGTCACAATGTTGCCATCAAGGTGAGCATGAATATAAAGTGGGGAGGGTTTGTCATTTGCTGGTACATCTTGCAAGGTGAATGTTACATCCGACGAATTGATCGCAAGACGAGGAGAAGGAGTAGCAGGAACCATGTTAACATACGCCTCAGCGTAAGAAACAAAATTAGAGGGATTGATAATCATGTTATCAGAATGTGACATAAATGGGTATGTGTATATCTGCAATTCACTATTAGCCTTCACCACTTATTTGTTCATATATTTTTTTGTTCCCATCAAGATGAATAGTATCGTCCTCGATGTGATCCTATATCTCATGATGTAGGTGCATGCAGCGTTCAGTATCGTGTATGTTAACTTGATGGTATTGACAATAAGTATTTGCTTCATACCAGTTAAGATATGGTTATCTAATTGGCTTAGGGGTTGGTAAGCTAGCAATCTTATCCTTCAACAACTTCTGGAAGATGGAAGAATAAGATTTCAGTAACTTCATAAACTTTTGGTCATGCCTAAGGCCATTGTTATCCACAACGGCTACTACATTTGCAACAACTTTGCCTTTTCTAGAGATTGATATGATAGATTTCCCTTCAGAATGGGAGCATGAGGAAGAACCCCTGAACTAAACTTCCGTTTGTTGGTACTCCCGCAAAGTTGTACACAGATGCACAAAAGAAGGGTACTTCATAAGGTTGAAATTATCTTGCCAAGGCCTTTGTAAGTTCCCTATGAACACCTTCTATACATCAGAGTCAAGTAACAAATATGATATTTGTGATAAGAGTGCCTGATGTCACGTTATAAAGTCTGTAATCTTCTCATTATCCCCTTTTTTACACTGAACAAGGTCAGAGAAGGTCATCTTTGGTCTGATATTGGCTTGGAATTGTCATAGGAATTGGTTCACAAGTTGATCAAACATAAAGATGGAGCTTTCAAGCAAGTAATAGTACCAGTCAAGTGGCGTATCCTTGAGGGATCGAGGAAACAATTTTTCCATCAAGACATTGTGATGGAAAAATTTTGTGCATAAGGCGTTAAAAGCGGACACATGTGTCTATAGGTTCCCTTTACCAGTGTATTTCTTGAATTTAGGAATCTCCATCCCTTGCGAGAAAGGAGTGTTTAGAATTACAATCGACAACGGACTATGTCAGAAGAAAGGTTGGAAAATAGGATGGGTCGAGGCTTTGGAAAGGCTCATCAACTGATTTTGCATCCTTCCCATATTCTAAAGAAGGGTATTTAGAATAGGTTCATTAGAAGGCATGGGGCTACTGGAACCACCACTAGGACCACCACCTAGACCATCAGCGTGACTACCACCAGAGCCACCACTGATGCCACCACCACCAATGTGACTTCCGTTGGGGCCACCACCATGACCTCCATCGGAACCGCCTTTGTCGAAGCCACCTCCACTTTTGAAGTTTCCACCACCAAAGCCTCCACCGATCATCCTGCCAAACCCTCCACCACTGGAGGCAGTAGAAGGGGTGAAATGGAAACCTAAATGGTTTTTGTTTACCTTGATAGTTTCAGAGTTTTCAAAAGTAGTAGGCACACTGACCGAAGGGATCACGTCAGCCATGTACACAAACGTAGGAGGCATCGACATTTCTAACTCTCTCTCATATTCTTCGAAGGGGCCACTTCATACCATGTGGCTATGGTCCAAAGGGGCACATGCTTTGGCCAGACCAATGAAACTAACTAGGAGTTTTATGCCTATGCGGTCTTTTCCTACCATGTATCTTATTTCACTGATAACTCTAGCGACCCTAGCTAGTTTCAAGTTTCTTTCTAGGTAATTTTCCAAGGCACCCAACCCTTTACTAATACTAGCGACATATTCAGAAGGGATATGGATGACCTCATGCTCGTCTACGAATGAGGAAGTCGGTGATGCGAGAGGGGTAGTGATGTGATCAGTTTTTCCAAGGAATTTAGATTCGCCTCGCGATACTTGCTCCTGCATGGACAAACCACCCACATAACTAGAGAAAATACCAGTAGTGAAACTGGAAGATACCTTCATCTTCTCCATCGGCATGTGTCACAGAATTCTCCTGAAAATATTCCCAGAGGTCGTAGACTAGGTTGTAATGATCATAAACCTTCACAACACACAAAAATGCAACAATCAAAGGGTATAAAATAAAAATCCCAAAACACCGACGAACGAAAAGATGTTGATTCATGTCAGGTTCACAAAAAATGTAAGAGAGGGGGACCAACCACTGTGAGGGCCCAGGTCACGAAAGGCGAAGATCAATATGGCTTCCCTAAATTACCTAAGTTTAAAGGAAGGTTAGGATAGGCAGGATGAGAATGATGAGTATTATGAAATCCTTCAATCACTCTACAAACCTGAGAGTCAAAGGGAGACTAGATGAGTCAATCTTTAGAGCCAACTCTGCATCTCAAGTAGCTCTCTGTTAGAGGAAAGAAGCACGATTCTGGGACGACAACGCAGCGTGTTGGCATTTCACAAGTGCGTTGGTGTCTGTATGGCTAGAAAACCAAAGAGACAAGGTTAAACTTCTAAAAGAGGGACTAACGACCTAGTTTAAGAGTTTCTAGAATGATAGAATAAGATCAAGATGTATGAAATGTATAGATGAACGTGATAAAGGAAATAAAATTGCCACAAGGGTGATGAAGATGATCTTGCACAACAATCTTCTCACCAGATTGCTCCAAGATCTCCCCACCTGCATACAAGAAAGCGAGAAAATATTGGGGAGGTTTTATAGGGGTCTGCCTTAGTCAGACCCTCGTTTTGGTGTTTCCACCTTCATAGACAACTAGGTTTGCAACAATAGGGAAAATATGATAAAGAAGAGAATACAAGCTAAGTACACAAAAGACAGTACAAAACAATACATGCTTATTCAACCAAAATGATAAAGAAGATAAGAGGAGCTTACCACCTCCATCAAAAGCACTCAAGGCTAATGGAGGAGAAGATGAGAGGAGCTCAAGCCTCTATTGCAATGGTGTTTGTCCTACACTCTCACTATCAGAATGATGGAGTAGTAGATTGTTGCTATGGAGTGTGAAGTGTTGCTACAAAGCTTGTAGTGAATGCTCAAAAGTGTGGAGAGATTGTGTAGATATGACCAAAAGATCTTGTAAAACTTGAGAATGGATGAGAGAGTGAAGAATATGAAGGAAGAGAATATGAAGGAAGAGGTCAAAGAAAGGCCATATTCGCGTCAACCATCTGAAGAAAGGCATTACACTTCAACTCCCAATAGGAAGTGTTACGTTTCTACATTCTCCAGCAGCACATAAAATAGGTGCCAAGTGTGATGTGAGCAAGGAACTTAAGTGGAATTAAGCCTCTGCCTTGGTTTTTCTAAAGTGTTTGACTATCCATATGTTTACATTTGTTTAGTTTTATTTGATTAATAATTATTGACATGGTCTCATTGTTAAAGAGACAAATATCGTTAGGTTTTTTTATCTATTTGTGGTATTTACCTATGATCATTTCTTTAACTTTGATTTTGTGATTTATGGATAGAGAATTTTTTAATTTTTTTTAGTCAAATGAATACAAAAGTTGTTAATATGTAACCACGAAAATAAAATAAAATAAGTGGAATTTATAATAATTTTTTAGGAGCTTTCATCTTTTTATAAAAAAGAATATAAAATGAAGCTCTACAGCATTAGTAATTATATTAGACTAAATAAAGGTAATTACTTAAAGATTATCACATGGCTAAATAGAGCTAATTTTATTGTTTCTTGAGTCTTTTCTTTTTTATTCATTTCATTTTTTAAACAATGACAATAAGTCATATTTGAAATAGAAGTGCGGATATGAATAACAAAATAACTACAATAAAAAAATTTGACAAGGTCATAAAGTTTCTTTCTACTCATTTGCATTGATTTTTTTCACTTGACTTTTGCAAAAATGTGGCCAATGGGGATGTGTATTTTTACCTATGTGGTGTCACACTCTTTCATTTTCTCTAAAGGAAGTAATAAATTAAAATTAAGCAATTAACATATTTAAATAAGAAGAAAAATATTTTTTCTTAAAAATCTTCACAAAAACCATTACTTCTTCTTGCCAAAGAGTAGGAGATAAATAGACCAAAAATAAATCTATTCTCCTTTTTTTTTTTTTTTTTCTATAACTATATTTTTGCTTAATTGCTAAGAAAGAGAAATAAGATTTTAGTGTTGTTTGATTAGAGGGAGTTGCACAAAAACATAAGTTTCTTGGTCAACCCCCATTTACATCCCCACCATTATTACAGATGATGAATCTCTTTTGATAGGTGTAGTAAGAATTAGTCCTCAAAAGTGCATGATTAGTATTTGATAATACCAACAATCCAAACATGGCCTCCTAGATTGCAATAATCACAAGATATTTGTAGGATGAGCATTGTAAAGAGACATTGGAATTTTTTAGTGAAATATAATGGATGTACCCTAAATGAGATGAACTCGCCTTTGCAAGTACATTGTGGGCTTGCACTAGCCTTGGATATGCTCTACAAGGGAAGTAGATCCATGCTTGAAGCTATGAATTTTGGATTGGAGATTTATGTTATCGTGGGTAATACTCTTTTTAGCAGGTATGCCAAGTGTGGAAGCATAAAGCATGCCTACCTAACATTGATAAAATGTAACAAACATAAAACAATGTTGTTTCATGGTGTGTAATGAATGTAGAAGAGGTATGTTGTAGGAATTGGGAGCAATATTTTTGATGCTTTTATCAAATATTATGGGCAAGAATAAAGCTAGACCATTTTTTTTCTCTTGCATTTTTAGGGCATGTACTAGTATACCAAGGCTAGATCAGGGGAAACAATTTCATGGTCAGATTATGAAACTGGGATTTGATTCAATCATATGTGTAGGAAGTGTCATTGTTGACATGTATGCTAGATGTGGGAGTATAAAAGATGGGAATCAAGCATTCAACCAAATGTTTGAAAAAAATTAAATAATCTCATTGTTAGGGTTAGAAGGCAAATATCTACTAGTTAAATGTTTTTTTGATCAATAAAATAGAGAAATAAGACACACAGAAAATTATAGCAAAAACAAGACAACACAGAGAATTTAACATGGTTCACCCAATTCAGGCTACATCCACAAAATTGCAGCCATCAAATGATTTTATTATCCAATGCAAAACATATTAGAATCTCGCGAATAATACAACACTGCAACTCTCATCCCAACCACCTATTACAAGCTTTTTATAAACTTCTAGAATTAGGGTTCTACAAAGTCATTTTTTTTCCTTTTCCGGTGACGAAGCAAAAAAGTAGGAGAAAACATTTTCTCAAGGGCGACAACCCCCCTCGTACCCCCGCTTTTTGGGGGCTGCCACCCCTGAACCCCTGTCCAGGGCCCGGCTCGGCCCCGAACCCCAACGAGGATACATGAAGAGTGTATAGTATATCATGATTAGTCGCCACATACCAACACTCATGGACTACAATGATTTATGGCCATGCACAAAATGGGAATGACATCTAGACTATTAAAATATTTGAGGAAATGTTAGGGTAAATTATAAAGGAAATCGCCAACACAAATATAAATTTTCAACTTCGACCACCTAAAAGTGATCTATGTTTTAAATTTTAAAATGATGTAGACTAATGAAATATAACACTCTTTTTTTTGGGGGGCGGGGGGGAATTATATTATATTAATAAGACTTAGTTGTAAATACAATAGATGCTTCCATGTGGCCATAGCCACAACAATATAGAGTAGAAGGGGGATCTGCAAGGGAATCCTAATAGCCTATCTAGCAAGATATAAACAAGAATCGTAAATATCTAGGTAAAACTCACAACAACCCATCTCATCCCTGTAAAGACAATTTATTTTCTCCTCATTAATAATATGAAGAAGCAATTATTACTTTTTCTAGTCTAGACCTCCCCAATTTTCCACATGACAACCACTCACACCTTTTGAAGCGTGTTTATCTAAGCAATAAACAACTCTATTTCGTTCCCTAAGGACATGAACAAAAGATATTACTTTAAACTTTATGGATAAACAAAGAATTTTACTAGCCACAAAAGTTAATCTCCAAGAGAAATCTTGAGAATTTTTACTACTCATAAGGTTGACAAGAATCGTAGAGTTAGTCTGACAAATAACCTTTTTCACAACCTTTACACAAGCTCTCTCAAGACTAAAGAGGAGAGCCCAAGCTTTTATTTGATTATTGGAATGAGCACCCCTAAAGGAAGAGAAGAAAAATTGAATAGATCCAACCTTATCACATCCAATTTTACTAATACCACTAGGACTCAGATTACCCCTAAAGGACCCATCAGTATTGATTTTATAAAAATCTCTACTGGGAAGGTTCCATTTTCCTAAATGGTTCACCTTCCCGACAAGATAAATTATAGAGATAGACTAGACTTCTAAATAAGGAGAAAAGGAAAGTCCCAAATCATTAGCAATGAACAAATTAGAAGAAGAAAGAGGGATTTTCTCTCCAAATTTATCCTCAATAGTCTCTTTGAGCATACCCTTTATTTTTTCCCAAACTTGAGTAACTTCCTTGCCCATATTTTTGAAAATACATTGATTTTTTTCTAGCTAGATTTGCTATAGGACAAACAAGGGACCAATATCTTATTGAAATGGTGATAAAAGTGAGCATAAGGCTCAAACTTGGAATTTATCCATTCATCAATGTAACACACAACTATTACATTGCAATGGATTTATAAAGCCTTCTAACTTATTAACTATACCCAAACCACTAACTAAAAACTCACATATATTAAATTTTTAATATAAAGGGGTAAAAACTTTATTGAAGATCAGAAACAGAGCATTACATCAAAGCAAAAGGCCAAAGCCCCAAGGAAACCAAAAGAAACAATTAAACAATGCAAGAGCCAATCAACATCCAACATCAATCTCTTCTCTTTCCTCAACAATAATCATTTCTAGATCACGACGAAGCTCCTGGGAAATCTGCTCCCACCTCTCAATCTTCCAGCCATCAAGATGCTCTGAATCCCATTTCGCCAAGCAATCCGCAACCCTATTCCACTCCCTCAGAATATGGACAAAAGACACCACCTCCATCAAGGAACTAATCTGCATAATTTGTTGAACCATCCTAGCCAACTGCCAATTGACATCAGCCATCTTCCTGTCCTTAAGCAAATTAACCAAAACTTGTGAGTCAGATTCACAAATAACCTTTCTCCACCCCAAAGCATAGGCCCGTTCAAGAGAGAAGAGGATCACCAGACCTTCCATAAGGTTAACAGTCTGCACCCCTTTAGAGACAGAGAAGAAGAAAACCACCATCCCTGACGAGTCCCTACCAACCCCCCCAATTCCTGCAGGCCCAGGATTTCCCCTACAGGAGCCATCGGTATTAATTTTTAGAACACCAGCAGGAGGGGGAAGCCACTTACCCATTCACATCACTTTCTTCCTCGCCCGCCTTCCCCTTCGAACATAAGCCGAAGCCAAAGACATCTCCTGAAGTCTCAGTCTCTCCACCTTCTCAGCATCCTCTTTCTCCAAGGGATACACCACCTCACACTTCGCTTCCACCGTCTCCCAAATCATACCCATAATTCTCTGCCAAATCTGCTGAATGGCCATCTTTTCACTTCGAAAGATTCGACGATTCCGCTCCAACCAAATCTGCCAAAGAATGAAGGTAGGCCCAACATACCACACATCCTGTAAGAAAGTTGCCATAGCGGGAGGTCTGCCAATCCAAAAATCCACCAAAGAGGATGCATGAACACAAGGGCTTTTCCAAGCCTCCCACCAAAAATGCCACAGCCTCAGGGAGAAAGAGCAGCGAAAAAACAAATGAACAGAATCCTCCTCCCCATTCCCACACAAAACACACATGGAAGGGCCCTAGAATCCCCGCTTCTGAATATTGTCCCAAGTCAAACACTTCTTCCAGGCCAAAGTCCAGATGAAAAAATTGCACTTTGGTCAAGAAAACTTATCCCAAACTCTCTGCCACCAACGAACCTCCCCCCTGTCCAACTTGTGAGATAAAAGAACCTGATAGCCAGAGGCAACAGTATAAACACCCTTAGGGTTGGGGGACCAAGATAAAACATCTCCATCCAGGAGGGAGCTACAACTTCTGCTAGAAAGGATGCGTTGCAATTCCACACACTCCTCCTCCATACCAAGCACAGGCCACTCCTCAAGATTCTTCCACCTAGCCACCATCAACTGGCCATGGACAGACATAGACTTAAAATCACTCACCCTAACCCAACCAACTGCAGTGAATCTTTGACAGAGGGGCAACAGGTGAGGAAATTGGGACACAATGGGGGGAAAACCATCCCAAGAGTCCAACCAAAAGTGAGCCTCCAACCCACTTTTGCAAATCCAAAACAACCCATCCTTGACGAGAGTAGCCCCTTTCTTGAGCGTATCCCAAATCACCGAACCTTTCCCCACCAAAGGATAGCGGGGAATATCCATCTGAGGAATCCCCGGGAAATATTTGTGGGATAAAATCCTAGCCCAGGTCTGACCCTGCTCCACACACCACCTCCAAAACAGTTTAGCAGCAAGCGCTATCCCAGACAAAGATGACTGCCTTAATCCAAGACCGCCACAATGCTTCGGGCTACAAACAATTTCCCATATAACCAGACTCCATTTGGAGGATAATAAATTACCAACCCAAAGAAACTGTCTAATTAAAGCATCAAGTTCTTGAACAAAACCAACCGGGGCCACCTGGAGCATACATCTATAATGGGGAGAGCTTGAACCACAGACTTAATCAGCTGAACCCTACCAGCAAAGGACAACCATCTGTGGGTCCAATGGTTAACTTTTGTCTGAAGCTTATCCAAAATACTCTGCCAATAGTCCCTGGGCATCCTTTTGACAGAGATAGGAATACCAAGATAGGTCAAAGGAAGGGAACCAATCTGAAACCTTAAGATATTAGCAATCCTCCGCTGGATAGGGCCAGGAGTGTTGAAGAAGAAGATTGAGGACTTATCTTCATTAATTCGTTGACCCGAGGCAAGAAGATAAACATCCAACACTACACGCAAATTTGTAGCCTCCCTGATAGTAGCCATACCCATCAGCGCAGTATCATCTACAAACTGCAAATGAGACTGTGGGGGAATATTACCTCCCCATCGCCACCCCTGAATGAAACCCATCTCAGCATTCCTTTTCACCAACCGACCGAGACCTTCAGCAAGAAGCAAGAACAAATAAGGAGAAACCGGGTCGCCCTGAGGCAGACCCCGAGAAGCACAAAACAACTCCAAGGGCTCGCCATTAATTAAAACAGAGAAGGATACTAAAGTAACACAACTCATGACCCATTGAATCCATTCATCCCCAAAACCAAAAGCCCCAAGGATCTTTCGAAGAAAGAACCAACGAACTCTGTCATAAGCCTTTGCCATGTCCAGCTTGATGAACATTGCCTTATCCCTGGAAATGGCCATAGAATGAATGGTTTCAGTAGCTATAACCACCCCATCCAAAATTTATCTACTCGCCACAAAACCACTCTGCTCCTCAGAGATCAGCACTTTGAGCCATTTTTTCAGCCTATCCGCAATAATTTTAGAGATAATTTTATAAACCACATTACATGGAGAAATGGGCCTAAATTGACTGAGCCTATCAGCCCCATCACATTTGGGGATAAGAGCCAAAAAGGTAGAATTCAGAGCCCATAACATGTGCTTGTTCATTTGAGACTCTTGGACAACCGCCAATAAATCTAGCTTGATAATATCCCAGAAATCTTGAAAGAACTCCACCAGAAAGCCATCAGGACTAGGAGCCTTCCCTTTCTTCATCTGGAACACCGTTCTCTCCAGCTCATCCATCGAGATTTCACTCATAAGAAACTCATTCATCTCCATAGTGACCAATGAAGGGATGCAAGACAAAACTTGAGCCTCCTCATTAGGAGCCCCCTGGGGATCCTCCCTGAATAAAGAATCAAAATACCTCATTACTTCACATGAAATATCCTTAAAAGAGGAAAGAGGCTCACCAGTGTCTTTCACCAGAACTGAAATTGAATTCCAATGTTGCCTGGCTTTAACTGAATTGAAGAAGAAGGCAGTATTCTTATCTCCCTCCTGAAGCCATTCAATTTGTGCCTTCTGTTTCCAATAGATCTCTTCACGTAATTCACACTCCTCTAATACTCTCAATGCCCTGGCTTCCTCTTGAAGTAAATGAGCAGTCACACCATTATCTCTAATCACCCTCGTAATGCTATTCAACTCAGCTTGGCCAGCAAACTTAGCTTGAAAAATTTTCCCTAAGCACTGACGGTTCCAACGCTTAAGCTGAAATTTAACAAATTGGAGAAGCTTAGCAAAAGTACACATTGCTGTACCAAAAGCGGGTCTACCATTTCTCCACCATTCAGCCATATAATCATGAAGAGAGGGCTCACGTAGCCACATAAGCTGGAACTTAAAAGGGGGAAAATGAGGCACATGAGCTGAAGAGACAACAAGCTTGATAGGCCAATGGTCGGACCCCCTCCAATCCAAAATTTCTGAGCTAGAAGACCACAAGCCACCAACCCAAAAACAAGACACTAGAAATCGATCAAGTCTTTCAGAAATGCAGAGATCCCCAAGCCTTCGATTGCTCCAGGTGAAAAGACCATTATTAGGCTTTACATCAACAAGATTTAAAGCAGAAATATTGTCTTGAAGAAGCAATGCAGAAGGCTCCAACCTTGCAATACCACCCTGCTTCTCAGCCAACTCAGAGATAGCATTGAAGTCACCAGCCATAATCCAAGGATAAAAAGGCACCATACTCCGGACAAATTGAATATGAACCCACAAAGATTGCTTACCCTGAAAGTCAACAGGTGCATAGATATTAGTGAGGAGGATAGACTCCCCAGTCTCAAAGCAAGAAGCAATCATCAAGATAGAAGACTTGCTGGACATCCACCAAAGAGGGCGGATCTTTCACGGATTCCAAAGGCAAGCCACTCCACCCGCAGACCCTTAAGCACCAATGCATTGGCACTCACCATTTCTCCACAACTTAGGAGATAAACCAATCATGCATTCAACAGATAACTTAGTCTCCTGCAAGAACAAAATATCAGGAGATTGACTTCTAACCAACTCACGAACAACCTTTTGTCAAGGGTTGTTGTTCAAGCCCCTTGCATTCCATGATAGAACAATCATTTCAAAGAGCTTGAGAAGTGTGAATCGAAAGTCTTAACCGACCCAGAATCCACCAGAGTTTCCCCAGCTAACTTAATCTTTTCCATATCCTTTTTCCTGCCAAGCTTTGAAGATTTCTCCCCCAGCCCTTTTTTAAGATCCTTTTGATGTAGAACCAAAGGAGAAGGAGAAGACTTGAGATTCTTACCTACATCTGAACTTGCATGCAAAGCCAGAATAGAGTTGTCTCCCCCACTCTGCTTCATTTCCATAGTAGAAACTGGCTCCACTTGGACATCCATTGGAAGGTCAGTCACCATTTGGAAAGCTCCAGAATCATGTGTATCCTGAGTAACCCCAAAAGGAGAATCCACCTGTCCAGAACACACAATACCTTGATCCAAGTTAACCAAGCCCGAATTCACTTCCTGCTGGCCAAGATCCTCCAGAACCTCGAATCTATTAAAACAATCTTCATCTTGTCTTTCATTCAAGGTCCTCTTTTGACCTTGGTTTCTATTACGATTCCTAACAGGAGCAAAACCATCTGGACCAACCCCATCCCCAGGAATGGGATCCTTTCCCTTGTCTTCCCTAGGTGGGTTGTGAGGAGGTTGAGAAAAATGGGTCTCAACAAGCCTAGCCCTTGGGCATCTTCGTTACAGGTGACCATACTCATGGCAGAGATGACATCAAAATGGAAGAGTTTCATAATCCAATGACTGCACCCAGGAGTGAGGACCCACAAACATATCCAAAGAATCTGGTAATGGCTTACTAAGGTCAATCTCCACACAGATACGAGCAAAAGTTATCACCTTTTTAAATTGAGTCCAACCAACTGGCTTCTCGAGCATCGACCCCAACAAATGCAAAACATCATCACGCCAACATTCCACAGGAAACCACGGAAGTCGAACCCACACCGGGACCCGAGTCGGAAGCTCCTTGGTAGGGTTAAAACCAGCATGCCATGGTTTAACAAACAAACCAACCTGGTTATAGAAGTAGGGACCCCCTTCAAAAACCTTGTTACGATCTGCCATGCAGTCAAAGGTAACCATGAAATAATTATTCGCTAGAAGTTTTATATCCATCTCACCCTCCGACATCCAAGTTCGTCGGGCCCAAGACTCTAAAAATTGCATCGATATCCACATACCCAAAAACTTGCAATAAAAAGAGTGCCTCGAATAATAATCAATATCCTCTGCAACCATCTCCAATGGGATGACTAATTTCGGCCTCTCCTTGCAACGTTCTAGGCAACCATTAATTTTCGTGATCCGAGCCCCACTAGACAAACCCACTCCATCTAGCCCTGGTTCCAACAAATACAAATTATTATTGAAAATTTTTGAAGCAGGCGAAGGAGACTTCATGCCAATTGCAGAACGAAAGTCCATTTTGGAACAAGCACCCGAGGTCTCCCCAGGCGACATTAAACCCAAGTCACAACGAGCATACAAGCCCTACATGCACCACTAGACGCGGGCAAAGAGAAGAGGAGGCACCTCCAAAAAGAGGTCGAACCAGGGAGGCAATCCAGGCCCCAAGGGTCGCTCCACGCAAGACACACGCAGCTTCCAGCGACACCAAACTCGTTACATACAGCAGAGACCAATCTTCTCACGCAGGTAGAGAAATAAAGAAGCAACAGGAAGGAAAAATGCCACCCACGCCCCCCAAACGCACGAACAGACCCCCCTCCCAACGCAGAAGCTAGCAGATTGCAGGAAAAGAGCTAGGGCACGGACGCCCTAGCTCGGCATGCAGAGCAATCGCGCACCATCCAAATCCTTGAAAAAATATAAAATTCCACATATATTAAATTAAAATATATTATTTATTTCATTATTCTATGTCATGCACTATAATTATTAACCCCCTTTAGAAGTGATATAGGGACTTTATTTTGGTGTTGCAATATCAACAATTGTCTTGTCTCATATTCCCCCCCTTAAATGAAAAGTCTCGTTGGATGTCAATTTTTATTGATAATGCAATGCAATTATAATGCGCAACTAAAAAATCCATTACCTATTATGGCTCCAAAATCCTTATACAAAATAAAAAGGATAAATTAAATTGGAAGTAACCATTTAAATACCCATGCCTTCTACACAAAAATACAAATTAAATATTGATACTATTCTCAAATGATTTTTGGGTTTTGTGCTTCTATTCAATAGCTTTCCAAAACATTTTGAATTTTTGAATTTAGTTGATATATGAGAAAAGTATTGTAGTTTTAATGATAATATTTTAAACCACCATTTAAAATCATAACAATGTAGAAACAATTGAATGGTGCCTAATGAGAACACAATTCTTCTTTTGCACAAACTAAATATTCATCAAAGTGAAGCATAAGAAATCCATTCTAGACTTCAAACAATGAAACCTTCATATCTAAAAGATTAAAACCTTCTTCTAGATCACCTTAACCTCCTACAATTTTGTGCAACACCTTATATCTTTGAAACTTTAAATATGAACATATTGAACACAATGAAGGAAAAACTATAAAAATATTCTACACAATGGAAGAGAAATGAGATGCAAATGAATGGTAGATGTCAACAGGTTCACTATGAGGTATTTGGTATCCGCTAGCACCACTAACAAATATGCAAGAAGGGTGGATGCTACAAACTCTAGATTTCGTGCAAGGTCTATGGTATCTACTAGTCCTTTATTTGTAATGCTTGAATTTATAATAAATGGATGGACATGGAAAAAGGTAATGGAGTCTTGGAGGTCTATGGTATTTTTTATTCCATTGACTTAATCAAATTGACAAAAATCATTAGTGGGTAAAATTTTAGAGAGGAATCTTTTGAAACATGCTATGAAACCATATTGAAATGCTGACAAGAGAGCACAAGGCTCAAAATTGGAAATTATTCATTCATAAGAAACACACAAATATTATATTACAATGGCCTTATCAAGCCTTCTAACTTATTAACTACCCAAACCACTAACTACCAAGTAAATAAAAACTAGCATATAATAAATTAACATTTTATTTCATTATTCTATTGCATGCACTACAATTCT
Organism: Sequoiadendron giganteum; assembly: GCA_007115665.2. Classification (NCBI taxonomy): domain Eukaryota; kingdom Viridiplantae; phylum Streptophyta; class Pinopsida; order Cupressales; family Cupressaceae; genus Sequoiadendron; species Sequoiadendron giganteum. The sequence goes on along the minus strand of CM021110.1, from coordinate 89,098,598 downwards.
TAACATATCCCAAGCTACTAAAATAAAATAAGTTGAAGCCAATGGACAGGCCAAACTATTCCAGAACTCAAATAGCAAAGTGGCATGAATAACGAGTCTATTCCAGAGTTGTCACCAAATACTTCACAAATATTTAGAGAAAGGGCACTAAAAGAAAAGGTGATTTATTTCATCTTCATTATTTCCACAAAGAAAACACGTAGATAGTCCCTAGAAACCTTTCTTACAAATATTCTCCCAGGTTAGGAACTTATTTTGATTTAGCAACCATACAAATAAATTACACTTATGTCATCCAAACTTGTTCCAATGTTTTTCCCAATTAGGGTAATCAACAAATTTTCCTTTTAGGGCCTCTAAAAAATAAAAGCCGCACCCAAAAAAATACTAACCTTAAGGATGATGGCCCCAAGAAAGAGCGTTTAAATCTTCCAAAAAGATACAAGCTTTGTTCACTAAAATTGAAGCAAGGTTTTCCCTTTCTTCTATAAAACCTCCTCTAGGCCAAAATTTAGGCTCTTTCTAGCCATGGAAAAGTGAAATTCTCATAGAAAAAATATAATTAAAGTCAACCACCTTGGTCCATTCAATATCTAAGAAAATTTATCACAAAAATTGAAGATGATGGAAATAATAAATAATGTGAAGATGATTATCCTAATAATCATCCCAAAATAAATCTTTATTATCTTTTATAGATGATCTAAAATATGCCTTGCTTGATAATCGAAGCTCCATTTTTTTAAGTATTCCAAACCATCAATCATTTTCCATTCAACTACATTTGTGGAACATCCTCATCTACCAACTTGTCTAAAAATTTGAAGTTGATAATTCTAGCCCAAGGTTGTTTTAGGTACTTACACCATCTCTAATATAATTTTACTACTAAGGCTTTAAAATTGAGCTCAAAAAGATGAAGACCAATTCCCCCTACTCTAATGGATCTACAAAATAGGTTCCAACTTACCAAACTCTACTTCTAAGAGTCAATGCTTATTGTCCAAGTGCCCATAGAAAATTTCTAGTCAAAGTATCAAGTTCCTTGAGAAACTCTTAGGAGAAACTAATATATATAGGAAATGACTACAAAATAAATTTGAGAAGAACCACTTTGCTGGCAAATGATAACCATCGTAGCATCTAGTAGCTCATACAAAATTTATCTAAAATATTTTTCCAATGTTCTCTTCTAATAATACCTGCAGAGAGGAGAATTCCTAAATAATCCATTGGTAGAATTCTAATTTGAAAGTGAATAATAACTATAATTCTATATTGAATAATCTCAAGAGTATTGAAGAAGAAATATAATAATTTTTTCTCATTGATTTGTTATCCTAAAGCTAATAAATAAATATCTACAACTCTCCTAAGGAAAATTGCCTCATTTATTCTAGTCATCTCCCTTAAGGTGGTATCATCAAAAAATTGCATATGAGTTTGTGTACTAATATTATGATCCCAAGGGATGGGGGCCCTACCTCGATTGGCTAAAACATCCTATTGTAGGAAAGAGGTCATGAGGTCTAGTTTCCCTCTATCCCTGTGGTACCAAAGGGCATGTCGCACCAACGTCATTAGTCACTTGAAAAAGGTGTACCAAGTGCACTGCAATTTATAGGGGCTACCTAATTCTTGCAGTCAAAATATATATATTCTAATCACAAGACCAACCTTGAATGAGTCCACTCACTTTATGATGGTTCAACAAACTACCTAGACCTTATGCTATAAAAATTGAAAGATAAGGAGACAAAGGGTCAAGTTTTTTCTAAGACCTCTATAAGTAGAGAATATAGTTGGAGGAATTCCATTGATACTAAAAAGGAAGCTAAGGACACACAACTCATTACTCAGTCTATCCAATTTGAGAAAAACCCAAAAGAAAATAAAATTTTGTGAAGGAATGACCAATTAACCCTATCATATGTCTTGGACATGTCAAGGTAAATAAACATGATTTTCTCATTAAAATATTTCATAAAATGAATGAATTTTGCTGCAATCACAATACAATCTAAGATTTGGTGTCCTTTCACAAATCCTCCTTGCTCAAGAGTGTGTCGCCAAAAAGTGTAGCCTTTGACACTTTTCACTCATTTGAACCCTTGCCTATGGATTTTGGACCTTTTTCAACCTCTTTTTACCCCTTTCCAAGCCTTGTGCCAAAGTGTTGTAAGGTGTTGTAGTACATTTTCACACTTTCTTAGGCTTGTCATCACTAAATCAACCCTTTCTTATGCTATAATGACCCCTTAATGCACATACATGCCTTACTTTAGTGTGTTTTGTGAGACAATCCTGAGAAACATTATTAATCACATCTGAATCCTCGAAAACCAATCAAAAATGCCTAGGTGGACTAGGTCGCCACCTTGGGCAACCTAGTCCCATGTGGCATAAAAATTAAAATAAACTTAAAATTCTTTCAAGATTTTGTCTCCTAAACCCTAAGGTTGGCCTGTATGGTGTTATTTTTGGTAAATTAGGGCACAAATTGTATAAATAAGGGTTTTCCCCCTCATTTTTCACCTCCTAAGTCTCATTTTTCTCCTCACTCAATCTTCTCAATCACTCGTCACTCCTTATCCACTATTTTTCTCAAGCAAGCTAGGGTTTCTGCATACTAAGTCATCAAGACATCCCTCCAAAGAATTCAAGGGTTGATTGTTGCAACAACACAAGATCATTCATCATGGAAAGGTATTGAATCTATCATTCCACATTTCATGCTCTATTATCTTGTCTCTTCATTTGATTTAACTATTTAAAAGGGGTTGGACCAAAGCAAACCCCTATAAGCTAACAATCAACATTTCCTTCTCTCTTTGTTTGTTTGCATATTTAGGTATCTTGGAAGCTTGGAGATCATTTAAGAATGGGTTGAAGACTTTTCTAGGGCATATCCTTGTTGATTAGGCTAAAAATCTACACAAAAGGACACCTATAGACCAGATTCTGCATTTTCAGGTTCTGAGACTTACCAGGAGTAGAAGTGCAAACCAAGAGCCACAAAGTACATCTTTAGATCTCCCAAAATTTGAAATTGGACTAGGTTTCCATTAGTGGTGACCTAGTCCCAGTATATATGAAATTTTGGGTTTTCTGTAGATCTGAGTACCCTTTTGGCAGAAACGGGTTTTAACGAATTTTCACAAAAAAAGGACTAGGTCGCCCAGAATGGCATAAGTGTCCCAGTAGGCCTAAATCCTAGATTATGCAACACTTCCAGTCTTCAACATATTTCCAGGTTCACCCCTTCATTTATATTCACTTATGTAGTTGTTTTCTTATGTTTCTTAAGTCTACATATCTTAATGTATCTTCAAACATAGTTGCATTCTATAGGTTTTATATTTAGTTTCTATTTTACATTCTCAACACTTAGACCATTCACACATCACACCTATTCAAACCCCCAACCCTAATATTTGAATGAACACCAAGAATACCCAACACGAAAGAGGCATTGTACCAACCAACTTCTAGGTGAAAAATCCTAGGGGCCTATTGGGGAATCCTCTTTCCCAGGTTCATTTTGGTGAACCTGATGTCCGCACCCTCTTGTCTGATTTGGAGATTTTTCATCATCCTAAGTTTTCATTTCATTGCATTGTGAATTGTTTAATTTTCATTCTAAGGTTTTAAAATTTTGCATTAGTGAAAAGTGCATATAGGTTGCATTTTTGCATTTTAAATCATTGAAACTTTCTAAAACTTTAATTTTTCATGTTAGGTTTGCATCCAATACAAAAACCACCTGCATGAATCCAAAACATCTCAAAAATCTCAAAAAATTTACCAAGTGGACTAGGTCACCACCTTGGGCGACCTAGTCCCTTTAGGCCCTTGAAACTGTCCTTTACAGGGTTGAAAACTCTTTTTTTTGCTTCTATTTTGTGCCGTTACCTATCTATATCACTGGGTTGTGTTTCTGTAGCATTCATTTCATTAAATATAGAATAAATTAGCTCATTTTATGCATTTTTTAAATTCAGTTTTTCATTTGCAACATTTTATTTTCAGATCATTGCATAGTGTAATCAGTAAATTACCTTCTTTGACATCTGAAAATTGCCTTTCATCCTAAGCCTTTACATTGTATCTTAAGTTTACATAGATTTTGTTACATTTTAAATAGCATTCATTGTATTTGTGGATAACATTAGGTTATTTTCATTTGCTGCATTAGTTCCTGGATCATTTAAATTAGAATCTTTAGAAAATGAAAACAACACTTTAACAACATCGCATGCACCCACTCACGAACCTAGAGATAACAAGCACTTTAGTAGTGATGAAATAGACATGTTAGATGAAGCCCTTGATGAATTCATCTCTTCTAGGTCATCCACTAAAGCTTTGATGGATGAGGATACAAGCATTGATAATCTTGATAATCATAATTGTTCTTCTCTTGATATCTCTCCCATTGGTGATGAAGGTATCTTAGTGAAAGAAGACACAACCATTGGAGTTCATGATGGAATTTCTTGTCTTCCTCATCCTCCTTCCCCTTTGTAAAACATTAAACAAAAAGAAGCTAAAGCCATCATCCCTTTACCTAGTCTCTATAACCATGACCATCAAACTTATATTTCTTCTAATGTCCCTCCTCAACACAAAGAGGATAGGTTGGTGTTAGAAGATACATTTCTCAAGATTCATGCAACTCATGACCCTCCCTTTCCTAATACTCATATCCTTTGGGACAATATATTTGAAAACCATAATGGTCCCTCTCTTGATGCCTCCCCCCCTTGTGATGAAGCATGTGATAAACCTCTTCCAAGCTATCCTACTAGGGTGGATAGTGTGGACCAAGAGAATGAGACCTTTGAAAATCAAATAGAACCCTCCCCTCATCCTCCCACCCTTATTAATCTGATCATTGATCATTCCCCTACTTGTGATAAATTCATTTTAGAAGAACCGAACCTTTAATGTCAAGAACATGAGGCTTGTAGTTCTCCTCAAATCTCTCCTCCTAGGGTAGATATCATGATGCAAGACAAGGATAACATTGAATCTCCTTCCCTAATGGATGTTAATATTATTCAACCTCAACTTATCATTTATCCCCCTTCAAACAAACCTAAACCTGAACTCATCCTTTACCCACCCAAGAATAATGTGGCGCGATAATTGATTCATAGTACCGTTGCTCATACACGTTACACTAGAAACAACTTGCGATCCCAACCACCAACTTCAACATCCTTACCTTCATCCCCCCCAATTTTACCTGTGGCCCCTTGCTTGAAGTCAATCATTAGGGAGTATGACCTTGTTGATCAACTAAGTAATACTCCTCCTAAAATATCTTTATGGGACCTTATTCAAGCCTCACCTCATTATCACAACATGATGTAGGATGCCTTAAAACAAATTCCTATCCCTTCTAAAGCACAAAAAAATGACATAGTAGTTATGATTCAAGGCTTGAATGCTGACATTGTTTTCCACCAAAGTGATCTCCCTCCTTTGGAAGTGAAAAAACAAGTTGAAGCCTTCATTATCATATCTCAATTATACAAACACATCAAGATCAAGCGAACCCTTGTTGATAATGGATTTGTTTTTAATGTGTGTAGTGTCAATCTTGTGGATAGGCTCCATATCAATAAATCAACCATCCAACCTACATCCTTATCTCTCAGTGGATTTGATAGTAAAGGATAAAAGTTGCTTGGTGTGATCACTTTGCCTCTCATGGTTGGAATAGCCACATTACACACATTAATCCATGTTATGCCTCATGATGTTTCATATAATATCATTTTAGGTAGGACATGGATTCGTGCAATGAATGGAATGCCTTCCACTCTTCATTGTAAGATGAATTACATCTACAACAATAAAGTGTACACACTAGACATTGATATTGAGCCTTATAGTGTCTTACAACTTGAGCATAACAAATCCAAACCCTTCATCACTTCTACACCAACCAAACATGGGGAACCCTTACAACAAAAGTCCTTAGACGATGTTTGGGGTTCCTTAGACTTCATCCCTCCTTTAATAGGAACATCCAATACCACCAACAACAACTTTAACAAGGGAAACACAATCTTGTCAGCACAAGACTCAACTGATCCTTCGCAAGCATCCACCTCAACTACTTTAGACAGCAAAGCCAACACCGAACTGTCACCCAATCCAAAAAAGCTGAAAAATCTTTATGGAAAAGGTTACGAGCTCATGAAACAACTTGGCTATAGTGGAAAAGGTTGTGGTGCTAAAGAACAAGGTATCTACAACCCTATCAAGCCTATCATGCAAACATCCAATCATGGTCTTGGAGTTTTTCCTTTCATCAAAATCATCAAACCTTCCTCCCACACTAACACTACCTCAATCCACCCTTCTACCCCAACCTTAGAAAGTTATCCTTTGAAACCAAAAAATGACTCTTCACTTAATGACAATGTTATCTTGCAACCCACTACTGATTCAGATTTTACATAGTCCTCTCAAGGAGTATACAAAATCTCACAATATCTAGCACCTTGCATAAGTATGACATCCTATACTAAGCAAGACCCTTCTTTGTTACATAATAAAGGAACACCTTCTACCCTTAATCAAGAGGGAATCTTGTTGAGACTCCTCCAAGATCACTTGATCTCCCTTCCTCCAAGAACTCGAAAGAAATGTTCCCACAACATTGCTTTTGTGCCTACCACTAAGTTCACGGTCATCACACTAATGAGTGTAAGGCCTTGAGTTGCAAAATATAACATCTTATGGATTTTGGTGTTCTCCCTTATGTGGGGGAACCTCATTCCTCTAATCAATCTTGTTTTTAACTCAACCTTTCATTCCCCTCAATCCTTTCGGCTCACTCTTGTCTTGCACTAAGTTGGGGCAAGGGGTTAGTTAGCCTCTTCCCTTAGATGTCACTTGTCGTTGTCTCTTTCGACTACTCATTGACCTATCATGAACATATAAGAGCAAGCTTCAGATGTGGATGACATGTCTTAAGTTGAATTTCTTGTGACATACTCCCCCCCTTCATGACGTAGCTTCTCGAAAACATATGATTTGGCATATGGATTTCTGAAAAAGCTCTCATGTCTTCTTCCTCTTCTTCTACCTTAAAGAAATCGCTCACAGTATGGTGTTAGAAACCACTTTAAAGTGGGGGCTATGTCGACACTCACATTTCATTGTGTGATTTTCTTTTTCTTGCGATCCCCTCTCTTGGAAACATTAGGTACAATGTTGCCCACGATGAGACATTGCACTTGTCTTCTCTTACAAACAAGATGAGACCATTTGCACTTTTCCTCTCTTGGAGACATTACAAATGATGTTCCTTAAGATGAGACATTGGATGAACTAAGAAAAATCCCCTTGAACAATCCCCACATCATCATTTCAAATTCATCTTCTTTTGTGGCGCCTTATCAAAGTTCTCAAGAGGTATAACTTTGGCATGGTTTGAGCAGGAATCCGAAGCGACACGACTTTCCCCATAGCCACTTGTGTGTGTGAGTACATATCAATGGTGTGTATGTTTCTCACCCTTTTGGGCTTTCTCACCCGACAGACAACCAAAATTCTAATCGCCTTAGAGTGAGTACACATCATCTCTTTGGACAAACAACCTAGATCTGATCCACAACTAGCTGGACAAACGGTCGAATCTTGATCCAAATTTTCACTTTCAATTCTCTCTTCCTCTAGTTCTTGTCATTGCATGGTCATGCATCTTGCTTTTCTGCATATCATTCACCCTTGAATGTGTCCTTTGGCATACATGTCGTTTTGACTTAGAATCTTGAATCTTGGGGGCTTGACCATCTTCTTCATCTTTTTCATTCTTCATCATCTCCGCTTGGCTACTTTAGTGTGATTTTGAAGCAAGTTCATCCTCTCACTAAAGTGGGGGCTAAATGTATCACCAAAAAGTGTAGCCTTTGACACTTTTTACTATTTGGACCCTTGCCTATGGATTTTGGACCTTTTTCAACCTCTTTTTACCCCTTTCCAAGCCTTGTGTTAAAGTGTTGTAAGGTGTTGTAATACATTTTCACACTTTCCTAGGCTTTTCATCACTAAATCAACCCTTTATTATGCTATAATGACCCCATGCCTTACTTTAGTGTGTTTTGTGAGACAGTCTTGACAAACATTATTAATCACATCCTAATCCCCAAAAACCAATAAAAAATGCCTAGGTGGACTAGGTCGCCACCTCGGGTGACCTAGTCCCATGTGGCATAAAAATTAAAATAAACTTAAAATTCTTTCGGGATTTTGTCTCCTAAACCCTAAGGTCAGCCTATATGGTGTTATTTTTAGGAAATTAGGGCACAACTTGTATAAATAAGGGTTTTCCCCCTCATTTTTCACCTCCTAATTCTCATTATTCTTCTGACTCAATCTTCACTCCTCATCCACTATTCTTCTCAAGCAAGCTAGGGTTTCTGCATACTAAGTCATCCAGACATCCCTCCAAGGAATTCAAGGGCCGATTGTTGAAACAACACAAGATCATTCATCATGGAAAGGTATTGAATCTATCATTCCATATTTCATGCTCTATTATCTTGTCTCCTCATTTGATTTAATTTTCTAAAAGGGGTTTGACCAAGGCAAACCCCTATACTCTAACAATCAACATTTCCTTCTCTCTCTTTATGTGTTTGCAGATTTATGTATCTTAGAATCTTGGAGATCATTCAAGAATGGGTTGAAGACTTGTATAGGGCATCTCCTTGTTGATTAGGCCAAAAATCTACACAAAAGGACATCTACAGACCGGATTTTGCATTTTCAGGTCTGAAAACTTACCAGGAGTAGAAGTGCAAACCGAGAGCCACAAAGTACACCTTAAGATCTCCCAAAATCTAAAATTGGACTAGGTTGTCATTAGTGGCAACCTAGTCCCACTATATATTCATTTTTAGGTTTTCTGTAGATCTGAGTACCCTTTTGGCAGAAACGGGTTCCAATAGATTTTCACAAAAAAAGGACTAGGTTGCCCAAAATGGAATAAGTGTCCCAGTAGGCCTAAATCTCAAATTCTACAACACTTCTAGTCTTCAACATATTTCTAGGTGCACCCCTTCATTTCTATTCATTTATGTAGTTGTTTGCTTATGTTTCTTAAGTCTGCATATCTTAATGTGTCTTCAAACATAGTTGCATTCTATAGATTTTAACTTTAGTTTCTATTTTCCATTCTCAACACTTAGATCATTCACACATCACACCTATTCAAACCCCCAACCCTAATATTTGAATGAACACCAAGAATACCTAGTGCGAAAGAGGCATTGTACCAACCAACTTCTAGGTGAAAAACCCTAGGGGCTGATTGGGGAATCCTCTTTCCCTAGTTCATTTTTGGTGGTTCAAAGAGAAATTGGAGGAGCCATTCCTATTTTTAATATTTTTTCAATAATTGTGGTAACTATTTTTAAGCAATATTACAAAGAGAAATAAGTTGAAATAATTTCAATGAAGAAGCACCCTCTTTCTTAGGAATGAGGGTTCAAAAAGTTGAGTTGATGAATTTGAAAATTTGATTTTTTTTTGTGATTCTCTTACCACTTCCAACAATTCAAGCTTCAAAATTTACCAAAATCCCTAAAATAATTATATAGGGAGCCCACCATGTCTAGGAGCCTTACCCTTCTTCATTTGGAGCATATTTTTTTTATTTTTTCCAAAGAGATGGTAACCATAAGAGAGTTATTCATATCTTCCAAGACCATGGAATGGATGCAATAAAGAACATTTATTTCATCTTCAAAGGCTTGGGGACCCTCCTATATAAACAAAGAAGAGAAGTGTTGAAAAACTTCCTTGAAAATGTCTTTGAAAAGAAGACAAAAGATCTTCCTTGCTACAAAATGAGTGAGGAAATAACATTCCTGCTTCACTGATCTTTCATTAAATTATGAAAAAAGGAAGTAATTTTGTTTCTAAAAAAAAATATTTTGACAACTCCCATTCAACCAAATTTTGGGAACAAATAGATTCTTCGTTCAAAAGGTCCTCTAACTGACCCTCATCCTTGATCCAAAAGTTTATTCTCTCAAGGTACTTTTGAAGAGAATATTTTGCATGAAAAGCATTTCCAAAAGAGAATTTATTCCACTTCTTAACCTTGTGTTTAACAAAATGAATCCTTTTTGAAAAAGGTATGTATAGCACTCCCAAAGGCAAGATTCCCTTCCACCCATCAATGCTCCATGAGATTGAATAAGTCAAAATCCCTAAGGTAAATGAGTTGAAACTTGAAATGGGGATGATTTGTAAGGGAAAATTCAAAATAGGAGAATTTGGTTGGCCAATGATCAAAACCCTTCCAACCCAAAATTTCAAAAAATGAAGCCCAAAAATTACTAATCCAATGAGTTGAGACTAAGAATATGCCCAATATTTCAGAAATTGAATCCTCGCCAAATATTTTATTTATCTAGTTGAAGGTTCCATTTTGTGGCACCACATCCACCAATTTAAGAAAGATAACATTGTCTCTCAACAAAGTAGAAAATGGGCCGAGATGAGTAGAGCCATCTTTTTTATCATCCATATTAGCTATAGAATTATAATCCCAAATTGTGGTCCATAGAAGGGAAGGCATTAAAGAACAACTAAATCTAATATAGTCCCAAAGTAAAAACTTACCTAGAAAATTTATAGGTGTATACACATTTGCGAGGAGGATAGTTTCACCCAAGTCAAAAATAGATACCACCAAAAGAATTAAATTCCTGCTCCCCATGCACTAGGTAGGAGTAACTTTATGAGGATCCAATAAATAAGACACACCTCCAACATTGCCCAAAGTTCTAATGCTCAAATACTAACCACCTAGAAGTTACAAATCCTAGAAGAGATACTTGCCACGTCTTCCACTAAAAGTGTAATTTCTTGAATGAAAACAATATTTGACCTATTTTCATGAATAAGGCCACAAGCAACCTTTTGTTGAGGGATGTTGCTCAAAACCCTAGCATTATAGGATATAATAATCATTTCAGGGAATTTGAGAAATGAGTGTCCAATGTTTTAATGACACCCAATTCAATTAGAGACTCCCTCTTAGTTTAAACTTTTCATGGCTCTTTTTCCTTTTTATTTCTACCCCCTTATCGATACTTCCTTTCTTAATGTTTTTTTGGTGAAGACCTAACCTAAGAGGAGATTTCTTTTTCCCTTCCTCCTTTGACTCGATACCATGCATTGGGTCTAAAATATCATTAACTGTAATTAGTTTTCATTAATTTAGATTCAAGGGGGTGTATCTAACTTCTCAACAATTAGGTCCAAAACTCCTTGTTGACATTGTAGACCTATATTTTATGGATTAATGCTAAATGTTGCATAGATTACAAATGATCAATTCTAATATAACAAATAATCTAAATCAAAACAACAAAGAACGAAGCAAGTAAACATATTTAAACTAAACAAATCAATTTGAAATCTCTCACCGAATATGCATCCACTCCTTTGAATTATATTGATTGCCCTTCTCCATTTTGTTGTTTCAGTATTCTTGCCCTCAAATTTTCAGTATTGATGCAAGCATAACCTTGTTGAATGTCTAAGCAAAATATCAAAGATAAGTTTCTTCTCAAAAGTGTATGATTTCGAGAGGAGGAATAATGATAATGACAGGTGGAATTTCGAATGATCGGCTCAGATTCAAAGAGAAATCGACAGACGAGATTGATGAATGTCATGCGATGTGAGTTCTGTGTCAGTTAGAATGTGAGTTAGAAAAGACTGCAAGATAAAGACTAAATTAGAACGACAACTTAATCTTGTGTCAAGATTGTTCGAAAATAGAAAGAACATGAGTTCCCGATTAAATAAACAATTTAATCTTGAGTTAAGAGTCTTTGAAAATAGAAGAAATAGACTTTGAATGTCAAAGGCAAAGTTAGAAGTCGAAGATGAAGAATTCGAATGCATACATGAATTAATTAATTAAAGAAAGATATTTAATTAATAGACGCATTCATGCACATGAGTTAGAACTAGTTAACTGAGTAGTTGTGACAGAGAGTCCTCTCACAAAGACAATCAGATACCGAAATCAGAGATAACTAGCGGATTTAAAATAGATCTTGAGTCAGAAGGTGAGTGAATGAATTAGATAACTGAACGACAAAAGAATGTGAGATAAATAATTAATAAATGAATTAAATGTTAATTTAATTCAACATTCGAAAAAATGAAAGATTTAATTAAATAAATAAAGATCATTTATTTAATTTGACTGTTGTAAAGGTGGAATTGAATAAATTAAATAATAAATATTTAATTATAGATAAAGGGGGTTAAATGAATAATTAAATAATAAATATTTAATTATAGTTGAAGTATGAGAAAGGGGTAATTAAATAATATTTAATTAAGAAGGAAGAATTAATTAGTTAGCGGCATAATTAAATAATTATGATTTATTTAATTAATCAAGTTGAATAAAGGTTATTATGAATTAATGAATTAATTAAAATGGAGTATTTAATTAATAGAGGAAATATATGTTAGAAAGGTAATTAAATAATCAACATTATTTAGTTATGACCATGGATATTAGAAAATTATGTCGAAAGTGGTGTTCGTAGGCCTAGACCAATTTTCAGTGTCTACAGACATGTCCCCCTTTCCAAGTGACTAGAGGGAAGAGTCCCTTCTTCTAACATTAGCAATAGTATATCTACAAAAGGAGCTGAAAGAGAAGGATTTAAAGATATACCTAGGTCAAGACCTTGCAACTCTGGACCAATCATGGCATCATCATGTTCCATCACAACCATATCCTCAAAACTTTCAAGAACATCAAATTTGTTCTTGGTAATTCCTTTTGAGGCTTTTGAACATTGACGATCCAAGGACTTTCCCTTTTGATTCAAGACTTTATTGGAATGAACCCATTTACATCTGGCCCATTATGCAAAAATAAAATATTAATGTGGTGTATGTTTATAATTTTTAATTTTTTTTTTGAATTTAAGAATTGAAATTGAAGTGCTGAATTTTAAAAAAAAAATGGTCAATGGGATGTCACAAAAAAAGAGCAAAGCATTTTTTTCTCCAAATAGATTACTTGAAGATATAGTGCATGGAAACAAAATTATTTTTTGATGAATATTTATTTTTTAATATTTTTAAAAGTTGAACTTACCCAAAACATCATAGTTTTCACGAGATGTCAACTTTTATCTAATTTTTTTATGTTTAAAAAAAATTATACCTTCTTGGAGAGAATTCTCTTCTTTAATGCACTGTATATTTTTCAAACATTATAATATATATTTAAAGTTTTAATCAACCTCATATTTGATTATAAAAACTCACTTATAATAAAATATTTAAAATATTAATATAACTAATCAAAATATCAAAAAATAAATAAAATTGGATTTTAGGTTTTGAGCTCTACAAAAGCATATTTTTAGATTTTCATGAAAGCACCCCTAGTTGGAGAAATTTTGGTGCAGGAGCACGCAGGCAGATTGGCGATCAACACCACACACAAAAAATAGTTTGATCTTCTTCAAATTTTGGTTTTTGTTTGGTCTTACATATTGTTGAATAATGAGCAATGTTGTCTCATGAATTGTGATGAAAGAAAATCTTAAAAAATGTAAATTGGCTAGTGTAAAGCCAAATCTCCATTTCTTAGCTAGCATCTTCACTGTTTGAATGTAAGAGCTTGGACATCTAATCATTTTAGTTTCAATTTCCCTGTAGACATGTATGTGAATGTGAGGCATGGATTGGGTTCAATGTCGATTATTGGAAATGTACAAAAGAGCTGGTTGAAGGCTTCAAACATAAACATTGGCGGGTAACATTTTATTTTTGGTTGATTTGTTATGATTTGGAATTTTAAAATGAATATTTTTACTTGTCTTTTCATCTTCGATGAAGGTGAGTCGATGAACAAAGAGGGAGAGTTTGGTCTAGAAAAGATTAGGTGGCATCAAACAAGAAAGGAAAAGAAAAGAGGGGTGTGGCAAAAGAAAAAGAGAAGGCGTGGTGTTAAGGAAAGGATCACAACATAAAGAGAGAGGAAAGATTGTGGATGTGAATAGAGAACCAACCGTTGTTTATAGTCGTGCCTGAAGGGAGTGGATGTTGGAAGAAAATCCAACACTTATAATTGTAGAGGAGCCCATGTCAAGGTAAGGAAGGGCATAAGGGATGGAAAATAACATCCATAGAAGATAGATAAAGGTCGTTTCCCATAGAGATGAATAAATTCAATCTAGTATTGCCTAGTTTTGTATGAAAATATAGGATAAACTTGTAATAATTTGTAATTGTAATAGTTTTGTATGCAGATACATGATAATTGTGTAAGTGCAATGGAATAGTGATGAAGGAAAGATATTATTGAATTGACTGAGTTATAAATTACTTCTTTGATAAGTTAGTTCATCTAGTTTTCTCTATTGATTTAAACACTGAAGATTGGTGTTTTAGAATCAAATAATGACTGGTTAAATATTACAAAGTTGTGAAAGTATTTGCATTATTTATTTTGAGCAAAGAAATTTTAAATTTGGGCGCAGGAAATTGTCAAGGTAGTGTTGTGTTTTTGATTTGTGAATTTGCAAAGAAGGAGAAATCTTGCATCAATTGGTATCAGAGCAAGCGATCGTGAGTGTGGAGAGCATCTAATAGGATATGTGAGAGTGAGTAAGGTAGTACAGAGTTGAATTTTGTGGGTGCGTTGTGTGTGGAATCCCAAACAATTGAGAGTTGAAACTGTTGATTGAAAGAGATGTCGCCCCGAAGAGGAAGACCCAAATTAGAGGCAGTATTGGAAATATTTCAAGATATGGTAATAAAAGCTATCAGAAACTAGGGGGAACTAGGTGTTGGTAAGAGAAAGAGAAAGAGAAAGAGAAAGAGAAAGTGAGAATGAGGAAGAAATCGAAGGTAAAGAACACATAAGAGAAGAAGAAGAAGAAGAAGAAGAAGAATGGCTAGTGGATGTTGAAGAAGAAAGATTTTTGAGAGCTCTTTCGAGAATAACAAAGAGCAATAAGATGGATTTTCCAAACTTTTATGGAACGTTAAATCTAGATGAGCTAATTGATTGGATTGGAGAGCTAGAGGATTACTTTGAAATGGAGGAGATTAGAGACTCGCAATGGGTGAAGATAGCTCAAACAAAATTGAAAGGGCATGCTATGTTATGGTGGAAAGGGTTGTAGAAAGAACAAAAAATGGATGGAGATCCTCAGATAATGAGGTGGAACCAGATGGTGATGAGGTTGAAGAATGCATTCATACCTGGAGATTAGGAAATGGAGCTATT
This sequence comes from Sequoiadendron giganteum, assembly GCA_007115665.2. Classification (NCBI taxonomy): domain Eukaryota; kingdom Viridiplantae; phylum Streptophyta; class Pinopsida; order Cupressales; family Cupressaceae; genus Sequoiadendron; species Sequoiadendron giganteum. The sequence goes on along the minus strand of CM021110.1, from coordinate 89,083,291 downwards.
CAATAAATTGCAAAAATTGAAGCAAAAAGATATGAGTGTAAAAGATTACACGGAAGAATTTTACAAGTTGGCTATTTGATCTGGAAGGCATGAAATTGATAGGAAAAAGGTAGCCAGGTATGTGAATGGCTTGAGGTTTAACATATAGGATGAGATGAGTATGCTAAAGATTACCACAATTCAAGAAGCATACTAGTATGTGTTGAAGGAAAAAGAGAAATTAATGAAGAGGCAAATAAACAATTCCAAAAGTTGGGGAAGATTTGGAACTGAAAAGGAACAAGCGAGCAATAGTAAAGGGAAGCAGATTAAGGAAGAATCCAAGCCCAAATAGAGAAAAGAAGTAGGTCAAAACACCAAAGAAAAGGAGGTACCAACAAGAGGACGTGGTGGCAGCAACAAAGGGTTTCCAGTTAGATGTTATCAGTGTGGAGAAGTTGGTCATCGTGCTTTTGAATGTGATCAAATACAAGAGGGCAGCAAGAAGAGTGCAAGAAGGAATCACTTGGAACAAGAAGATGAGGAATGTAATGCATCACCGAAAGTAGCAGACCTAGAAGAAGGTGAATCTCTCATGATGAGAAGAGTGTTGGTAAATCCAAAGACGATGGAGGAGGAGCCATCCCAAAGAAGGAATCTCTTTCAAACTGTGTGCAAGGCTAGAGGTAAGTGTTGTAAAGTTATTGTTGATAGTGGTAGTACAAATAACTTAGTTTCAAAGGAAATGGTAGAAAATCTAAGTTTGAAAAGGAGTAAACATCCTAGTCCGTGCAAAGTTTCTTGGTTACAAAAGGAACATGAAATGACTGTGAGAGAGTAGTGTTTAGTTAGTTTTCAGATTGGTTCACATAGAGATGAGGTGTTGTGTGATGTGATGCCCATGATTTCTTGTCACATTTTGTTGGGTAGGTCATGGTAGTTTGATAGGTAAATCCATCTATGATGGTAGAAAGAATGTTTATAGCATCCGAAAAGATGGACAAAAATATATGTTAAATTCTTTGAGGGAGAAGGAGAAAAAGGTGAAAGAATCCAACTCTATTGTTTGTTGCAGTGTGGAGAAACAACGAGTAGAAGAGGAATAGAGTGAGTGTAGTGGTTTGTAGCCGTTTAAAGAGTAGATTTTAAAAGGAAAAGGCAGATTGAGTTCTGATTTATTGTAGCAACACAATAACGAAATAAAGAGTAGCAACCCAAAAGAATGTGGAGGGCATAGAAGTGGATTGGTGGTACAAAGTTGTTCATAGAAACATGATTATGTTGGTGGAGGTAGCTCGAGTGTTGAGGATGAGTTGAAGTGTAGTAAAGATAAGTCTCTCATGGACAAGGAGCAATGTTGGATAAAAAATAAACATGGGATTATTGTCCCATGCATATTTCAATGTTCTTGAGTTTATCAACTCAAGGAACATTTCACTTACCTGGCATATCTGGTGCAGGAGCACGTAGGCGGATTGGCGATCAACACCACAAAAAAATAGTTAGATATTTTTCAAATTTTGGTTTTGATTTTGTTTGGTTTTACATCTTGTTGAACAACAAGCAATGTTGTCTCATGAATTATGATGAAAGAAAATCTTAAAAAATGTAAATTCGTTGGTGTAAAGCCAAATCTCAATTTCTTAGCCATCATCTTCACCATCTGAATGTAAGAGCTTGGAAATCTACTCCTTTTAGTTTCATTTGCCATGTAGACATGTATGCGAATGTGAGGCATGAACTAGGTTCAATGCCAATTATTGGAAATGCACAAAAGATTTGGCTGAAGGATTCAAACATAAACATTGGTAGGTAACATTTTTTTTGGTTGATTTGTTATGATTTGGATTTTTAAAATGAATATTTTTAGTTGTCTTTTCATCTTCGATTAAGATGAGCCGATGAAAAAAGATGGAGAGTTTGGTCTAGAAAAGATCAGGTGGCATCGAACAAGAAAGAAAAAGAAAAGAGGGGTGTGGTAGAAGAAAAAGAGAAGGTGTGGTTTTAAGGAAAGGAGCGCAACACAAAGAGAGAGGAAAGATTGTGAATGTGAACAGAGAACCAACCACTATTTGTAGCTGTGCTTGAAGGGAGTGGATGTTGGAAGAAAATCCAACACTTAGAATTGTAGAGGAGACCATGTCACGGTAAGGAAGGGCGTAAGGGATGGAAAATAACATCCACAAAAGATAGATAAAGGTCGTTGCCCGTAGAGATGAATAAATCCTATTTGGTATTGCCCAGTTTTGTATGCAGATACATGATAACTATGTAAGTGCAACAAAATACTGATGGAGGCGGGATATTATTGAATCAATTAAGTTATAAATTGATTCTTTGATAAGCTAGGTCATCTGGTTTTCTCTATTGATTTAAACACTGAAGATTGGTGTTTTAGAATCAAATAATGACTGGTTAAATGATACAAAGTTGTGAAAGTATTTGCATTATTTATTTTGAGCAAAGACATTTTAAATTGGGGCAAATGAAATTGTTCGGGCAGTGTTGTGTTTTTGATTTGTGATTTTTCAAAGAAGGAGATCGTCCTACATCAAATTTTGAGTTGAAGTTTTTTGAATTTGCTCCAAAAGAGTGGTTTAGTTGTCACATAGACAACCATATAGACAATTTTGAGTGAATGGATTTTGACCAAAAACTTCTCAATCAAAAGGGTTTCATTCAAAGCCTCACATATAAATTAGAATGTGATTCAAATTTTCAATGAAAAATATTTTTTAGTTTCAAGTGAAAGAGATTTTCCCAAAACTATATGTGCCATGTATATTTATATGGTTTTGGGTTAAATTATTTAACTTGAAACTATTTAGGGTTAAATAGTTTCACTTGAAACTACTTTGTTGGTTGAAAGTGTGACACAACTATATGCTTTTACCTAATTTAAAACACATGTCCAACGCTAGACCATATAAATTTTGTGGGTGTTCTCTCCACATAAGATATGTAGGCCTCATATATAAAGGTCTTGATTATTTTCATTTCATGAGCTAGGGTTATCAATTACTCTAATGATGGAGCATTATGCTCATATGGTTAAAATTCTTGGGTGTGTTAGTGGCTAGATCAAGTAAAGGAGTTTAATGATAAAATTTAATTGGTACTTGATGCTATTATATGGGGAGAATTCTTAAGCTCTTGTAAACTCCATGGAAATTTCAAGCTAGAAAAAAACCAAGAGAATGTCTTCTTTATGTGGAACCATAATGTGCAGGAACACATGTATTATTATGAATATGTATGTACAATCTAGAATGTGGGATGATGAAATAAATGTGAGAGAACTAATCAAATATAAAGGATTATTAAGACAACCAAGACACAATTGGATTACGATCAGGGATGAGATAGGTACATTTATTGTAGGTGACATTTCACAACCACAAGAATATAAGATATATGTTACAAAGATTAAATGGGAAGATGATTCAATTGGGTTATTCACAAGACATGAATTCAATCTGGCATGATGTGGAAGATGAACATAAGTAGAATATTATTTCCCATCATAGTGAGAGGCTTGCTATTTCTTATGGTCTTATCAACTTAGAACATATTCTTTTCATATCAATAATTGATGGTTTTAAAATAATATTATATCTAAAACTTTAAAAGGAAACTAAAAGGCTCAACACAAATTTGAATCTTTAATTTTCGTAACCTAGCACTCTATTAAAAAATGAAAGCTAAGCATAGAAGTCTCAAAAAAATCCACAAAACATAAATCTATTTTTACAGTTTCTTTAATTTTAGTAGATTTATTTGTAAATAATTTTAAATGCAAAAATGTAAATGTGTTTTGAAACAATTATAATGGATTTGAACATCATTATTGGTTATGTTGAGATTTTTAAGATTGTAAATTTTAAAAAATCTTTCTGAAATAAAAATTGAAATTATTTAAAGAAAAAACTTAGCATACTAATATATACCTAAATTTCAATATAAAATTGATGTTGAGATTTTCAATATATATATATTTTTAATATTTTATCAAATGAAACATTTGACTTTATATGAAGAAAATCTTAACATACTAATATATACTTTGAAGTTTCAATCTATTCCAACCACTTCCAAATTAAGTGGAAGTGGATATGGAAAATTATCTACATTGGTGAAATAATCATAAGAAATGTAAATTTTAACCCTCTTAACAAAAAATATTTTCTTTATATTCATACATGAAATTAATATATAATTTGATTATAAATAGTGTGAACAAGGTATTAATATTAGTGTAAAATAGATAATTTCATAGATAATGTCCAATCTAAAGAAAATTGTGTACATCTTAACTATATTTAATTGATTATAGGTAAGAAAGATGACTTCAGAAAATGCACTAAAATGTTTAGCATTGAACACATTAATGCCAATAAAATGAATTGTGCTCATCCAACTATGGATTTATGTATAAAGAAGAAAATGAAACACCCAAGGCTAGTATGGATTTATAAACCATGTCAAACAAATATTTGCAAGGTCTATAAGCATGAAGTGACGGGTTCATAAATATTCTTGTATCTACGAGGAGGAGGTTCTCAAGTATGCTAGAAGGAACTTATAACATATGGTCACATGAGTTGAAAAATATATAGACTAAAGTCAAATGCATCTTATGTGGATAGTTAGAAAGAATTCATGAAGAAACATAAGTTATGTTTACACATGTACATGAAAGAATATAGTGGATAAGGTAGGGCTTGAATAAATTAGTTCTTAGTAGAGAATAAGGTCAAATTCAAGACCTTTCAAAAATTTCAAGAAAAATGACAATTCATGATTTGAAAATATCTATAAAAATTAGAAGAAATACAAATTTATTATAGAAGTTAAATAAAACACATTACTACAAATGATAAGGAAACAAGAAAATAATTGAACATTCCCAAAAGTATTGATAATTCATAAGTGCACCAAATTATAGATGAAAGCTTGCAAGATAGGTGAAGGGAGTGTACAAAAAGAGTGCATGCAAGTTTAGATAATTTATTACAACAAATATATAATATTTCCAAAGCATTTAAAGATAACTTTTACACCAACAAACCTTACGTATATAAGCTAAAATATCACGGATAGTTTTTTCATATCCATTTCACTTTCGTTACATTATTATTGCATGCAATCAAAACTATAAAGTCATTTTTAAGTTTCTAATTTTTTTTCTTGGCTCTCTTAAAAATACTTCAACATACCAAAGATAGTTTTTTCATATCCATTTCACTTCTAAAATATCAAGGATAGTTTTTTCATATCCATTTCACTTTTGCTACATTAATATTGCATGCAATGAAAACTATAAAGTCACTTTTAAGTTTCTAATTTTTTTTCTTTGCACTTCTTGTTTTTAATTTTTTTATTTTTTTCTCTGCTGTGATTTTCACAACCAGCTGGTATGAGCTTCTCCATGGAATTGTTGTTGTTTTTTGATGTGATGGTTTACTGTAGCATTGTTTTTATTGCTGATTTCCAACCTTTTATTCAATAAAAAAAAGAAGAAAGACAAAGACTTCAACATTCAATTAAAACTGGCTTATAGCATTCAACTTTAGAAGAAAAATTAAAATACATATAATTTCCATACTAAAGTAGTATAAATGTTTTGTAAATGAAAATAGAATTAGTTTTAAATGATGGGAGACATGTACGGGAGAAAGCACTGCATCAAAGTAGGTAGTGACCGAGAGAGAGAAAGAATCTCAAACACATTTCGTGAATAACATGATTATTTTGAGATCTTCTCATGGTTGAAAATATGTCATAAAAAATAAAAATAAACATAAAAAAAAAAATCATTGAAAAATGTTGTCAATTTCTTACAATTAAAATATCTTAATTAATCAAATTCTTAATAATTAATTTTTGAAATGATTTTAGTTAAGATTTTTGCATCTTTATTTTACAATAGATAAATAAATAAATAAATAAATATATATATATATATATATATTGCTCGATAATAAGATTTTATATTATTCAACAGTAAAATCAGAGTATATTGTTATTCTCAAGAAAAACTACCTACCACCTATAAATATAACCATTTTTTAGGATTAAGTAATTAACATACATACCACCTTACACTAATCCTCTGTTCATTTAGTTTGAGCTCAAAAAAGAACTGACTTACATTCAAAACATTATCATACAACGAAACCAACCACCTTGCATTAAAAGACTATTTACCACTGCATCCCAAGTAGGACTAGACCCCCAAAATTCAAACGAGATAGACAAAATATAGTTGAAGTACCATTACAAAACAAAGAGATACTAATTGACTCAAAGCGAGCTACCCAGATCCGCTTCGCCCTATAGCGCTCCCATCGCCTTCCTCTTCGGAGGATGAAGCTCTCTGTTTTCCATACATTTGACGTTTGCCTTAGCCTAAGCAAGCAACACTTCCACCTCCATCAATTGCACAAAGATCTTCAACACCTCCCAACCGTGTCTGGCCTCCTCTCTGCGACGAGTTTTGAATCTCCCTTTCGGCCATTGCACAAACAAAATGCATTTCTCAAATACTTCATGTTCTACATTTTCAATCACATCACAAACATCAAAACCTTCACTTGTGACTGCCCACTCTAGAGTTGAGTCCATTCCATCTAGAATTTTTTTATGCACAATTGCTTCCATAACCCCCTTTACCATTTCCACCGACTCCCCCAAATCCAGACCCCACATTATTATTAAAGAATAAACATCCATGTTTGTTTGGTACATGTGTCTTAAATCCCCAAACACCTTACCCAAAATCAACCGTACACATTTCACCAACCTCTCATCTTTATACAAAAACATACCCTTCAATCTCCTTTTTGTCACTTCACCAAAGAATGGGCATAATTGCCTCCTTGTCCAAAGTGTAAAATTCGGCTCCATTGAATCTCTGTTACAATAGTGCTGCCACCCAACTTCGCACCTTCTCATAATAGATAAATATTTTAAAATCAATATTTTTTTGTAAATTTCAAATTTGTTAAAAATATAAACAGAAATTACAATAGTATTGCCTAATACAAGCACTTATAATATTAGATAGTTATTTTAGTAATAATTAATAAGGGGTATTAATAGTTAAGATTAGGTTTTTGGTGGGTTTTTTTTGTGAATCATTTAACTTCATCAATAAATCAAGATTTACTTAGAAATCAATCGAAGAATTCTGAAAAAAAAACACTATTTTTTAATCAATATTTTAAATTACATTATGAAAACTTGATGTTTAGCTAATGGTGAAGATTTTTAGGAAGGCTTAGAGGTCCTTGATCTTCCCTCCTATGGACCTTACTTTTGCCTAATTTTTCTTTGGTTCCTCTTCCTTCAATTGAGTGCCCTTAATGCTTTAACTCCATGCCTTTATTTTTGTTAGTTTATAACTTGTTTTGTGATGGGTCATGTACACCAACCACACACATTTTATTATAATGGGTAAGTGCACCGATCTTTGACACAATTTTGGCTCTTAAGATGGCATTTTTTTTCTTCTGAAATCAATAAAATCTGATTTGCACAAGAAAATGAAGATAGTTACGCTCAAAATTTCAAGATGCGGCAAGAACAAAAGTTGAAGTGCTCCGAGTCTAGTTTCTAAGCTACTATTATTTTTTGAAATTAATGAAGATTAAAGGTCTCAAAAGGGGGGCAAAAGAGGTCCTGTTTTTTATAAAAAAAATAGCATAGTGCTCGAGGGCTCCCCCCTTTTTGGTTAACTTTTTTTTAGAATTTCAAAAATTCCAACGGTGAGAAATTAGCTAACACCATGTAGTTTATCGTCCTTCTTTCAGATACTTTTTTTAATGAATATATAAAATTTTATGAATTTTCAAAGTGGAAACATCCTGAAAAACTAAAATTTGAGCGTGCTCGCCCCCAATTTTTTTGCAAACTAATCGAAAATTGATTTTTTTTTTCATCATGTGTAGAATGGAGTCTAGTTTCAAAAAACGTAATTTGTTTCACGTTTCGATGAGTGTAAAAATCTATCCTAAACCTAGTACATGTTGGTTTTTGACAAAAAACGAAGGCATTTACAATAGAAGTCATGGATCAAAACCTTAACTAAATCAAAATGAAAAAAAAATCATAATATTAGATAGCTAAGAGAGAGGTTAACGCTATCACAGTTTTTTAATAAACTTGCATTGAAAGACGTGCAAATGAAACGGGGAGCACAGACAAAAATATGAGAAAATTTGGCAAATCCTGTTAATTAACACGTCCAAAGCAGGCCAAATTTGGCGAGTGCCAAATGGCTTGCTTTGCATAGAACTAGATTTTCTCTTTCTCAGTCAGGGAAACTATATACATGAAATAAATACTTAAGTATAAGTTGACATTTACATATGGACATTTAATTTCTTATACTTTAAGTTATATTTCATGTATATATAGGCAAGATGTTTGAGAGTGGTTTCAAATCTCTAAGAGTTATAATGCAAATTCTAGTTTTTGGAAGATCTTAAAAATTTCAGACTTAGTCAAATTTCAGTAATCAGCATGTCAAATTTCAGTAATCAGGAGGTCAAATTTTAGTACTCGGGAGGTCAAATTTCATCTTTCTCTCTCTATCTCACTCATTTTCATCTCTTATTCTCTAGACCTCTCTCTCTCGCTATCTCCATCCCTTTATCTAACAATATCTTCCTTGAGCTCAAGAACTATGTCTCTACATTTCCATCTCTCTCTCCTTCCCTCTCCAATATCTATCTCCCTTCCTCCTTCCCTCTCTACATTTTTCTATCTCTCATCCCTCTCCTTTTATCTCTATATATCTCTCTCTACTCTCTATACCTACATATCCCTCTCTTTATCCCTCTCCTCTCTTTCTCTCTCTCTCTTTGCTTCCCTCACTCTCTCCTCCCCTCTCTACTCTCTATCTTTCCATTCTCTCTCTCCTTCCCTCTCTATTTCTCTCTATCTCACCTCTCTCTCCTTCCCTCCCTCCCTCTCTTTCCTTCCCTTTCTGCTTCTCTCTATCTCACCTCTCTTTCTCCCCCTCTCTCTCTCTCCCTCTCTCTTCCTTTCACCCACCTTTTCTCTCTACTTCTCTCTATCTAACCTATCCCTCTATACACATTTCTCTCTCTCCCTCCTTCCCTCTCAATCTCCCCACCTTCCTCCTTATCTCTCTAATTTTAAGCTCCATCACACATCTCTATCACCTATCTCACTTCTCTCTTTCCCCTTCCCTCTCTACTCTCTTTCTCTCTATCTCACCCCTCTCTCCCTACCTATCCCTCCTGCCTCTCTCTTATCTCTCTCATCTCTCTCTCCATCCCTACCTCTTCCTCCCTCTATCCTTCCCTCTATACTTCTCTTTATCCCCTCCTCCCTCTATCTACCTATACCTCTCTATTTTTTTCTCACCTCTCTCTCTCCATCCC